>CM017911.1:778940-903940 GCA_008369825.1 Triplophysa tibetana | reverse complement strand
GCTGGTGTGATGATGCTGTGAGGTGATGAATCTGACCTCTTCTTCTGTAGGCTGGGATCTTCAGCATGCACTCATGTGAAGAAGGTTTCGCCACCGGCGGTCGTGACGGATGTGTCAGGCTCTGGGATGTGGAATTTAAACCCATCACTAAGATCGACCTCAGGGAGGCTGAGCAAGGTTATAAAGGTATGATATTGATGAATCTAGATGATCTATATAAATAAAAAAAATGCTTTTTTTTTGTTTGAAATGAGTTTCGTGTGCTTTGTGGACGTTTAGAAATGTAACATTTTCTGAACATTTATGAATTTTTAAAATCAGCTTGGAGAAAATGAAAACTACTAGGTGTGAAATAAATCAACTAGTTTTAAATTAACCGGCAGGCAGTGATTCAATGAAATATAATAGAATTAATAATACAGAATAAAACCCCTCATCTAACTCCATATGATGGTGATGGAAACCGTACATGAGGGATTCTGTCACCATGGCAACATCATAAGCTCTTGCATCGACAGAGTGACAGTGTTGTGGTCCAAAGTATATCTTACAGTGTTTCACAGCAGATGATCAGATCAGATCAGATGACAACAGACTTGCATTAAAATCCGCGGCAGTCAAATCAAAAGTTATAAATCTCAATATAAACTCGAACATTTCTCATCTTTCAAAACCACAGTATCTGACCCACAGTATGCTATTCACGTTATGTTATGGCTCTATACTCTTAATTTACACCAATTATTGTCACATTCATATATATTTATTGTTTATATTATATATAATAGTAACACAATTCCTAAATACAAATCACAAACTTTGATTAAAATATCATAGAGAATTGAATACTGCTATGGTTACTAAACATCTCTGAGATGAAGAAAACACATGAGAAAACTCCAGAGCTATGATCCACCGCTGTGATGCTCCTCTGGGTTTCTGTTCTCCTCTGTTTGGACTCCTGTGAGGATGTTGGGGATGTTATAGATTTCTCATGTGCTCATTGGTGCATGTGGTTCACATGTCTCCTGCTGTTCTTCTGTCTGTTGTGTGGTTAGAATCAGACAACATACTTCTACTTTTTTATGCTGGATTTGTCATACCCGTTTAATTAATATTAATGGTGGCCCAAAAACATTTTTCTGTGGTATTTTATTTATATTTTGAATTGGCTTTTAATTTTAAGTTTTATTTTTAGTTACACTTTTAGCAATTTTGAAATATACTTTTGTCATTTTGTTATCATTTTTATATCATTTATATAATTTTAGGATTTTTTTTGCAATTTTGTTATCCATTTTTGTCATTTATTATTTATTTATAATATTGCTATATAATTTTTCTATTTATTTTATACAATGTTAATTTGATCAAATTAATATTTCATATCAATTTAAAATGCATTTTTATAATTTTGATATATACTTTTGTCATTTTATTATTAATTTACAATATTGCTATATACATTTAACATACTTTACATATAATTTATAAAATATTATATAATTTATCTAATAATTTTTTCATCTTAATTTTGGTTACATTTTTAGCAATTTATATTGCTGCATAATATTATATGATTTTTATGTCATATATTGTTATACATTTTTATATAATTTAAAAAAAAATGTTTATGTCAATTTTAGTTACATTTAAACTATTTTGATATGCAGTTTTGTCATTTTGTTATTTATATATAATATTTCCACATATAAATATATATAATTAACATTTTACTTTAGTTTTTATTTTCACTTAATAATAGAAGTGCTTCAACTTAAATTGCCAAGACAGCATTTCTAATTTATTTCAAGGTTTTCAAATAACATTTGGGGCTTTTTTATTTGATTTCAATTACCTTAAATCTTTGAATTGTTTTAAATATAATATTTTGCATCTGTCTCTCTTCTCTCAGGGCTGTCGATCCGTAGCGTGTGTTGGAGGGCTGACCGGATCCTGGCGGGAACTCAAGACAGTGAGATCTTTGAGGTGATGGTGAGAGACCGAGACAAGCCGCTGTTGATCATGCAGGGTCACTCTGAGGGCGAGCTGTGGGCCCTCGATCTGCATCCCAAACAACCTCTGGCTGTGACCGGCAGTGACGATCGATCCGTACGGTTAGTCAACACCTGCGTTTCACTTATCATCCACATTCATCCGAGAAAAAAGCTTTGACTTAATTATCTTTCATCAAAATGTAACGTCTCTCAGTTGTTTTCTCCATCTTTCTCAGACTCTGGAGTCTGTCTGAACACACGCTGATCGCTCGCTGTAACATGGAGGAGGCCGTGCGCAGCGTGTCCTTCAACAACGACGGCTCTCAGCTCGCTCTCGGGATGAAGGACGGATCTTTTACAGTTCTGCGTGTCAGGTAAACAAATTTAGAACCAAATGAGAGTTCATTTCCTCATTCTCACATGATCACCATGAACGGCTTCTCTTGTTTTCATAGAGACATGACGGAGGTGGTCCACATCAAGGACAGAAAGGAGGTCATTCATGAGCTGAAGTTCTCACCCGATGGCTCGTATCTGGGCGTGGGCTCTAATGATGGGTTTGTGGATATCTACGCCGTGGCCCAGCGATATAAGAAAGTTGGAGAATGCAACAAATCCACCTGCTTCATAACTCATCTGGACTGGTCTGTGGACAGTCGATTCCTGCAGACCAATGACGGAGCCGGAGAACGTATCTTCTATAGGATGCCAAGTAAGACTGATAAATCAGCCCATGAGAAAGAACAAGTTATTAAATGAAGAATAAACGGAAATCAGTCTCAGATGTGTCTCCTGAAAAGACGTGTAAGAAATGTCGCAAACTGTCAAACTGAACTCAGTTTTGTCAAGTCTGCAATCAAAAGTCTCAATATCAACTCAAACATTTCTCATCAAATTTAGCCAAATCTAAATTATTTGACCTCTTCATTCATCTTTTTCTTTAAATGTTAAATGATGATACCTCTGAATGATGATAATAAAAAACTCTTATCTTCTCAGCCGGTAAATTTCTGCCGAAAGAGGAAGCCAAAGGCATTCACTGGATGACGTGGACGTGTGTTCTCGGACCGGAGGTGAACGGAATCTGGCCCAAATATTCCAACGTCAATGACATCAATTCTGTGGATGCCAACTACAGCAGCGCAGTGATGGTGACGGGTGACGACTTCGGTCTCGTGAAGCTCTTAAGATTCCCGTGTCTTAAAAAAGGTCCGAGCCATCTATCCACGCTGGCATATCATCATCATGCACAGGGATGTGTGATCACTAATGTAAAATTCCCCTCCTTTCAGCTGCCAAATTTAAGAAATACATCGGCCATTCCGCCCACGTGACCAACGTGCGCTGGTCACATGACCTGCAGTGGGTTCTGAGCACGGGCGGAGCAGATCACTCGGTGTTCCAGTGGAGGTTTCTTCCGGAAGGAGTCATGAATGGAGTTCTGGAGCCACTGCTGCAAGGTTATACCTTCGTCTAGAGTGACTGGCAGGATCCGGATTGACAGACCGTAGAATGTCTCAAATGACCAATCGGAATAAAGTATTGGTGATAATAGATTTTCTTCAAGAATGTGAAATGTTTTGTGTTGACAGAGGGATACGCTGATTCCAACAGTGGCGAGTCGGATTCGGATCTTTCGGACGTTCCCGAGCTGGACTCAGACATTGAGCAGGAAGCCCAGATGAACTACGAACGTCAGGCAAGAGACACACACACGGAGAGGCTGCACTCTTACAAATAAAGGACTTCAAAAGGTTGTTCACTGCGAAGCCAAAGAAAAAACATTTTCAGTTCCACAAAGAACAAGGTTCTTCAAAGAAAAGTCTCTTTCTAACCCTTTTATAATCTGAAGAACCTTTTTTAGCCACAAAGAACCTTGTGTCAAACAGAAAGAAAGGTTCTTCAGATGTTAAAGGTTCTTTTTGGAACCTTTTGAAGCACCTTTTTGTTTTTTAAGGGTGGGGTGGCCGATGTTCATGTAACACACACATGAATGCTTTAAAGGGCTCATATTGGATGGTTAACTGTCACCTGTTCCGTATACGGGACACCTAAGTTTGCATCAATATTGTGCATGTAATTTCTAATCCAATCATGACAAACTATATATCATTGGAAAGGTCTAAGACGCTAGAATACACATATCTTTGGTGTTTTTTAAAATAATTTATGTAGGGAGAGTAATTTATTATTTTTTACAAAGATTGTGCTTAGTTTTTTTGTTATCCTTTTGCGACCCGTTTTTTTTAATGTATTTTTTAATCAAAGAAAAACATAAACTTTTTTTCTACTATTCCTTTTTAAAACGAGACCAACCGTAAGTCTGTATTTCAAAGAATTCATGAGTTACTGCCATTTTAGTTCTAATATGCGTTTTCATGTGTAGGCTCAAAAAGGGCTCCGACAGTTAACAGTTTAAAATATAACATTATTTTGTGTATTTGATGTAATACGGTGTGTTTACGTGGTTTACGGTAAAACAAAAAACAATTGTTTTCTCACACTGTGCATTACTGTTGCTCCTCTTAGCTCCGCCTTTCTAAAAAAGCCTCATAAAAGACTCTCGATGGATTCAGCCTCGTAAATAAACAAATTCTGCATTTGTGATCGTAGGACCGACAAAATGCTTACGTTTGAATGGTCATTTTTGAATTCTTTAATACTGAAAAGGTACTTACAGGCTGTGAGTGAGAAGCCGCAAACTGCAAACACTCAGATTTTGGACTTTCCGCTTTTAAATAAAAACATTTTTTGGTTTGAGACAGAATTTTTTGCAATTTTACGTGTCTAATACAGTATATGGATGAATGACTCGTATGACTCCTTTAACGCTGATCCGCTTTTATTAGGCACATTTTGTTTCGCATTTTTTGTGTCTTTTAATTTAATAAGTGTTAACGTCCGTCTCAAACACCCGCAGGTGTATAAGGAAGATCTTCCTCAGCTGAAGAAGAAGCTGACTGGATCTCTGAAGAGACAGAAAGCTCCAGACGAGGGCCTTCGCTTGCAGTTCGTCCACGGGTACATTAGTCATCATTTTCCCTAAATGTCTCTGTTACCTGTACATTTATCTTCCGTAATAGAAATACACTTGAATTGAATTTTAAATCAGATTTGTGTCCGTGCAGAATTCTTTCAGGGTGTTACATGTAACAATATGTATTTTATGAAACTATGGATTCTTGTACATTTGATGATTTCTCCCTCATGACGGATTCTGATGAAGATGATGATGTGTGTGTTTCAGGTACAGGGGATGTGACTGCAGGAATAATCTGTTTTACACGCAGACGGGTGAGGTGGTGTATCACGTGGCCGCTGTGGCCGTGGTGTATAACAGACAGCAGCACACACAGAGGTTTTATCTGGGACACGATGATGATATTCTCAGTCTGACCGTACATCCGCTGAAGGACTATGTGGCCACTGGACAGGTGCCTGATCACACCCACAACATAATAAGATGTCGTTGTCTTTCTGGAGCAGTTCATTCATTCATTCAAATGTGCATTGTGATTAGGTGGGTCGAGATGCCGCCATCCACGTGTGGGACATCCAAACGCTGAGATGTTTGTCTCTTCTGAAGGGTCAACATCAGAGGGGTGTGTGTGCGCTGGAGTTCACAGGTCAGACTCATTTAAGTTCAGTTTAATGATGTTATATCAGGCAGCGTGTTTTTATCAGAGTACAACGATCGTCATTGTTTTGAAGGGTTTAAAAGGAATATTTTTGCGATGCATATCATGTAATGTTGACGTCACTATACAGGAGTATGTTTTATGTCTTATGTTTATGTTTGCGTGTGTGATAAAGGAGATGGAAAGAGTCTTGTGTCAGTGGGAATCGATGAAGATCATTCCATAGTCATCTGGGACTGGAAAAAAGGCGAAAAGTTGGCCAAAGCAAGGTACATCGCACCTGATCAAGAGTTAAACTCAATGTGTGTGTGACCTTAACCTGAATGCACACAGACTCATGGGGAATCGTGACCAAAACTGAGGCCCCCATGGCCAAAAAAAATCTATAAATCTTACAGAACAATATTTTTTTGAAAATCTAAAAATGTAAAAAGATTAAAAAAAATTAAAATATACAGTTCGTACAGTTCAAGATCATTACGCCCCTGGACTGTCCCCCACGCGCGTGTCGGTGTGTGTCGGTGTGTGTCGGTGTGTGTCGGTGTGTGTCGGTGTGTGTCGGTGTGTGTCGGTGTGTGTCGGTGTGTGTCTGTGTGTGTCTGTGTGTGTCTGTGTGTGTCTGTGTGTGTCGGTGCGTGTCAGTGCGTGTCGGTGTGTCGGTGTGTGTCGGTGTGTGTCGGTGTGTGTCGGTGTGTGTCGGTGTGTGTCGGTGTGTGTCGGTGTGTGTCTGTGTGTGTCTGTGTGTGTCTGTGTGTGTCTGTGTGTGTCGGTGCGTGTCAGTGCGTGTCGGTGTGTCGGTGTGTGTCGGTGTGTGTCGGTGTGTGTCGGTGTGTGTCGGTGTGTGTCTGTGTGTGTCTGTGTGTGTCTGTGTGTGTCTGTGTGTGTCAGTGCGTGTCGGTGTGTGTCAGTGCGTGTCGGTGTGTGTGTGTCGGTGTGTGTCGGTGTGTGTCTGTGTGTGTCTGTGTGTGTCTGTTTGTGTGTGTCTGAGTGTGTCTGAGTGTGTCTGTGTGTGTTCTTGTTTCTTTATCCTTAACCTGAATGCAGACCAACTCATGGTGTCTCAAGGTGTCATGGCTTATCAATCTTACAGAACTATATATTTTTTCAAATGTAAAAATGAATAAAACGTTTTCTAAGATCTTTAGGGGTAGGGGATAAAATATGCAGTTTCTAAAGTATGAAATCATTATTCCTATGTTACGTTAATCTTATAGAAAATCTAAATATACAAAAGATAAAATGTATATAAAATATACAGTTCGTACAATAAAAAAATCATTACAGTAATGAACTGTCCCCACGTGTGTCTGGTGTGTACGTGCAAGTGTTTGTTTGTTTGTGCGTGTGTGTTTGTTTGTTTGTTTGTTTGTGGGTGCGTTTGTGTGAGTGTGTTTGATGTGTGTGAGCGTTCTTGCGCTTGGATGCGTGTGCGTGCGTTTAGCTGCTTGTGCGTGCGTTTTGATGCGTGTGTGCTTGCGTGCATGTGTGTGTGTGTGCATGCACGTGTGTTTGAATGCGTGTGTGTGAAATGAAATGAATGATACATCTGTCTCTCCTGCAGAGGTCACAGGGATAAGATCTTTGTGGTGAAAGGAAACCCGTTCCGCATGGACAAACTGGTCACAGTGGGCATGAAGCACATCAAGTTCTGGCTGCACACAGGTAAACGTGTTAAATCCCCTCATGATGAGACATATATTTGTTATTATTCCTAAAAATCACCAAACTCTAAGATGTGTCTTGCTTTTAGATGTTTTGGCTTTTGTTGAGAATTGCTTGTCGTCATGAGGTCTCATGATAAATCATGACGTCTGAATGCAGGTGGAGGACTGACATTCAAGAGGGGCATCTATGGAAATCTTGGCAGGCAGGAGACCATGATGTCCGCCTGTTACGGCCGCTCAGAAGATCTGGTGTTCTCCGGGGCCACCAGCGGTGACGTCTACATCTGGAAAGACACGACGCTCATGAAAAGCATCAAGTCTCACGATGGCCCAGTGTTTGCCATGTGCTCTCTGGATAAAGTGCGTTTGACATGAAAACATCTTCTAGTGTGCAGTGTGATTTGAGCACGTAATCACAGTTAATTCTGCGCTTTAGGGATTCGTGACGGGAGGTAAAGACGGCGTTGTGGAATTGTGGGACGACATGTTTGAGAGATGTCTGAAGACATATGCCATCAAGAGAGCGGCTCTCTCCCCGTCCTCTAAGGGTACAAGGACCAGTCGATGGATTGGATTGCTGTCGTGTGGTGAACGGGTCCGTTTTGATTTCATGTTGACTGGTTGAGATTGTTAATGTTTATATTTGATGGTTGTTTTTAGGACTGCTTCTAGAAGATAACCCCTCCATCAGAGCCATTACTCTTGGTCACGGTCACATCCTGGTGGGCACCAAAAACGGAGAGATCCTGGAAATCGACAAGAGCGGCCCAATGACTTTACTGGTACAGGTGTGTTACGATGTGCAGAATGAGTTCAGTGCGGTGTCTGTCAGGCGAAAAAACAAACAAAGATTCGTTTTTAACCACGATCACACACGTCTGTATGTTCTCGAATCCTGAAGATCTTCATTATCCTGTTGAACTCTCACAGACAGATGAATAGAATGACTTATGACATCTCAACTGTTATTTATAGATATAATGGTATTCAACAGGTTGCACGTTCATGTATTGATTGTGTGTGTTTAGGGTCATATGGAGGGTGAGGTGTGGGGTCTCTCTGCTCATCCACTGCTGCCCATATGTGCCACCGTCAGTGATGATAAAACCCTGCGCATCTGGGAGCTCTCGGCCAATCACCGCATGGTAGCTGTGCGCAAACTTAAAAAAGGTACACAACTATCACGCGTACAAACACAAGACTTCAGGCATGTGTTTCTGGGGATTTCGTGTGTGTCTGTGTGTGTTTCTATGCGTTTGTATGTGTGTTCTTGTGTGTGTTTGTTTCTGTACATGTTTTTGTGTATTCATGTGTGTGGTTTTGTGTATGCTTTTTTGTGTCTGTGATTCTGTTAACATGATTTTGTATGTGTTTATGAGTTTTTAGTGTGTTTTTATGCATGGTTTTGTGCACATGTATGTAGTTCTGTATACGTTATTTCTGTGCATGTGGTTTGATGCATGCTTGTGTGTTTTTTTGTGTGTTTGTTCATGCGTTTTGATGCATGCTTGTGTGTTTGTCTGTGTATTATTGGATGTGTTTAGATACACGCATGTGTGTTTTTATGTGCATTTGTGAATGTGTTTTGATGCATGCTTGTGTGTGTTTGTCTGTGTATTTGTGCACATTTTTGATGCATGCGTGTGTGTGTTTGTCTGTGTATTTGTGCACATTTTTGATGCATGCTTGTGTGTGTTTGTCTGTGTATTTGTGCACATTTTTGATGCATGCTTGTGTGTGTTTGTCTGTGTATTTGTGTACATTTTTGATGCATGCGTGTGTGTGTTTGTCTGTTTATTTGTGCACATTTTTGATGCATGCTTGTGTGTGTTTGTCTGTGTATTTGTGCACATTTTTGATGCATACGTGTGTGTGTTTGTCTGTGTATTTTTGCATATTTTTGATGCACCTTTGTGTGTTTTTCGGTGTATTTGTTCATGCGTTTTGATGCATGCTTGTGTGTTTGTCTGTGTATTTGTGTACATTTTTGATGCATGCGTGTGTGTGTTTGTCTGTTTATTTGTGCACATTTTTGATGCATGCTTGTGTGTGTTTGTCTGTGTATTTGTGCACATTTTTGATGCATACGTGTGTGTGTTTGTCTGTGTATTTTTGCATATTTTTGATGCACCTTTGTGTGTTTTTCGGTGTATTTGTTCATGCGTTTTGATGCATGCTTGTGTGTTTGTCTGTGTATTATTGGATGTGTTTTGATGCATGCTTGTGTGTTTTTCTGTGTATGTGTATTTATGGTTTTGTTCATGTTTTTGTGTGTTTGTAGGTGGCAGGTGCTGTGCCTTCTCACCTGATGGTAAAGCTTTAGCTGTGGGTCTAAATGACGGCAGTTTTCTGGTGGTGAACGCTGACACACTGGAGGATATGGTGACCTTTCACCACAGGAAGGAGATCATCTCTGACATCAGATTCTCTCAGGGTAAACGGCAAACACTTCGCATCCGTATCCACATTGTTTCCTAATATCTTGATTGGAATTACTACAAGAATCGTTCTCTTTATTATTTTTTTCCATTTTCTCTTTTTAAATATCTACTTAATGTGTATTTTTCTTTAGATGCTGGTAAATATCTGTCTGTGGCTTCTCATGACTCGTTTGTGGACATATATAATGTTCTGACCAGTAAGAGGGTGGGCATCTGTAAAGGAGCGTCCAGCTGCATCACGCATGTCGACTGGGACGTCCGCGGTAAAGAAATACACACACACACGCACACACACACACACACACACACACAGTTTGTTTTTTATTCTTTGTGGGGACTTTCCATAGCCGTAATGTTTTTATACTGGACAACCTGTATATTTTATTGCCTTCCCTTTACCCAACCTCAAACCTAACCATAAAAGACAACTTTTTACATTTGCACATTTGTATCGTGGGGACCAGCCATTTTTAAAATCTTTAAAGAAGCATGGACGTGTTTTATAATAACGCACATGAAAAATTGAGCTGATACCTTAACAAAAGTTGTTTTGTGTTGTTTTGCTCCTAATGCAGGAAAACTGCTTCAAGTCAACACCGGTGCTAAAGAGCAGTTGTTTTTTGAATCTCCACGTGGACGAAGACAAACCATCAGCACGTCAGAGGTCCAGACAAACTTCAGATAACTGTATGAATCCCTCCACTGTCATCCGCGTGTGCTCATCTGTGTTTGTGTCCAGTTTGAGAAGATGGAATGGGCCACGTGGACGTCTGTGCTGGGTTCCACGTGTGAGGGCATCTGGCCGACTCTCAGCTTTGTAAACGCCTCTTCACTTACCAAAGACAAGAAGCTGCTGGCCACCGGAGACGACTTCGGTTTCGTCAAACTCTTCGGCTTTCCATGCAAGGTCTGAAAGCTCAGTTACTCTTTTAGAAGAAGCCAAACGTACACTCGTCTGGTTTGTCGGGGGTTTAATCTCTATCCATAGGATCAAATCCTTGTCTTGTCAAAACTTAAGGTCAGCTTCACTGTTCTAATTCTGCGCTGTTCCTTCAATAAAGGGCCAATTTGCCAAGTTTAAAAAGTACGTGGCTCACAGTGCCAACGTGACGAATGTGCGATGGTCCAGTGACGATGCCATGCTGCTGTCGGTGGGCGGAGCCGACACCGCCCTCATGATCTGGGCTCGAGAGGGGATCGGTCCACGAGAAAGCAAAGCCGTAGACAGCGAGGAATCAGACGATGATGCAGATGAAGATGGAGGTGATGTTTTGTGTTCGCGTGTATCTCCGTTAAGTGACATTCATGTCGATTATTAATGGACTCAATTGTGTGTGTTTAGGATACGACAGTGACGTGGCACGTGAAAAGAACATGGACTACACCACAAAGATCTACGCTGCTAGTATAAGACAGATGACGGGTGTGAAACCGCACCAACAACAAAAAGAGGTTCAGGTGGATGAAAGGTATCCATAGATTTTACACACACAATGCATTCTGGGAGTGACCTTGTCTGTGTCAGATACGTGCTCGATAGACTCAAAACACAGGTTGCTTGGTTTTTTAAACGTGATAATTTTTTGATCAGACCTCCGGTGAGTCGTGCCGCACCGCTGCCGGAAAAAGTGGTGAAGAACAACATCACAAAAAAGAAGAAACTCGTGGAGGCGAGTGATAGACACATATCTAGGCTGATGCTAATGGTGCTCAGCGTGTAAACGTGAGATGTGTGTGTTTGCAGGAGCTGTCTCTGGATCACGTGTTTGGTTACAGGGGCTTTGATTGTAGGAATAACCTTCACTACCTCAACGATGGAGCGGATATCATCTTCCACACGGCCGCTGCTGCCATCATTCAGAATCTCTCGGCTGGTAGTGTCTTCGGCATCTCTCTGTTAAACACTCCTCTCTGTCCGCTTTATTTAGTCACGCTGCGTCCCAAATGTCCTACTTCCAGACTATATAGATCGAGATGTTTTTGCTTTGACACCATTTTTAAAAGAGTGTTCAAGATAGAACACAAGTCGTATTTTTATCTTAAATATACCTAAATCAAGTGAGAAGCAAAACGATACACGATATAAAGTCTTGTTTTCTGAAATTAAAAACTGGAAGTAAATTATCCGTAACCTAGAAAATAACTGCCAGTGGGGTAAGAAAAATAAACTTGTTTGAACATAATTCAGAACATTTCATTTAAGTTCCCTTCTGGCGGACATGCACTAAGTTTATTTTGAGACTTTTTTCAGAAAATCTGATTTTACACGAATGCGTTTCTCAAGGAAATTCTCTTGTTTTTTTATCAAATTAAAATCATGCTTTTTTTTAATTCATTCATTCATTTAGTGCAAAAACAATGTAGGCATGGTGACAATTTCCTTCATTTTAATAAATGAAGCACAACAAAAATATGCTTCTAAGGGTGATGGAGAAGATCGCTTGTTCGTTTAACACCGTTTTTTCATGCTTTGTTTTCTTGATAGTTTCTTTAGTATTATAAAGCCATCCCGCTTTAATCTTAATTTTCACCATATTCTGTCAATTTATATGTTCAGTACAATAATCTTAATAAGATTTAATTTGAAGTGTTCCCTCAATGTTCTCTACTGCTGACCTCTAGAGGCCTAATGTGGAACTGCACCTCAAATTAATATCTATATATTATCTATATTATTAACAGTTCATCTTTATTTCATTCATGTTTTGTCATGTGATGTGTTTCAGGTACTCAGAGCTTTTATCTCGAGCACACGGATGACATCCTCTGTCTAACTGTCAATCAACACCCCAAATATCAAAACATCATTGCCACGGGTCAGATCGGTAAGTGTGAATGAAACATTTATGGGCTTCTACTCAAATCTCAGTTTTCTGATGCAAATTTGTGTCATTTTTTGCCATCGTAATCATTTAATTTGCTTCAGTTTTGCTTTGGCTTGCTGCGTTGAGCCGGCACTGCTTGCTTGTTGTGTTTATTACAATTTTGGGCGAATAACTCTAATCTCTGGGGAATTCTACGTTGGCGCTGTGAGCGGTTCTTCTCACGGCTCTTTTTGATTTATCACTCTCTCATCCTCTCATCCAACACATCACCACACAGGCGACATCACCGATCTGCCAGGTATGACATCATCAAGCTCCTGTGTTTTGATCTTTAGTGTTCCTCTCCGAAAACTCCAGCTCTCCAACACAGACGCAACTCAAACGTGTTTAGGACTTTTCCAGGTTCGGTACATAATTACAGATAACAGCTTATGATAACTTGACATTAAACTTCAACATTAACAACGTACATGTGAGGTGAGACTAATACGATTTAAAAATATATGGCAGATTACCAGGAGTCTTTAATTTACTGCTACTGAAAGTCTGCCAATGATCAAAAAATAATAAACAAAGATTAAGCGAAACAATAAATTTGGTTTAATAAAAAAATTAAGTTCAGCTAAATGTTTACCGTCCCTCCTGCACTCAAATATATTTATAAAAATACATCTAAAATATATGATATACACATCAGAATACACACAAATGTAATGTACAAGTATGACTCTTTTGAAATGACTATTTAAATTTAAAAAAGCATAACTGATGAGTCACAGATGTAATAGAACATTAAAAATATCAAACTGGAGCATTTAATTAACCAAGGAAATATACCAAAGAGTATTCGGGCCAAGAAATAAAAAATAGTCGAAACGATGTCGAGATTAAAGACATTACTATGCGAGATTAAATGCGCAGTTTTTCGAGAAAAAAAGTTTAAATAAAATGTTGAGAATAAACTCAATACATTTGGGTTTTTTTCTAGAGAAATATCATAACATTTGGAGAAAAAACCTTGAAATAAAATTTTGAGAATTAACTCACTATACTTTGATAATAAAATCCTTGTGGTTTGTGAAAAAAATCATTACATTTCGAGAATAAAACTCAGAATAATATTTCGAGATTTAACTCTCTATACCAGGGCTTCTCAAAGTCTACTTTCAAAGGTCCAAATCTGAATTCACGATAATGTCAAAGGTCCGGTCAATTGGTTGTTTCAAAATTAGTTTTTTAATACACATCCTTATAACTTTTTATAATGAATTAACATTACTTTTTTGAAAAAAGAGAATAGTTTGCATTTAAAATACATTTACAACAAATCCAAAAGTGACAAAACATACCAAGAGGTATAGGCCAAAAATTAATTGGTGCAAAATACAGAGCAGTCAAAAGTATGGTGCAAAAATTCAGAGCTGTCGAAGTTTCGCTGTACTCACCTCTGTGTTGTGTGGATACTGCTGTTCAAAATATCTGTGTTTTGTTTCATGGTGCCGTTTGACATTTCCACTTTTTATAATTCCAACTGTCTCGTTACAAATTAAACAGAACGGCTTTGTGCTGGATTGGGGCCACATGAATCCGTACCTCTCTGTCCAGTCATCTTTAAAAGCTCTGTTTTCTTCGTTAACTTTTTTTTTAGTAACGGACATTCTCACCTATAGAACCGCGCACTAGTGATGCGCGGATGGCGGTTAAATCCGCGGGCGCTGCGGATGATCCGCGGGTCGGGTGGGTCGGGTAATAAAAAAATCCATTCTGTCGCGGGTGGATGAGAACATATATAAATATTAACTAAATTTCTCTAAAAATACGTGTTTTAAATGCATTTTTCACCAGGCAGGCACTAATTTGCACACATTTATGCACGTGCTGGCGGAAGAGAGGCAGAAATGGAGCCGAAACAGATCCGGGAGGGTGGGATAATTAAAAACAAAAGGAAGGAAAGAAAGAAAATTACCGTGTGTGAGCGTTTTAGCGAAGTTGTTCACTGGGTATGTAATATACAACGACGGTGAGGCATTGTGTGTGTATATGAAAGCCACAAGACCTTGAATATGGTACATGTGTGTGTTAAATCGAAGGATTAGATTTAAGCATTTGCAGATATAGACAGTGCTAGAAAATGTACCGTTATCCAGTCATTCGTGTGTGTTTGTGTGTTGTAGTGACAGAAACGGCGATATTCAAGTCTGAAGGTAGTAACGCCTGTGTTTACTTTATTAAGAAAATGTAGGCTAATCTGGCCAAAGACAAACTTTTGTTTAATAAATTAATGTTCCTTTAAAAGCATTTTATGATCAGCATATTATTGTACCATTAGAGAATGGCAGATTAGTTCTAACGTCACTGAATATGATAACATCATGTTTAAAACAAAGAATTAGAGTAATTCAAGTGACGATCGGATGCGGATATCAGAGAAAATTATACGTGCGGGCGGGTGGATCATTTATTTGAAGCAGCGGTTGCGGGTGAGATTTTTGCTCATGCGCGTATCTCTTCCGCGCACGGACCTCGGTGAAGTGTCGTTTTATTATCCCGCTCGATTACGTCAAACCTCATACGCTTACTGGAATTCACGGAAGCAATTGACATCGCATTATCGCGAGAGCGATTCAAAATCATACAGAGCAGGCGGGTCTCGTCACTCTCTCTCGCGGTCATGTGATGTCATGCGTCGATTGGTCTGAGCGGAGCGGCGCCACAAGTCAAACAAGCGGGTCCGGATTTAAGTCCCTGCGGGTCCGGATCCGGACCGGAGTCCGGACTTTGAGTAGCCCTGCTCTATACTTTGAGAATAAAGTCCTTGTGGTCTTTCCTGGATGGCCGCTGCAACGCATGCAGTTGGTGTTAAAGAATGTATAATGTCAAGGTTACATTAAAATCCTTTATTTTAACGAAAAACTGTGTCGATTTTCAGCATTATTTCGACATTTTATTATAATGAGTTTATTCTTTACATTTTATTGCGAGTTTTTTTCTCAAAATGAAACGATTTTCCTCTCGAAAAACAACCACTTTATTCTCAACATTTTATTTAAATTTTTAATCTTGAAAAACTGCGGGTTTAATCTCTTATTGTAATGACTTTAATCTCGATATGGTTCGATTATTTTTTAGTATTGCTTGACCCCCACACTCCCAAGTAGAAATATAATATTAATATCAGTTCTGTTTATTAATGTTGCATCGAAAAATATCTGTTTCCAAAAGTGAACACCACTGATTTTAGAATTTGTGGTGAATCAATCCTCCCTTTTTCCTGTTTTAGTAAAGAAGTTTACTGTATGTTCTCGTGTTTGCATGAAGCATCCTGCAGCAGATTTGCTTGACCGTGGTTTTGTCTGTTTCCTGTCACCTGTTCTTCCTCACGACTGAAATAAACATCTAACTTTACATTGTGTTTGCTCCGAGTGTTTATCATTGTTCTTTTCAGATGTTTAAACAGATTTTTGTTGTGTGTGTGTTTCTGTAGGTCTGGCTCCTTCCATTCACATATGGGATGCTATGAGTAAACAGACGCTGTCCGTCCTCCGCTGTTCTCACGCTAAAGGCGTCGGATACGTCAACTTCAGTGCCACCGGAAAACTCCTGCTGTCTGTGGGGGTGGATCCTGAACACACCATCACTGTGTGGCGCTGGCAGGAAGGTGCGTGTCTGTGTGTCAATGACAGATGTGTGGGTCAATTTAGGCGAAAAACGATGGACAACCAGATGTTCTGGAGCTGTGTTTAATGTTCTGGTGTGTTTTCAGGCGGTAAAGTTTGCAGTAAGGGAGGTCACGTGGATCGGATCTTCGTGGTGGAGTTCCGGCCCGACTCTGACACTCAGTTCGTGTCTGTGGGAATTAAACACATTAAGTTCTGGACTCTGGTGGGAGGATCTCTGCTTTATAAGAAAGGAGTTATGGGAACGGTGGAGGACGCTCGCATGCAGACCATGCTGTCGGTAGCGTTTGGAGCTGTGAGTCACACTTGGTATTGGATTATTATACGGTACACCAGAAACACGTACAGTTCCCATCATGCCATTTGGGGCGGATATTCTTGGTTTGTATTTCTAATCATGGTTTACAGAACTACTTTAGTTATTGTACATAAAAGATGTAGATTATTTCTGATGACAAGTAAAAGGAACCGAGAAGAAGGGTTATTGGGCTTAACTTGACTCTACAATGTATTGAATTTAGACTGCAATACCAGGCTCAACCGCTAGATGTCAGTGTACCATAGGGTTTCTTTAAAGTCCCAGTGAAAGAAAGAATGACAATGCTTATTTTTTCATGAAATATTGCTGCGTTTATTGTATGTGGGTTATTCTCTTTTTTAAATTTGATTGCCCTCATAACCTTCAGTTAAAATCTGATGTCTAAAATCTGAAATGCACCTCCATCCTGTAATGACTATCCATTTTAAATGACGGCTTGGGCGGAGCATCTGTTAACTCCTCCCCTTCAACTCTCAGTCTGCTGCCAGGTCCATTTCAAAATGCGACGGCTGGTTTATACGTCCAATCAAATCGCAGAGAAAGATGACAGTCACTCCCACTATTTTTCTTTTTTTTAATCCAATTTCACTCTGAAATGAGTCAAAATACGGAAGTAAAAACTATCGCAACTTCCGCTTCACGGGGACTTTAAATGCGAGCAAAACTACAGGACCCATTGAAAAACGTTTATTTCATAAAATAAAGATACAACAAAATTCAACAAATTAATTCTTTAATACAACTTTTATACAATACAATAAAAATACAAATTTATATGGACATTAATCAAATCAAATATAAATAGTTATATTACTAGTCAAGTTAACGGCAGTCCCGGCGCGCGCGTCCGATGAAACTTTCTAAAAAACAAATTTGCTATTTAAATGAACTTCTGGGTATTGTATGAAAATCTGCTGTTCTTGAATGAATATAATATGATATATAATACACATAACATTACAGATTTAAAGGCTGTATATTTGAATGTGTGAGTCTGTTTGTTTGTTATGTGCAGAGTAACCTGACGTTCACCGGGGCTATAAACGGTGACGTGTACGTGTGGCGGGATCATTTTCTGGTGCGTGTGGTGGCTAAAGCTCACACCGGACCCGTGTTCACCATGTACACCACGCTCAGAGACGGACTCATAGTGACCGGAGGCAAAGAAAGACCGTGAGTATCTCTGTGTGTTCACATATACTTAGTGTCCTTTTATTCATGAAAGCGCTCAGTTACACTGTGACTCTATTATTATCACGGCCTAAACATTCTCTGCCGTCAGATATATCAGACTCAATCAAAACAGGCTTAAATGAAAGTTAAATTAATAAATCACAACTAATAATCTCTCCCTGTTAATCCTAAACATGTACTCCGTAACTTTTAATCAAAGTGTCGGAGTGCAGCGGTAACAGGTCAGAGGAGAACGGGTCCTCCCGGCTTCTCCCAAGGTTTTTTTCTCCATTTATTCATCCTTGGAGTTTTGGTTCCTTGGTTCCCACTGGGCGGTGTTAACTTGCTAACCGGGAGATTATAGATAAGCTCGTATTAGATAAGTTTACACAAGGGGTTCCCAAACATTTCAACCCACGTCTCCTAAAATAAAAGTGCCAGTGACTGGAGACCTGCACTACAATCGTTAAAGTTTACCAAACTTTCTGCTTATAAGGTCTATCCAAACGTGCATTATGACAACACAAAAGAACACACATACAGTCTAATATAATATAACTTTATAGTAATTTACTAATTTCTTTACTTGTTGTTTTACATAAACCATGAACTATATCCACAGATGGTCAAATTTCAATCAGTTTGCACACCTTGTACAATATTGAGCGCAGATCATTTGTTATCAATGTTATTTACGTTTTCTTTCATTTTTGCTCCAAACTCCTGTGACTGTTTCTCAGTCCAACATAAAGTTTTTCACATTTTAATTTTTAATTTTGCTGATGTTTGCAATGATCATTTATAAAATGTATAACCTGTGTGATCTTTGTAATTTGATCATTAAACCTTCTCGATCATTTCACAAAATACTAAGGTAAACAAACCTTGCACGCAACGGCGCACATGCAGGTCTATCCAAACACCAGCATAGTAACAACACAAAAGAACACAACAGTCTCACATCCTCAGGGGTCACGATCAAGGGGAAGGAAATTAGGCTGATGGCGTTCATTGTTTACTTATATTTTGTTACTCGTATGGATTAAATCCTCTATTCGTAAATAATTGATTTCTGGAAATTATCTCGCCCTTGTGTTGACATCCCCCCTCCGCCCACACCAGGGGTTGCGCCCCCTACTGTGAGATTCCCTGAATTTCATGAACATTGCTTCATTAGAATGGTCAAACTCTTTCTTTAAAACTTTGTACTGTATTGTATTCTACCTCCTCTGTTTTTATTATTTCCGCTAAAGCAAGCGCTGTATCAATCAAATGAATTGAATTAAATGTCAAAACCATCTACGTGTGTTTATTTTCTAATCCATTACAGTGTTTACAGTAAGATCATGTTTTTGCCATATTACTGATGTGCTTAAAAATGAGGGGTCAAGATGCACTGAATTAACGACAGTTAAATGCATTTCTTGATTCATGTTTTCTGTGAGTGTTGTGGGTTTCGAGACACTGATATGTGTGTGTTTGATCTGAAGGACTAAAGAGGGAGGTGCTGTGAAACTTTGGGATCAGGAGATGAAGAGATGCCGGGCGTTTCAGCTGGAGACAGGACTGCCCGTCGAGACCGTTCGGTCTGTCTGCAGAGGAAAGGTGAGCGATGACGTCTGATGTTCAGTCAGGTCCAGCTGTCCGTCATGCTCGGTGTATTAAACGAGCGGTTTGTGGACTACAGGGCAAAATCTTGGTGGGAACTAAAGATGGAGAGATCATAGAGGTGGGAGAGAAGAACGCCGCCTCCAACACCATGATCAACGGACACACGCAGGGACGCATCTGGGGTCTGGCCGCCCACCCCTCCAAAGACGTGTTTATTTCTGCCAGCGATGACGGAACCATCCGTATCTGGGACCTGGCGGATAAAGTGAGGCATTGTGGGTAACGGTGGATGGGGGGGTATATAATCCTGTATAAACACTGGATCTTTCTCGCAGAAACTTCTGAACAAAGTCAGTCTGGGTCACCCTGCCAAATGCGCGGCGTACAGTCCGAACGGTGAGATGGTGTCTATCGGGATGGAGAACGGAGAGTTTATCGTGCTGTTGGTGAATTCGCTGACGGTCTGGGGGAAGAAGCGAGACCGCAGCGTCGGCATACAGGACATACGGTCAGAGAAAACTATCCTTTGAAATTGTGTCTGATGAAATCACTCGTTGGATTGCGTGAACGATGCTTTGTTTGATTCGTGGGTTGGTAACAGGTTTAGTTCTGATAACCGTCTGTTAGCCGTCGGGTCAGTGGAGTGTGCCGTGGACTTCTATGACCTCACTCTGGGTCCGTCTCTGAACCGCATCGGCTACTGTAAAGACATTCCTGGATTTGTCATCCAACTAGATTTTTCTGCCGACAGCAAATACATTGAGGTGGAAATCAGTTCTTAACGGATATCGAGCTATGATGTGCAAACAACTCGGGCAGAAATCTGAAGTGTTGCTGTTGTGTTTGAAGGTCTCCACCGGGTCCTATAAGAGACAGATGCATGAGGTTCCCAGTGGAAAGATGGTGACGGAGCAGTTTTTGATTGACAGGATCACCTGGGCGACGTGGACCAGGTGAGGATACGCTTGTCTCGGTCACTCACAGAGTCATGTGATGCTCTGTTGTTAATGTTCTGTGTGTTGTGTCAGTGTTCTGGGCGATGAGGTTTTGGGTGTCTGGCCTCGTAACGCGGAGAAAGCCGACGTCAACTGTGCCTGTGTCTCTCACGCCGGGCTCAACGTGGTCACCGGAGATGATTTTGGTCTCGTCAAACTCTTCGACTTTCCCTGCGTGGAGAAATTTGTAAGATGACAGAGTGAAAGTGTTGAATGTGTTTCCTCCCGTCAGAAGTTAACTGAGAGTTTGTGTTTCATCTTCACAGGCCAAACACAAGAGATACTTCGGTCACTCTGCTCATGTGACCAACATCCGCTTCTCTTATGATGACAAATATGTGATCAGTGTTGGAGGCAATGACTGTAGGTAAGATCAGATCCGTCTGTTCATCATCTTACCCTTTCATTCATCTCTCTCTCTCTATCCATCTGTTATACACATTCATCCATCCATTCATCCATTTCATCCATCCATTCATTTCATCCATCCATTCATTTCATCCATCCATTCATTTCATCCATCCATTCATTTCATCCATCCATTCATGTCATCCATCCATTCATTTCATTTCATCCATCCATTCATGTCATCCATCCATTCATTTCATTTCATCCATCCATTCATTCATTCATCCATTCATTCATTCATTCATTCATTCATTCATTTCATTCATTTCATTCATTTCATTCATTTCGTCCATCCATCCATCCATCCATTAATATCATCTATCCATCCATCAATTATTTCATCCATCCATTCATTTCATCCATCCATTTATTTCATCCATCCATTCATTTCATCCATCCATTCATTTCATCCATCCATCCATTCATTCATTTCATTCATTTCGTCCAACCATCCATCCATCCATCTATCCATCTATCCATCCATCCATCCATTAATATCATCCATCCATCCAACTATCTATCTATCTATCTATCTATCTATCTATCTATCTATTAATTGTATCTATCCATCCATCAATTTCATCTATCCATCCATTCATTCATTTCATCCATCCAGCCATTCATTTCATCCATTCATTCATGTATTGATACATCCGTCTCTCTCTCTCTCTCTCGCTTCATCCATCTCACTGTGTTTATTCATCCATCCTCTAATTCATCCATCCTTAATCCATCCATAATGCATTCTACATCCATTCATTTATCTCTCGCTCCATCCGTCTATCCACCACTCTTGTCTATCCCTCTCTTTCTTAATCTATCCATCTGTTGATCCAGCTAACGTCCTGTGTTTTGAATGTCTCCTCTCTCAGTGTGTTTGTGTGGAGATGTGTCTGATGGTCCTCCCACAGACCCGCAGAGCTTCTCCTCTGATACCTCCAGCGTTTGGATGCTGCACTTTTGTTATGCTGCGTTTAATCCGCACAGATCTGATGGACTCTACACGTGCACCGAGTGTGTTGAGGGGCTTTTTTTTAAGAATCATTATGTGAAGTGCAATGTTTACGCTTTCGTGTACTTTTACTACAAAAAAATGACACTCATAATCACGCCAACTTGTTTTTTTATTGTTGTTTTTCTGAAGTGCCTTGGAGACACATTTCGCTGATCTTTGCCCCTGAAATGTTTCTTATGACATACACATGGTGCTATATGTCCACTCAGAGCTTTTAGTTACTTAAACAACTCATGCATTATGCAACGTTTCTTTCTTTCCTTCTTTTTTTACATTTTGTACATAAACGTGATGTGCCCACTCACTAAATGCTCTTCCTGTTCAAAATATCCAAAAACATGGTTCTCAGGAGCCTTTACGGCAAAATGAAGTACTGTAATGTGTAGATGTTATATTCCACCTGTGCTATTTTTGTTAAAATATTTATTTTTATGTACGTATTTACGTATAAAGTATGCAATTTAGTCTGTGTTGGAATTGTGGGCGTTATATGAACATTGCAAAAAAAAAACTCGCTGTCCAAATATAAAGAATTGTGAAATGTATGTAGTGCCGTTGTCTGTTGCGACGTGTGTAGATTGCGATGCACTGTGTGTAGACGATATTGTAGACAGCTGCTGTTTATTGTGTGCAGATCAGTGATATCTGTCATTTGTATGTTGGTGTTTTTGTAATTTCTGTCAAACCAGAGATAAATCTAAATCGAAAGCTATATAATAATGCATGATTCAAAGTCTGTGTG
Source organism: Triplophysa tibetana (assembly GCA_008369825.1). Classification (NCBI taxonomy): domain Eukaryota; kingdom Metazoa; phylum Chordata; class Actinopteri; order Cypriniformes; family Nemacheilidae; genus Triplophysa; species Triplophysa tibetana. Next base: position 881,435 of record CM017911.1, on the reverse strand, counting down.
ATTGTCGAACATGAATGAATACTGTTATTTTATAATTAAAGAGACCAATGTGCTATGTGAAGTCATTTGAAATGCTTGAAGTGTTTTTCATCTTTCACCAGCAGGTGGCAGTAACTCTCATCTAAATCTCTGCAGCTTCTGGCAGGAATCATGTCATGACAAACCTGTGTGAGTTTCTTTCTTCTGCAGAACACACAAGAAGATACTTTGAAGAATGTGCATGACTGAACAACACTGAAACCCATTTACTTCCATTGTAAGAACAGAAAAATAAATGAGACATTTCTCAAAATATCTTCTTTTGTGTTCCACTGAAGAAAGCCATTTACAGGTGTACGACAACACGAAGAGGAATTAATGATGACAGAATTTGTTTGTGTGTGAACTGTTCCTTTAATAAAACCAAGATATTAATCTTTGAAAAACCTGCTTTTAAACTCAGGGATTTTAATGAGATACTAAAGTGATTTCATCTTATGGGTTAGTCATGTAATGCTAAAACTAGAACAATATACATTTTAAATCACATTTATATTCGTCAAATGCTTTTGTTCAGAAGCAGCACTGCATTTAAAGGAACAGTTCACAAAAAAGTTAAAATTCTGTCATCATTTACTCACCTTTAAGTTGTTCCAAGCTGCACAAATCAATTTGTTCTTATGAGCTATTTTTAGTTCTGGGTCATCATTTACTACCAAGGTAGAAATATTTTAAATATTTTTTGTTCTGTTGGACACAAAATGAGATATTTTGAAGAATGTAGGAAAGCAAACCGTTCAGGGGCATCTTTGACTACCATTGTCATTTTTCCTACGATGGTAGCCAATGATGTCCCAGAACTAAAAATTGCTAACATTTTTCCAAATATCTTCCTTTGTGTTCAGCCAAAATACATGTATACAGGTTTTGAAGAACTTGAGGGTGAGTAAATTATGACAGAATATCCATTTTTAGGTGAATTGTCCCTAAGGTTAACATTATCTGTTTCCTTGGATACATGAAGTAGAAATCTTCAGGTTAAAAACTAGATGTGGATCAAGAACAGACTGCTGTCAGTGACTATGAGAGCGGTTCAGTTCTCATGATATTTATTACTAATCAGCAAATAAAGGAAACACAATACACGGATTATTGATGCGCTGAGCTACATTCCAAAACACTTTCACATGTCTGTGTTTGCAAACGAGACGCTGGATTCTCTCACGTGTTGTGTGTCGAGCTGTTAATGTAACTCAAGGTCATTTTAATTAAAACTGCTGCTGATAATGGCATGACATCTGGTCTAAAACAAGACTCGAAGCATTCACAGCAATCAGCGTTCTGTAACACACACTCACTGAGTTCTTAAGCCACCAGTAAATGAGATGAAACCCACACACATCTGAATAAATAAACCCTACAGCAAATCCAAACGTGTTTAATGCAAATGTATTCTGTTGAGACCATTCTAAAAAAAGTGGCGTCCTTTCCTTTTTTCAAGTAAATAAATATGAGTATTTAGCATGGCTTTCTGCACACTTAATATTTGTATTTGACAAAACAGTGTCACTTTTGTAGTGATTTATCTAAAGTGTTCACTTGGCTCAGGCAATGTTTTGTGAATTTAAGGAAGAGACTGTTGTTACAAATGATGTAAACTTTAAATTTTACCAGTCACTACAAGATTTTGAGTTGAAACTGTATTCGATTTTATTTCAGCGATATCACCACAGTAAATCTATAACTGACCCATTTATATGCCATGATTTTTGTCCTATGGACGCCAGGGACAGATTATGACTTCATAGGGCCCCGGGGCCACCTCCACGGGCCCCCATCCACAATTTTTTTCAGTTCCTTCCCTTAGCTGCGCATTCACAGTTATAGAAAGTGAAAGTAGCGATGATAATGAATATTAAAGCCCTTCTGCGCTACACTAAAAAGTATCTGTATAGGGATAAAAGAAGATACACAGTGAAAAATCAACAATGGCCCAAATTAAGGCGTATGAAACACACGCCCTTAATGAACTGCCAAACATACACGCATTTAATGCATCAAATAAATAAAATGCCCCTGTGAAACATGACTACAAACATCAAATCATCAAGCAAAGGCTTCAGAAAATGTGCTATAATTTAATTAATAAATACATTTTTAATAAGTTCAATTTCACAAGTTAAAGTGACATAAACATATGTTGCCATGATTTGTTGATAATTTCATTTGTTAAAGGGGATCCACACAAGCCATGTATAGACAATGGGACCAATATATGAAACATAAACATTTGTTTTCATTGTTGTTGGGTTTTCGGTACCAAACTGGATGGCGCAACATTGAAGCCCATGGAGGGCCCCCTCGGGGTCATGGTAGTCAAGGGCCCCAGGCACTGGTCAGTAATCCAAGAACGTTTTATTTGAAGTGTTTTGTAAATGTACATTTTTAGGTATTTTACTATCCTCATGTTTCAAACAGACACTACTCTACCAGTTTTTCATGTTGACTTTGACACACGCTGATGTTTCTGAACACTTGTGCTGTATTTGCCCTGCGGCCCTGAAGTCAGAAAGTGAGCAATTAATGTGTAACTGTGTTTAGCCGCTCATAAAGTTCACAAGAATCTCTTAAGAATGTCCCACTCGCCGGCGCGCTGTACAAACTTCTGTTCAGAAACAGACTTTACCTGACTAATCTTACTGCTTCACCCGGGCGGCTGACACCTCACGAGGCGTGTCGACCCATCGCTGGTGTCACGGCAGCTTTCTGAAAATAAACAGTGAAGTTTTCTAAGGTTACGTGAGGCTTTGTGGAGGTGTGTGCAGAAATGTCAAACCTTTTGTCGAAACACGCTGCAGGACAAAAGCGATTCAGAGGCCGCTGGCACTTTCAAAAGCACTTTGAGACAACAATAACACACGCTGAGTTTCAGCATTGTTGCTTTTGTCACAAAGAGCGCAAATAAGTCAAAATTTTGGTCAAAATAATTACAACTTTTAATAAGTCAAGATACTTTGTGTTCGATAAAGATTTAATTTTATGTGAACACATTGACAGTGTGAGAACAGTGTCACAAACATGCACAGACACATTTCCTACGATACCTTCGGTGTGTTGAAACACGTTGTAGCTTCAGGGCAGGATGCTGAACGGCAATAAACAGTTAAAAGTATTTATTCAAGAGCTGTTTGCACAGGTGAATTTAGAATCTAGCTTTGATCTGACACACTCTCTGCAGATTTAAATGTTGTAAAAACAGGAAAACTTTTAATAAGTTGATACATCAAAAACATTGACTGGCTTTTAAGTTATTTAACATTTATTTGTAGCATAATGAAGTTCGACAAAAATAAATGTCATTATTTCCTCATAGCATGTCGCTCCTGTTTAGCTTTCTTTTGCCGTGCAAAGAAGCTGCGCTGCTCTTATGTATATCATAAAAATAAATGTCACATCAAGTTAATATTTTGCAAAAATACATTTCATGTTATCGAGAGTCTTGTAAAGCTTTACTAAAGGCTTAAGTGAAGCGTTATGTCATTTGAAATCTATCTTGCACTTAATATATACATAAGATATCATTTATTTCCTCTCTTGTTGTCAAACCTTTCTTTCTTCTTCAGAACACAAAAGAAGATATTTTGAAGAATGTCGATACTAAACCAACATTGAACCCCCTTCCATTATATGAAACCACTGAGACATTTCTCAAAATATCTTTTGTGTTCCACCGAAGAAAGACTCAGATACAGTATACACACAGGATGGATAAATGATGACACGGTTTTTATTTTGGCTTCACTGTCCCTTTAATAAAATCCCGCGTGTGTCGCTGTTGTGTGTTATGTCAGATGGTCAGTGTGTTCTCAATCACAGAAAACATCTGTTAGTTTGGTTAAAAAGCGCTCAGATTAGGAGAAGTTGATTTGTTGAAGGTTATACTGATGGTTTATCGTCTCATTCCTCTCCAGCCTCCGGCTCTGTCTTCTTTAACACTTATATATTAAGCTTTGGCGAGTGCTGTGTAAATGGAGATTAAAGGAACATCTGCAGAGGTTCTTCCACCAAGAACTCGTTGTGTTAATGCTTTACTGATCTGCACATCTATATCTGTCTATCTAGAATTGTGCTTTTATTTGTGTAACCTAGATTGGTTCGGTATTATTAAATTGTATTTTGCTACCAGAACAAAATCAGTTTGTTTATACTAACCACTTTAGCCATTTGTTTCAGCAAAATTAGTTTATACAATTCTTAACCACAAAAATAATCAAAACGTACCGAAACTATTGCAACATGAAAACACTAGTACATGCAAATGAGTTGTTCGCGGCCGTCAACGCGGATTGGCGGCGTCAGAGCGCGTCATCACGCGGTGGGCGTGTCCGCCTCTGTCAATCAGGAGAGTGAGTGGAGCGCGTCAGTGATGAGCGGAGCGGCGAAAGCGCGAGAGCTCAGCCGGCCAGTGGCGATCAGAATGCGGCCGCAACTCTAAACGCGCACCGCTCCCGTTCCCTGTGACGGCAACATTGAACGGGAAACATGAGGAACACCTGCCTGTACAGCAGAGGAGAGCTCTGGGTGAGAATTCTGCGTTTGTCTTCATTGAGAAAGTTTCTTTGAAAGGATTAAATGTTACCAGTTCGTTTAAAATGCCCTTAAACTTCCTTTATCTTACTTGCTCACAGTTGAATGTTGTCGTGTTTATTTAATATATTTCGGGTTAAGTGATTTATTTCATTTTATTTCTGTTTCTACTGATTTTATATATAATGAGCCTTGTAGTGTGTTTTTGAGGTTATTTTTGTGTGAATTAAGTAAATACTGTACATAAACAACAAACATTTACCACAGTATACATAGTTTTACAGTATTGTCAATATATACGTCAGGTCATTTCGTTTTGACCACCAATAGCTTTAAAATTCAAGACAGATTTGGTAAGCCCTTTTAAAAAGAGAAGTATTTTATTTAGTATACTTTAACTATACTAACAATAAGTGTAGTAGTATGTAGTTAGTATGGTGAAACCGGTGGTTACCACAATATGTTTTGTTAATATTCTGTCATATCAGTTACCGCTGGATGGATGTGGATGAAGATTTAGTATCTTACACCTGTCAACCTTCAGTACTGAATATTTAAACTTAAATGGAGGCTTATTGTCTTTTAATACAATATATATATATATATAGTATATACTGTGTGTGTATGTGTGTGTGTGTGTGTAAATAAATATATACATATATAAGACTCTATTTTACTGTACTGTGTATAAATATATATATTAGACTCTATTTTACTGTATACGCTGTGTATATATATATATATATATATATAAGACTCTATTTTGCTGTATATACTGTGTATATATATATATATATATATATTAGACTCTATTTTACTTTGTATGTTGTGTATATATATATATAAGACTCTATTTGAATGTATATACAGTATATACTGTGTATATATATAAGACTCTATTTTACTGTATATACTGTGTGTATATATATAAGACACTATTTTACTGTATATACTGTATATATATATGACTCTATTTTACTGTATATACAGTACATATATATGACTCTATTTTACTGTATATATATATATATAAAACTCGGTTTGACTGTATATAAAGTTTATATACATATATAAGACTCTTTTTGAATGTATATACACTATATTTATATAATAGTTGTTTAAATAAGTATGAGGTCCATTTTTAGCTCACTTGTGGTTTAGTAGTTCTTATCAGTAATTTTTCTGTTTTCTTTCCATTTCAGGCTTTGTGCATTCTCCTCCTTTACACCAGTCAACTTTCCTCCTCTTCAAATTTCAGTCATCTCATCTACAAGATTAAAGAAGGATTACCAAAAGGGATACTAATAGGAGCTATCGGAGACGAATTAAACTTGGATGTCTCTGTTGATCCCCCTCGTTCGTTCAATCTGGAGCAAAAGACCAGCAGCCAGCAGTATGTGAATCTGAACAACACCACGGGTGAGCTGTACACATCTGCCGTGGAGATCGACAGAGAGTCTCTGTGTGCAGACTCCCATGACGGCCAGGGCTGCTCAATCTTTCTGGACGTGCTTATCCTCCCTCAGCAGTTCTTTCAGCTGGTTAAGATTCAGATCTTCATCGAGGATGTCAACGACAACCGGCCGCATTTCCCCGTCGAAGAAATCCGGCTGTCTGTGCCAGAGAATGCGCCTGTAAACGCCAGATTTGCGGTGGAGCAGTCCGCTGTGGATCCTGACATCGGGATTCACAGCGTTCAGACTTACTGGCTTGTTAATGACTATGGGGTTTTTACTTTAGACGTGGAGGAGAACGAAGGAGGCGAACTGACGCCCTTTCTTATCATTACTGAGGCGCTGGATAGGGAGAGGCAAGCTGAGTACGTGACGGATATCATAGCTGAGGACGGCGGCTCTCCCCCACTTCTAGGCACCGCCACTTTGAGGATTATTATCACAGATGTCAATGACAACTGCCCTAAGTTCACAGAGTCGCAATTGAACATTACTCTTTATGGGAACGCCACTAAAGGCATGCAGCTGGCACGTCTCCAAGCCTACGACCCTGATGAGGGGGCCAATGCTCAAATCACATATTCTTTCAGTGAACGGGTTACACTAGAAAGCAGAAACTTGTTTCATTTGGACAAAACTACGGGGGTGCTCAAACTAGCAGGTAAAATAGACAACAACAGCGGAAAGCTTTTCAAGCTGATCGTACTGGCTAACGGCCCCACGTGCATTCCAGAAGTGGCAACAGTTATGGTTCATGTGGTCAAGGAGCCCTCGGGCCCACCGGCTATAATGCCTCGGTACATCGCCTCAGAGAAGGACGGTATCGTCAGTCTGAGCGAATCCGAGCCACCCTTTTCCCCAATTGCGTTCTTCACCATCAAAAACACAGACCCACGGCAGACTCTGGAGTGTTTTTTGGAGAGCACCGGTCCGTTTAGACTTGTACCTTATCGACGTTTGAAAAACGAGTACCTGCTTGAGACCACTGAACCGCTGGATTATGAGCAGCAACAGGATTATGAAATGACCATCGTGGTCCGTAGCGCTCACGGATTAACGGGTCGGACCGTCCTGAAAATTCACGTGTTGGATGTTAATGACAATTCTCCGGTTTTCAAGCAGTCGCTCATCGAGATCACAGTGGAGGAGAACAACCCTCCAAATACGTTCCTCGCCCAGTTTCAGGCCACCGACGCGGACAGCGGCATCAGGGGCGAGGTGTACTACGTACTCGGTGTGGACGCCCCCACCATTTTCCACCTGGACAAGTTGACAGGGGTTTTAACCGTGTCCACCTCTCTCGACCGGGAGGAAAAGGAAACGTACAGATTCATGGTGAGGGCGGTCGACCAGGGAACGCCAAGAAAGGAGTCGATTGCCACCGTTATAATCAGCGTTCAGGATCGTAATGACAACAGCCCTCGTTTCATCAACAAGGATTTCACCTTCTTCGTGCCAGAGAACTTTCCAGGCTTCGGGGAAATCGGGGTGCTCACCGTTACGGACGCAGATGCGGGGGAGAACGGTTGGGTGGCGCTGTCCATCCTGAATGGCAGTGACATCTTTGTGATTGACACGGGTCGAGGAGCATTACGGGCCAAAACCCCTCTCGACAGGGAGCAGCAGGGAACGTACTACATCTGGATCGAAGCCGTTGACGGAGGTGAACCCGTCCTCTCTTGTGTCACTTTGGTGACCGTTCTTCTCCTGGACGTCAACGACAATCCTCCAACTGTTCTGTTCCCCCAGTCCAACCAGTCCTACATGCTGGTACTTCCCAGCACGCTACCAGGAACCTCTATTACCGAAGTGTACGCCGTGGATCGGGACACAGGAATGAACGCGGTGATTGCTTACAGTATCATCAGGAGGACAGACGGAGAGCCGGGGTCATTTGACATCGACCCGTACACTGGAAACATCACCCTGAGAAAAACCCTGAGCAATCGAGGTCTCTACAGTTTGTGGGTCAAGGTCAGGGACCACGGTCAGCCCGAGCTGTACTCTACCGTACTGGTCAACCTCTTTGTGAATGAGACGGTGACCAACGAAACCCTCATTCAGAGCCTTTTGCCCAGGGGAGCTGCTGTTGACCCCAAGGAGATCCCTCCTGTCAAAGAAGGGCGGGAGGGTGAACGAGTGCCAATCCCATGCAGTGAGTATCAGGTGCTACTGCTCGCCTTGACGGCTACTTGCCTGGGACTCTTTCTGACCGTCGTGTCGCTGGTTACGTACATTTGCTGTAAGAAGGTCAGAAAACCAAAAAAGAAACGGCTGGACGTTGAGATTCCTTTGAAACTGAACCATGAGATGGTGGATAAGAACCCCATGGAGATTTCCAACATATGACGCTGGACTGCTGAGACCCCAAAACTGCCCAAAATCATCTGTTTACAGCATGTCTCCAGTCTAATGTTATATGAAATTGTAAATATTGTGCATATGGTATGTTTTATATCTACACATGTATATGTATATATGACATGATCAGATTTTTGCATTTGCTTCCCAACAAGCTTTTTGTGTATTTATATTACAAGTTTAAATGGTGCCCTCGGCAGTGTGTTTGTGTCAAAGTTTCTTTTGTCCCCGAAGCTCAACACTGGGATGACATTCTCAGGCTATGTCCACTCTAATGCATTTTGTTCTCTGTTTTGGCCTTCCGTCCACACTGAGACAGCGTTTTTGTCAAGGAAAACTGAGCTTTTTAAAAACTCTACCCAAAGTGGATATTTTTAAAAACATTGTTTTCGTGTCTTAGTGTGGATGAGGAAATGGAGACGTTCGAAGAGGATGATGCATTTTTTGTCATGGGAGGTAGTCATGTGACCGAGTGCGGAAGCTTCTAACGTTTTAAGATGTTTCTGTGTGGATGACCAGCCATTGGCAACGCTTGAAAACGCTAGTGTGAACGAAGAGCGTTTTGCAAACAAAAACGCATTAGTGTGGATGTAGCCTCCGTTCCCATCGAAAAGAACACTCCTCATGTGTAGAACTGAGCTTTCTCAAATGAAATAATCAGTGTCACGCTGATTTGTTTCATTTTGTGTTTTGTGTAGGATACAGTGTTCGTATCTTTTGATGATAGGTAACGAGTCTTTTAGGCCCCGGATGTCTTGGTTTGTGACGACGTTTGTTTGTGAGCTCAGCTTGTTTCTTTCCTTCATGCACCTTTACACCTCCCTGATTTCAGTTTTCTGACTTGTATGGAACTCATGAACATTAAAGTACTTTATTTTCTTATTAATGGCTTGGATGTGAAATTCTGTCTTGGATTAGAAACTAAACGGGTATTAGCTGCAGACTCGACTCTGCGGCAGTCATTACTCACAGAGCTAATCTACCCGAATGTTCTCATATATAAGCATGAGGGTTTGCTATCTCTTGGTCAAAGTTTCAAAGAGAATCCGAATGAATCTTGATTTTGACTCTGTTTGCATGTTTGTGTTCTGATAGGATCAGGATTTTTTGGAAGAGATGAAAACGTTGTCATGCTATGATAACCGTAAGAGGTCTTGTTTACTTTAGATGATATCTTCTTAAGAATCCTCAGGGATCAAGGAGTCACGTTGGGGTAGGTGCAAAACATGCGTTTTGAGGTACAAAAGGTTTGTGACTTTCAATTTAGCTTGTAATTGTTCGTTTTCATCGAGCATCTAGCGTTGCGTTAACTGCGTTCTTTGTGTGCATTCCTTCAGTTCGTTCTAATCTGCCCTTTTTTTGTATTCAACCAATAGGACGTGTCTCCAGCGTCCCAGCCCATCAGAGGTCAGAGCCGGATTGTGCATTTAACATGTCATCTCTCACAAAACGCCATTCAACAGACAAGCACGGCATGTCCACTCACCACTTCTATTATGTCAAAAACCGGTTTGGTTTCATTTTTCCCTTTCTCTCTTTTGCAACACACAGAAGCACTCTTTCACTCGCAATGGAAAGCAGTCATTTAAAACCGCAGGAAGGCAGAAGGGAGATAAAGTATCGAGGCTCGGCACCGTGCGGGTTGCGAGCGGGGCCTGCGCGTCAGGTTCACGGGTTAAGCAGCTTACCTCACCAGCAACATGTGTTCACCCTTCAGAGCAGACAATTGTGTTCCTGTAGCTTAAAGGGATTGTTCATCCCAGAATAAAAATCTGTCATCGTGGTTTCACCCTCACATCATTAGAGAGTGTGACACAGAAGATGTTCGATCAACGATATTCTTTCAAATATTTTCAGCAGAAGAAAGAAAGTCATACAACTGACATGAGGGTGAATAAATGATGAACGAATCTTTTTTGGGTAAACTATCCCTTGGTGTTTTGATTCCATGGAAATGAGCATGCAATGATATAAAATATACCTTAATATAAACATGTTTGGACAGAAGTGTTTGCCAAACATGTCTTACTGAACATAGGAAGCCAAGGAAATGGCTTAGATGCACACGGGAGGATGACGGACTTCTGCTCAAATCTCAGCCAGCTACGTCACTTCCGGTCTCATAGCAGTTAGTGGATTTTTCATCAAGTTATAATCATGTGTTTATTAAGTAAACGTAAAGATTTCAGCAAACCGACATCACTACAGGTTCGCATTGTTAAAGGAGTTTCGACATAAATTGTCATGATCATCTACTTACTCTCATGTCATCTAAGATATTTCCAGGATTTTTCTGCATATAGTGACTTCAGTGGACTCCAAACGGTTGAAGGTCAACATGACTTCTTCAGTGCAGCTTCAAAGGGATTTAAATGATACCAGACGATGAATAAAGGTCTTATCCAGCGAAAAGATCGGTCATGTTCTAAAAAAATAAAAATGCATTTGCAATACAGCTGTTGTTCTGTTCTGCGATGCGTGTTCATGACTTCACGTAATACGTAATTATATAAAAAAATGGAAGTTCAACTTATAAACACTGACTCTTACGTCAAGCGTGACCTTTTCAATGTAATTACGTATTTTGTGAAGTGATGAACACGCATCGCAGAACAGAGCAAGGCAAGCATTGGTGTTTTAGGCATATACATTTTTTTAGTTTCGCTAGATAAGATCTTTATTCTCGGTCTGGTGTGGTTTAAACCCATTTGAAGATGCACTGAAACTGTTATTTTGACCTTCAACCGTTTGGAGTCCAGTGAAGTCACTATATGGACAAAATCCTGGAATGTTTTCATCAAAAACCTTCATTTCTTTTCCACTCAAGAAACTAACACATAAACATCTTGGATGACATGAGGGTGAGGAAATGATCATTTATTTTAAAAGTGAAATACTCCTTGAAGTGCCTCTGTGATGCCTCTAGTAAGCTTTTTTCATATTTCTTGATGTACCTTGAAACGTTGTACCAAGCCGGAAGTGCTTCTTCTTTTTGTTTGTCGATGTATGGCGACGTGTTTGAATAATTAGACTCGCATTGTGGATCTTAATCCTATGTGCATTCTGAAGCGAAACGCCATCGTTCCATCTGGCGCCCTATGGAACAGCTTGGCTGATATTTTAGCGGAAAGTACGTCTTCTACAAGAATGCATTTAAACCCCTTCAAAAAATCTACTTGAGTTGACAAACACTTCTTTAAGCTCTTCATAACTATTTTACATTTTATTGAATTCATAAAGCAAATTAGTTTTTAATTAGTTTTAAAAGAGTGTCGCTGTACACTGTAAAAATCAACTAGTAGGAATTAATTCATGTTTTGTGATTATTTTTGATTTTTTAAGTAAATTTTAATTTTTTATGTAAAGTTTGTTAAAGTAAAATATACTAAAAAAAAGTTGTAGAAATAACTAAGTAAAATTAAGTTAATCCTACTAGTCCAACTTGCCTGAATTTTACTTCATGTAGACTTCTGCAAAGAATCAGTTACCCGTTGAGCAGTCTACATTAATATAATACAATTTTGAGTCAGGCACGTGAGTCCGACGAAACCGTCCAGAGTACGAGTTCATTAAAAATCAGAACCTTATTAAATAGTTTTGTTTTCCTGTGAGATCAGATTGACTGCAACTTTTAATGAAGAAAGTTATTCACAGTTTAAATGTATGCAAATGAGACATGTTACTTTATATCAACCAAATATCTCATTCGTCTCTGTGATGTAACTCATAAAAAAACTAAATGACATTCCTGTTAGAGCAGATGAATTAAAATAGTCCGTCTATATTTATCAGAAGCACACCGTGTGCTCAAAAACAGAGTCATTTTAAACATTATGAACAAGAGAAAGAATTCAACAGGCAGTTTTCTTCTCTGTTCTTTATTTTAATGTCATTTAATACATCCAGTCCTGCAGTAAAGTTTGATCAGGTCATTTTTAATCTGAAGTGTTGATTATTCGTGTCACTCTTTAAGTATGTGTGTTATCGGCCTGCGGCGTACACTCGGCTTTCCTCTCCATTCTCACACCTGGCCGGATGATTTGGTGCCTCTCGCGGCCTCAGACGGCGTTCTGGATCAGCTCAACAGCGACCAACACAAACAGAGACTTTAGCCTGCAGACGTGCGGCGTGATTGCAGTCGCTACAGTGATGGAGAACCTGTGAGAGACGCCCAACAAACAGCGTCTGATGAATAAACTAAGACCTTTACTCCCTCCTGTACTCGCTCTTATAGCTGCTCAGTGTAACGCAGACACATTAAAATACTTTTCACATTTCATTTAAGGGTTTTTTTTGTCTAGGCCTGAGGGTTGTGAGTTAGAAGTGCTTGTAGAAATTAAAACTCTTGCTTTTGGAAAAGGAGGGTTGTGAACCTTTCTGCTTCTCTGAAAATTATTTGCACTGTTTATTTTAACCATCGATATCATTTTTCCAAGTGTATTCAACAAACACCACATTCTTACGAATACACTTCAGATTCATTTCAATAAGTGTACTTAAGCAAAGTTGTAAATATTTGTTATGTAGCCTAATAAGTAGCTCACTGCAATGATATTATTAAACTGATGGAAGTAAAAGATTAAACGATAAAGTTCTTCCCTGTCTGTAGCTCAATTCCTCAGGGTTGATGATTCTTAGATTTAAAGTCCTTATCATTTTAGTTTAAAAGAAGTATACACATATCACACTTGAATAGACTTTGTAAGGGCACTCTTGAAAGCAAAGTTTCTAAAATGTTTAGTGTTGGGCTGCATGGTTCCAGAAAGAAGAACCAAAAAGTTTCTTTATAGTCAAAAATGGTTCTTTAGACTATAAAAAGAAAGAAATGCTCCTTTTAACAAAGCAATAATGGCTCTTTTGTGGAAGTGCTGTGAATGAATGTATGATCTGTAGAACGTTTGAGCGACAGAAAGATTCTGTGAATGTTAAAGTGACAGTTCACCCAAAAACAGACACTTCTGTCACAAATCACTCATTCTCTATTCGTTCCCAATCTGTACGAGTTTCTACGTTTGGTTGAACCCAGAAAAAGATATTTTGAAGAATGCTTGGAAGCCAAACAGTTCTTGGACCCCATTGACTACCACAGTAGGAAAAACAGCAATAGCGCCCCAAAACTGTTTGCTCTCCTACGATCTTCAAAGTATCTCCTTTAATGTTCAACAGAACAAACAAAATGTAAAGCAATTCTTACTTTGGTAGTGAATGGGGTCCAAGAACTGTTTGGTTATAAGTATCCGTCCAAATTTCTTTCTCTGTGTTCATCAGAACAAAGATATTTATACAGAGACAACTTGAGGGTGAATAAATGATGATCTTTGATTGAAGGTTCAACAAGAAACTACTAGTAGGGTTTAATACCTTTTTGTGTTATTTGTGCATGTTTTTATCACACAGTTTTTTTTAAGTAAAAATATGTTTGAAAAATAAGTAGAACTTTTAAAAAACTGTGTGGAAAACTTGTGTAAAAAACAAACTAGAAATCTTCTAGTTGTTGATGAACTTCAGCATTTTTCAATAGCATCATCTGGACAAACACTGACAACCGTCACTCAGTAAAGGATTACTTGGCAATTGTCATTAGACAACTTCATAACAACTGTGCTAATGTCATTAAGCTTGTCAACACATTTGGGACATGTCAAGAGCGCCTCTTGAACTTTTTCTTACAGAACCTGAACTGAGTGTTCGTGCGACGACCGCCGGCCAAGCGTGACGTTTGACACGCCTTATCATTCCAGATAAGTTGATAAGCATCTGCTCTACAGATGAAAGGAGATTCAAATGAAGTGGTTGTGCTGTATCGTCCACATGGCCACAGATTTCCCTGCCAGATAGAAATCGTTCATGTTTCTGCCACATCCAAACCACAGTCAAATGATTGTGCAGAGCATCGCGTCATACTGTAGGGTACAGGGCTGACATTGTTACTTTACACATTTGCATTTTAAATCTGTTACACTGACACTCATCATACAGAAAAGCTTTGAAGTAAAATAAATTGTGTAAATTGAAACGGTGGTACTGTAATATTTTAAAAGCATGCACTAACGCCATTTCATGCACTAACGCTCAAAGTCAATTTTGATGTTGTGTTGACTAAGACATTCAAGCATTTCTCTTTTACGTCAATTTTTCTACACCTTCGTCAAACCTGTTTGACCTCCAGAATCAGTACAGTTACAGAAAATCTTGTTCTCGTGGTTTCCTCAATCTTCTGATGTGATGTTCTTTAAAAACAGGACGTCCGTCGTAAGTTTTTCTATTGTGTGCAACAGGTTTGATTTCAGTGCATGTACTGATGAAACTGTGTCTTGAATGCACGTTTGCATCTGCCGAATGCATTAATGCAGCTTTGCTTCTTTGGTCAGATTGTGTTTGTATAGATTCAGAGGTGCATGAATTCAGGATGTTGTGTTATGAAAAGCACTGTACTGTATATATTTTCCTTTGGAAAGTGTGGGATCTGAAATTACGCTGAATTATTAAGCGTGTAGACAGCAAGTAATTACTATCAGTCATGCTCCGATCCCGTTTCCAGATTGCCTTTATACATCATCTATGCTTTGAATCCAAACAAACGCGGCCACACAATGGAACCCGGGTTTGGGTTTCACCGCCGCCGTCCCCCGCCACGCCGCCATGACATCAGATCCTCCTTCATCTTCTCGCTCCTGTCCCATCTTTTTAATAATGCATTCAGACATTATTCTGCTTCTGAAAATCTCGGCCTTTGATCGAACGGCTCTTTCAGGCTTCTGATGCAATAGAAAATAATCCAGTACAAACCTTTTGATCCATGGCGGGATTATGTTGCCTATTTTTCTGCCCATCCCGTCCCACTCCATATATCGGCCTTTCTGTAAGCGTATGTGGAAATTTTGGGCTAATTCAGTCTGTGAAAGACGTTTGGATTTGCTGGTAAAAGAAGAACCGGCCTGAAGACACAAAGTAGATTGATCTTATTCACTCGAATATCTAAAAATGCATACGAATAGAGCTTTATATCATAAATGAGTTGTTGAAATGAACGATTGGAAGGAAAGTAGACTACGAATGGTCATTCATACAACAAAGTTTATTCAAGTTTGCAATTAGAAACTTCTTTTTAACCGAAAATATGAGAATGATTAAACTCAATCTGCTTTCTTCTTCTTCGCAGAAATTACATTTACATTATATATACTAACAGAAAAGCCAATTTGTCCTATTCTTACACTCATTATATTTTTATGGAGAAATAATAATTAATCATACTTAGAAGTATACTTATCGTTTTGTTCACTTGTAATGCATATCAAAACATTCTAGTTGTCTCTACTCAAAAGTCTCCTATACTGAAAACTTCAAGTTTATATTTATTTTTAGACATTGCATACACCCAATTTTTCCAGTTGTTTTGAC
This sequence comes from Triplophysa tibetana, assembly GCA_008369825.1. Lineage (NCBI taxonomy): Eukaryota > Metazoa > Chordata > Actinopteri > Cypriniformes > Nemacheilidae > Triplophysa > Triplophysa tibetana. The sequence goes on along the minus strand of CM017911.1, from coordinate 865,650 downwards.
TAAAGAGTAAGTGTCTCCAAGCGCTCGTGTACAAACGTTTACACTATCTTCTGTGTTTCCCATCATCCTCTCTGTTTTTCTCACGTTGGCTAGAGTCTTTCAGTATGTCAGTCGAGTCTTATTAAGATGCTAATGATGTTTTGTGGATTTCAGACGCATTATTCACTAATGCTTTGTTTTTCTCTGAAGCTCTCTGAAGCGATGCATTCATTCATACAGGGAGAAATTGCCCACGATTGACTCCATCATTCCTCTAGACATCATCATGTAAACCTCTTTTGTTTTTTAATCCACACGGTCACATTACCATCAACTCATATCATCCGCTGTCAGACGATTGTCACACATGCTACATGTATATAACATATCTTATATTAGCAAATCTCCAATAACGGTCCCATTACTTAAAGAGAATTGAACATTTCAAACCACACACATTTTTGTACAGAAGGATGTAAAGACAACCTACACATTTCACTTTGAAACCCTTGGTAATGAAAGAACACACGTGCAATTTTATCACCACATGTATGTGATTCATCTTATATCTTTGGAATATTTTACAAACAGACTTGAAATACATTACTGAACACATAACTGTAAATGCAAACATGTGTGTTTCTACACAAAGGCATTATTCAGAAATAAGCACAAGTCTCTTTAGTTCTCCATTGAATGTACGTCTCTCATCATTTTCAACGTTTTTGCCGCAAAGACAGAACACAATTATAATGTGTAGATTTGATTCTGGACAGTTCATTTCTTGATGGATGGCGTCTTTATAATTTAATACTGGAAGGTGTTTCTGACCTCAGCAGACGTTTGTGACGTTTTCCTGCCAAACGCTGATCGTGACACGCATGTCAAAGCCACACAGAAAATTCTGACACAAATCACTCGTGTGACAAGAGTAAGATATGAGAAAACTGTGTTGAGAATAAACAACATTGGACATTGGTCTGAATAATTTCTCACACAATATTCAAGTGATTGTGGTTATATTTCAATCTAATTGTGACCCAATTTCAAGTAAAATAAGCTGTTCTTCTGTGTGGGTTTGTGGTAAGAACCAAAAAAAACGAGGAGCAGACGTCCAGATCATTTCACTTGCGATAACCTCAGTGCACATCCAGAACGTCTCTGTTATCATATTGTCTCATTGAGTTACTGATCCCTTAATATTTTAACTGTTAGTGTAAAACATCAGTATGATACATCAGATGTGTGCTGTGTGATTTTTCTTCATTATATGATCATGTTTCAAGCTGTTTCATAACATCTCACAGTGTGTGTTGATGTGGGAGAGAGGAAGTTCACATCAGGCTAAACTAGATTCCCATAAATGTCTCGTCTCTGGTTTTGATGAAATAAATCTCCTCACGTCTACTGGAAACCCTCTTCTAACATCTCACTGTTTACTCTATTAGTGTTCCCAATGAAACTTTGATGCACTGCAGAGGCACAAATCCTCCTTCTGGCAAACTCAAACTCCCCCTCTCCCTCCCTCCCTCCCTTTCCTTCTCTCTCTCTCTCTCTCTCTCTCCCTCCCTCCCTTTCCTTCTCTCTCTCTCTCTCTCTCTCTCCCTCCCTCTTTCCTTCTCTCTCTCTATCTCTCTCTCTCTCTCTCTCCCCTCCCTCCCTCCCTCTTTCCATCCCTCTCTCTCTGTCCCTCCTGCCTCTCTATCTCTCTCCCTTCTCTCTCTCTCTCTCTCCCCCTTTCCTCTCTCTCTCTCTATTCTCTTTCAATCTCTCTCCTTCTCTCTCTCCATCTCTCCCCCTTGCTCTTTCTCTCTCTTCTCGCTCTTCTCTCTCTCTCCCTTCTCTTTCTCTCTCTCTCACCTTTCTGACTCTCTATTACACCCATTCTCTTTTCTCTCCCTCCATCTCTCTCTCTCTCTCTCTCTCTCCTCTCCCCTCTCGCTCTCTCTCTCTCTCTCTCTCTCTCTTTCTCCCTCCCTCTCTCTCTCTCTCTCTCTCTCTCTCCCTCCTCCCTCTCCCTCTCGCTCTCTCTCCTCTCTCTCTCTCTCTATCTCTCTATCTCTCCCCTCTCCCTCTCTCTCTCTCTCTCTCTCTATCTCTCCCTCTCCCTCTCCCTCTCCCTCTCTCTCTCTCTCTCTCTCTCTCTCTCTTTTCTCCCTCCCTCCCTCCCTCCCTCCCTCCCTCTCTCTCTCTCTCCCTCTCCCTCTCCCTCTCTCTCTCTTTCTCCCTCCCTCCCTCCCTCCCTCCCTCCCTCCCTCCCCTCTCTCTCTCTCTATCTCTCCCTCCCTCCCTCTCCCTCTCTCTCTCTATCTCTCCCTCTCCCTCTCTCTCTCCCTCTAAACAGTTAATAATGTTAATATTGATCAGTCTGTATTATATTAATATCTATTGCTGTCCATAATGCCTCTTTATTGGGATGAATGTTTAAATATTTATGATCTCTTATGATCACGTCTTTGAAAGTTATTCCTGTTAGATGTGTGGAATATCAAACTGCATTATCTCACGACTAAAACCTTTTCCAAGCAAAACTTTGAGAATGATCCGACTTAAAATGAGTTAGTTAGTCTTGGATGCGAGTGAAGGAGCCGTTCAGAAAGTAATTGTGTCTCTGCCCCGGGGACAGACAGAAGATCACATCCTCTACAGAAGGTCTACTGACCTCATGAGTATCTCAGATCCACAATTAATAGTCCGTTATGGGTGTGTGCGGTTCTTCTTTCAGACTTCTAAGAGCATTTGATATGAGAACTGATTAAATATTCATACGCTATAAGACGTAACGCTGCACATGTACAGAGAATATCAAGTGCAGCGGGTTCAGTTTATTCTTGCCTCCTTTTTTATATACTTTTACAGAATCACCAAAGCAATTTCACACAAAAAGGATTGAAAACAACATATTTCACACCAGCTTCTTTTTTTGGATATATGAATTTCATGTGGCTTTTCTGTTTAGGTGAACATATTATAAATCACAGTTTCAGTTGCTTGTTTGATGACCTCATGTCACAGTCGGAGGTCTATTCGCTCGCTCTGAATAATGGCCTGTTAAATGCACCTCTGCCGTCAGCATTTATGTTTGAATTGTTTGGGAATTGGCAGGTGTGGCCTTCAAGTGTCATGTCACCCTGGCGACGGGTTTTTATCGAAAACGACTGAGTTTAAGAACCATTAGATCCAACAGAGAGAAGATTGAGAGGGCTTGAAGACATCATGTTGACAGCTGGCTTTCTGCTCTCTTAAAGCAGAGCGTGACGCGAGTGGTGACAGTCTGTCAACGTCAAGAGCTCCAGACAGGAAAATCACGCTTAAGTATTTGAGTCCAACCACAGAAAACAGCAGAAATTCATGCTGAATGAGTCCGCTGAACTCACTATATACATCATGCTTTTGTACAAACTACAGGAACAAGGCTAAAGGGGTTTAAACGCTTTTGTTAAAGAGTCTGTTTTTCTCTGCTTCTCATTAGAATAAGTCAAAGAGTCTGATTATGTTCGCCAGTTTATGTCATAGTAAACAATTGTCCATAAAAAAAGTCCATAATATCGATTTAAACTTACAATTTGACATGTTACAGTACATAACATTTTAAGAGAAAATAAAGTAGTAGTAGTAGTACAATTTTATTTTATTTAAATAGTTTAAATAAATAATATTTATTAGATTTGTTTAATTTTTCAATGAAACTGTGATGACTTTAACCAAAGTGTTTAACATGTAGACATAAAATAAACTTCAAATTCCACTTTAGGACTTAAGTCTTTGAAATCCAGGCCAAAGTCTCAAAATCGAATGTAAAGTTTATTTAACGTTTAAATGTTGAACACTTTGGTTCAAGTCGTCACAGTTTCATTGAAAAGTAAAAAAAATGTATGAAACTTTATTATTTTATTTATTTATATAGGTGGCAAGCATCAAAGTTTAATTTCAAGCATTATTTTACGATCATCTTAATATTTTTCCAGGTCAATATTAAATCAATTATCGATAATATTTCCACAGAATGTTCTTTACATTACGAAGGATGAGTTTAGGCAGAAAATCACAAAAAAGAGATCTGTGTTTACACAAACTGGGTCACAATAGATGTATAAAGCATTTCATGAGCTTGTGAAATAGCATATAATGCCAACGCTGAGTTAAAACTTTACATTGAGGTTAGTTTTTATAACTGCATTAGCTTAAAGTTTGACTGCATTTATTCATCTTCAGTTTCCTTGTTTAAAGATAATGTTCGCAGATAACTTTAGATTTTTTAAATGTATTAGTAAATGCTGAAATTAACATAAACTAAATTTAACAAATGCTGTAGATGTATTGTTTATTGTTAAGTTATGATTAGCTAATGCATTCACTAAAAGAATCTCATTGTACAGTTTCAGTGGTGATGTTTGTGTTTCTTATAAGTCAAACCCCGCTGCTATTGGATATATACGAGAATCCAACACTAACTCAGTTTGAGATAAGGACATAAATGATGTTCTGAAACATATTCAATTCTAACATGCAGATGCTTTGCAAACCATAACTACTGTACGTCCAGTTTTCCTTAACTTAAATCGAAGGGTTTAGGAAGAAGTCCTGTAACTTTGTCCATTTCATACGATGTTGTTTGTTCACATAAGGAAATTGCTCAGTTTTCCCTGTTCACATTCAGCATTCACGGTCGCACACTTTATATATATGCTGTACATTACATAAAAGTACATAACCGTCATGCACACTTTCTACTGTTTACAACGAGCATCAGAACTTTTAAGACACACATATCATATCTGCTAATATTTGTATTGCTTTGTCTTTCACAATTCACATACTATCTGTCCTAAATAGTATTAGAAAACAGAATTAGTATGTCCCAAATCATAGTATGCAGAAATGAGTGTTCTTAAAGTACCCAGATAGTCTACTGTTTCAGAGGGTTGCAAGGGGTGACCCAGAAATGTTATAGAAAAAAAGATTAAGAAAAAAATGATAAAAGTCCACAATTTTTATCTGCTTTTGTGCTATTGATAGTTTCCAGAGTTGTTTATATTTGAATGTTCTCAGTGAGTTTTTCTCGCTATAGTTTCCTTTTTCGGACTCAAAGTGAAATTGTTGCCGAATATTTAGGTTTAGAAACAATTTGTTCTCTTTATAGTATCCTGTTAACTATTTATCAAAAAAAATTAAACGTTTTTCTGAACAGAAAATATAAAGATTGTAATATAAAGAAAGTCCTTGGCATCTTACAGTTTGAAGACCCCTGGCCTAGTGATTCATCAAAATACAGGATTTAAGTATTTATTCATTTATTACTTCGTATGTAATATTTACTGTATACTTCATTTACATTTATGCATTTGGCAGACACTTTTATCTTACATACATTTGTTTCTAAGTATATGGGATCGAAAACACTACCTTGGCGTTGTTAGTGCCACACTCGTACCACTGAGCTACAGGAAATCAATACACACATTTATGAATTTAGTGAAGCATCTTTTATTTCATGTTATTAAAGCAGTGTAGCATTACTAAACTCTGCCCTCTCACCGTGAGTTGTGGGCAGTGTTGGGTGTAACTCTAAGAACATTCATTTCAGCGTACTACGATTTGGGACATACTAATTCTATTTTTGCATACTATATAGGAAAGATCGAATGCGATTGGGACGCAGCTATTAATGTCTATTTGCTAAATACAGAATAGCAACCGCCAAACACACTCACCAATGCTCTTTAAAGCAACAACTCAAATTACTGCAGGAAATTGTGCAGAAGCAAACATCACTCATGTTTACTTTACAAGATGCAGAGCTCCAGTTTTTTAAAGCACCCCCTCCTCCCCGGTTCATCCAGGTGATCTAATCTGACCCGACAAAGACTTCTGAACACTGATATCAAAGTTTCTTTCTTCTCTTTTCGCACACACACAGGTTTAAATGAGTTTGGCCCGTACGTGGTCACGATGAGAGCCGTGACTTCAGATCGCATTAGTGACCCGCGCTGTGACTGGACTCCTTGTTAATTCCGACCACTGATGCATTTCGGCCAGCTGTCACGATGGGAACGCGCGTCGTGATCCTCGCTCTCTCAGGGAAGCGTCCCATTGGCTGGAGACGAACGGCCTAAACGCTCCATCACCTTTCTTATGGGATTCGGAGCGGCCACATCACACAGCAGTGAGATAAAGTGGGAAAGCCTTAAAAGGAGACGAACACGCATTTAAAAAACGTTTTGCTGCTGTCCAGAGTTTATCAGCGTGATATATCACAGACACGCTGACCACAGAACGAAACATCCAACAACACTAAAACTGAACTCTTATCTCATGCAAGAGTGAGCTCAGAAGGGGCAGAGAAGCAAACTAAAGTGCTGGCAAATCAAAAATAAATATTCAAAACTAATTTGTCTTGGCTTGATATTTCGTGGAATGGGGTCATTTTTTTAAGCCAATACACTTTAAAGTCATTTTAAACTTTTGAAAAACCTTAGTTAAGTTAAAACTTAACATAATTCAAGAGCATTAAAAATTGTGTTTAAAGCCAACGTACATGACTTTACAGAGCCCTATCCCTCCAAACAAAATATGTTGTAATGTTTTGCTAACATTTCAATTTTTTCTAAATGTTTATAAACCAGTCCACTAACAGTAGAAAAATGCTGTTTTTATACATACATTTTGAAATGTTTTTCGATTTTTTTGGGAAGTCAAACAATGAAAGATTACAAACTACATCCACAACTACTGAAAGAAATCTCAACTCCACAATTGAAGTCTCGGAAATGGATAAATAGATTATATTACATAAACTAGTTACTATGTCAGAAATAGTTATACCATATTAGAATGTATAGAGTAAAAACTACATTTAGTCATTTTGGCAGACGCTTTTATCCAAAGCGACTTACAGTGCACTTATAAGAGGGACAATCCCCCTGGAGCAACATGGAGTAAAGTGTCTTGCTCAAGGACACACTGGTGGTGGCTGCTGGGATCAAACCAGCAACCTTTTGATTTACCAGTTCAGTGGTTTAACCCACTAGACCACCATCTCCATCTCATAACTGCATATGTTTAAATAAAAAGAACAAGTTACATTACAAGTTAAAGGTGATGTAAATGTGTTCTGAAACCAATAATTATTTTATTTTACTAAAATTAAAAGTTTGAAAACGTTGCTGTTCATTGAAATCAAATAAAATATTGACTCAAATTATTGAAAAAAATTTAACAAAAGGAAAAATTGAAATGTTGCCTCGAAAATAAAATGAAATATTAAAGCACTAAAATGAATACTAAATACTATTACTATCAATAATAAACAAAAACTAAAATAAACTAAAATTAAAATAAATTCATCTTATATAGCAACATGAAAAATAAACCAATGAATTATAAAATGAGAAAAAAATACCAAAATTCTAAAAAGTTATCTAAAATTAACACAAAAACTAATAATCTAAACATAAAAGCTAATTTAAAATATGAATAAAACTAAATCAAAACTACAATAAATGATGGAAACCATGCTGAAGTCAAAACTAAACCACAAGTTTAAGAAAATATGTTTAAGTGACGAATGTCTCTTTGCACAGCCAAAAGAAAAAGAGAATACACATATATTGTGTTCAAATATCAAGAAAGAAAGAACAAGAGGAGAATTTTTTGTATATTGTATATTTTTGTATATTGTATATTGAGTCTTGTAAAACTTATTAAAACTGACAGACAGATTCAACATCTGAACTAGAGGTTTGACTTTATTTCTGCATGGTTTATTATGCTAAAAGAAAAACTTCCTATGTGTCGATTAATGATGTCAACAGATCATCAGAAAAAGAGAAATCTTGTTGTTTGAGACAGCACCTGATGTTATCGAAGGTTTCTGTTGTGTTATTTTTAATTCCTCACATTGACTCACAGCCAATAGTCCGGCCGGTTCAACAACATGTTTAACACTTTGACTTTCATTTACAACTTCAGATCATAAGCGCAGTTCATACTGACTGATATATTATCCTACATGAATCTGCTTATGATAAATGACAACCATATAAATGTCTTTAAGACTATACTGTAAATCTCAAAAGTCGCATTTGAGTTCATTTTGTTTTCCTCTCCATAAAAAAATCTGTTTTATAAACTTGGTGTTTCAAACAGCAATGAGATTAAAGAAGAATAATATGCTGTAGATGTTTACGAAAGTATTTGGTAATCAGATGTTTCTCTGGAGAAGAGTCGGTCCTCCCACATGTGATTCCTCTGTATGATAATGTACTGTGGAGAAACATCTACACTATTAAAAGTAAATATACAATCAACATTTTTTTCACCTAAGATGCATTTGGTCAATGGTTCTGGGAAGAACCATTTCTTTCTTTAAAAGTCTGCAGAGCCTCCTATCTATACAAAGACCATTTGTGAATTAGATAGTAGCAGATATTAGTTCCATCAAAAGTGTAAATTCTGTCATCATTTACTCATCCTCTTGTAATTTTAAACCTGTGTTGACTTTCTTTCTCCTGCAGAACACAAAAGAAGATATTTTGAAAAATGTTGTTAACTCGCATTGGTTTTGTGTCCATTCAATATAAGTGAATTGTGTCGAGTGCTGTTCGGATACCTACTTTCTTCGAAATATCTTCTTTTGTGTTCTGTGGAAGAAGAAAAGTAATTTTTTAAAACGACAAGAGGGTGAGTAAATGATTTTCTATTTTGGGTGAACTATCACTTTAAAAGTTGCAGAAATATTGCAAATATTTTTCATTGTGCGTCATTCTCTTTTTAAATAATAAATGAATAATTATTATTATTATTATTAAATTAAATAATTAAGAATAATTCTGGAAATGCACTTCTGTCTTCTTGTAACTATCCATTTTAAATGACCTATGTTAGACGGCTTGGGCAGAGCATCCGTTAACTCCTCCCCTTCAACTGTCAGTCTGCTGCCGGTTGAGAGAGAGTTACGTCAACTCCGCTAAGTCCAATGAACAGTTTTTTCACAGCAATGGCGGTTTACGGAAACTCTCAATAGTTCCCGGAAGTTACAAGTAACTGATGGAGCTACGGATAATCAGACCGATGGGCAAACTGTGAACCCATTTAAAGACATAAGTCATTTAACAAATAAAAAAATACAATAATTAAATAATTTAAAGAGAAAACAGATATTCCTGGAACTCTCTATCAATTAAAATTAGCAATAGCTCTTTATACATCCAATCAAATCACAGAGACACACTGAAGCCACGCCCACTATGTTTCTAGTTCGAAATTCTTTTTCACTCGGAAATGTGTCAAAATAGCGACTTCAAGGAACCTTTATTTTTAAACCAGTTCCTTTACAGAATATGAAAAAATATAAAATATAAAAAACAATAGATTTGTAACAAACAGTAAACGTAACAAATGAAATACTACAGTTACTGCTCACTCATGAGCCCCCGAAATCAGTGCACTTCAGACTCTAATGCTCACATCATCATCATCATCATCATCATCTTCTTCTTCTTCCATAAGCCCATCAACACTCGACTTATTTGACTGTTTACTACAATAAAGACGCTCATTAAATCAGAAATGATCCTGTTTTCCATTTGCTCATATTTACTCTCTCTGACACCTTACAAATCAAACACACGGCGACAGCGTTTGTACAACGGCTGGATTTACAGCTCCAGCAGATGAAAGTGTGTTTATAAAGCCAAATATTCTGCTTCTTAAGTCTGACTGGTTGAAATCATGTGTGTTAGAAAACTGCCAGAACGTGCACACCAGGTCAACATGTCTGTTTTGGCTGGAATGTAATACTAGCGTGTGTACTAGCGTGCATTTTACACTGAATACTTTTTTTGGAAAACAGTAGTGTCAGTACAAACACTGTGAATGTGTATTGCTACATTGAGATCACATTGAGTCCTCATCAAACTTGATAAATAAACTTGAAACATTCTTCTTGTCTTATTAGTATAGCATAGCGAAGTTCAAGTGTATGTTAAAGCATACTTGATGCATGTACTAGTTTATTGTAGTGTACCACCTAAATACTACCTGGGACTAAGTTGGCGCACTTTTTAGTGTATAAAAGTGAACTTTTAAGTTGAACAGGGATATGTTTTAAAACAAGAGTATTACAACTAAGTTTTTCTAAGAAGTATGAAAACATGAATTCGAGCGATCTGCTTTGCCTGCCGTGATAGTTAGGGATGTAAATATTGATGTTTTCATACGATTCCCATCATAGGAATTTATTCTACATAAAAAAGTGTCAATCATTTTTTATCTACCTCACAATCACACACATTCTTGCGCATGATCAAAGCATTTTTATGCCATATCGTCCTAACCGTTCTTGTTGAGGCACCAAATCAGTACGCTGCTATTCTTCCACTGAACACAAGCATGTTGACAAGATTCTTAGATGGACGTGAAACATGCATCTACACGCTTTGCATATGCATGATGAGTCAGAGCCGTACAGACGGCCAACATCTTTCCAATATTACATTCTGACAGCTTCACACCACACTTTTGTTATGCTTTGACATTTCCCATCTAACATGCTTACAGGTAACTTTGCTTCCAATCTGCAATTAAAATGCAAATTTCAAGTGGGGAGATAAGAAATGACAGGCTAAAAGCGTTCGGATAGCCATGTCATTCTTAATACTTTCTCTGTGTTCTCGGGCGGTGGAAAACTCATTCAGACGATCGTGTTTTGAGAAAAGACGTCTTTGGCCGATCGATGCCCGGAGACGGTGGAGCATCTGCTGGGAAATGTCTTTAATGTACTGAAGCGTCAGTCATCTTAAAAGACACCTCGTGGCCCAAAACAATTCTTACTCGTGGGCTTCGGCAAAACGATTTTTATAGAGCCGTAAAGCACCGGCCTCATCTGAATTCTTTCCGAGTTCCACGTACTGTTTAAGATTCATTATGCGTGAAGATGATAAATTACAGACCTTGGACTGAATCAGACGCTGTAGAGCCGCTAATCACCTTTGTTTGAAAAGGAAATCACGCCGGCAAATGAACCTCGTGTGTTTATATTCATAATAAGCCCAGTCGCACCTCGCAATAGAAGCAGAAATAAAATACTGTTCAAATAACTTGAACGATTCATTAGAACAGACCAGAATCCTAAATAAAAGGCAGAACGTAAGTTGTAGGTCGACGGAGTTTCGTTTATTTTATACTTCGAGCAACGTGTCGTTTGTTTTCGAGGCGGAAAATAATCGGATGACAAACTGCAGATCTGTTCAAAACCTTACAGAGATGGCTTGTTGTTTGTAGACATTATAAGAACACTCTAGAACACAGACACTCACAGAAACAGCTTTACACAACTAGATATCACTTCAAGGAGTCATCGAGTCTCACGCTAGTGTCAATACAATCAGACTTCACATCCAAACCAACACGAGACTTTTTAGCATTCAGAGAAACAAGAAAAATGAAACAAACTGAAAACTCGATCAGAGAGAGAAAAATCTTCAGCAATGAAGATATCCTGTTGGTGGTTCCATAAGAACCTTCAACATCCACAGAAATATATTCTTAGTGGGAAAAATTTATTTTGAACCTGAAAAAATAAACAGTTTATAAACCCAAACTTTGTTTAAAATGTTCTTTAGGTAGCAGAAATGGTTCCATGTCATCGCCGTGAAGAACCCTTCGCTCTTGGAAATAAAGTTGCTCTAAAGGTTGTTCACATCGATGACACTGGAACCATCGTTGGTTCCAGTAAGAACCATTCAGTACAAGGTTCTTTAGAGAATCATCTCTTTCTTACCTTTTCATGATTTGAAGAACCTTCTTCACTAAAAATAAACTTTTGTGAAACAATAAGGTTCTTTGGATGTTATAGGTTCTTCATGGAACCATTTCCACTAAAAAGATCACCAAACAACTTGGAGTGCACTTGGAGTAAAAATGGATAATAGTATACGTTTAAAGAGCGCTCTTGTAAACTAAAAAGAAGGCAAATTTAGTCCCAAGAAGCATCGACAAAGACATTGATATAAGTATATTTACCACATAAAGTATGATTAAAACCTTTACTTTGTTGCTCCTTGTAAACCTCAGACAGAGAAGAGCTGCTTTACTAACACGTCACAGTCTGGAAAACTGTTCTTTTGTCCTTCATCTCTAACTGACCCTGAAACAATCTCAACGCTCATTTATCTCCACACAGAAACAATCCGCAGAGTTTTTCAACACTAACCTCCAGACGAGGACGAGGTCATGTACATGAAATAGATTTTAATGGATAATTCATAAGTTCAGTTTCAACACAACTCAACTCAACGTCAGTTCAAAACATCATCAGTCTGCGTGGATCCATGAACAAAACTAGTGTTACTCCACAAACCAACCTGTGTTAGCTGAGAGTAAAGCACCAAATACAGAACATGAGTATAAAGTTGACTTTAAAAGGCAACGTCTGTGGAGAACAACACTCCATCACCACCTTCATAGCAACAGATTAAGGTCTAGCTATAAAAACACAGACATACAGCCAAGACCCTTTCACAACTTCTGCAAGAACATAAACCATCAGACATTATCCGAATGTTTGTATTTCTTGATAATTTCACGGAACAAATGTCAAGAAATGTACAGTTTCTGTGTTTAGAAAATGCCTTCATACAGTATGTTGATTAAAAATGTCACCAACCTTACAAATGACAACAGTCGTTCTTCAGTCAGGAGTTAATGGATGCCCCGCCCACATAAGTCATTTGAGATGGATAGTCACTACAGGACGGTTCTGTGTTCAGATTTTAACACAAGATTATAAGGCGCACAAGTTTTAAAAAGTGAATGACTCACAATGATTAACTGTTTACAATAAACGCTACAATATTTCATGAAAAAATTGTGATTGTAATTTTTTATTTCATTGGGACTTTAATTGACTGAATTGCTCACTCAACAGAATATATATATTTGTTATACGTCATAGTTTCACACCTAAAAATAAATATACTTGGAAGGTTTTTGGCAGCAATGCCATAAATTAAAACTTTTGAAAATCCTTTGATGTCAAAATTAAAATAAACATTTAGATGCTCTGGTTGCTATGATACGGAACGTCAGCCAAATTTTAATGTTATTATTGTCTCATTTCATAGATAGTTTAAATCAACATATAATAATATTGTGGAAGTCCAGGGACTTCAACGGGTACTTACCTGGATGCTCAGATCACGTAGACAGACAGGCCTCCGGCGGTAGAAGAGCGCTGGTTGGTCGATGCTGCGTTTGTCCCGCCCCTCCTGCACTGTGATTGGACCACTGCATAGAAAGTGACTTTCATGAAAGCGGCGTTTTACCCAGTGCAACATTTTTCACTTGGTTGGTTATTTACCAAGTAAATAAATAAAATAAACATATTTATCAACAAGATTTTTTTTGCATTTCAAAAGCGTTGTATAAATACACCTCGGGGGAAAAAATTATACCAAGAAAATTATGTTCGAGTGCAAAAACGTTTTGATTGTTGCAGAAACAAGTAGTTATTTCAAGTTAAACTGAAGTTTATTTTTGTTAGCTTGGTGAGTCGTGTGGTTCCGTCAGAATAACACATTTTTATTGAAATGCTAATTTCCAAATAAATGTCAGTGCATTAGAGTCGCTACGTTAAATGCATTGTACACCGAAATTAAGCACTAACTTATTCGCACTTTCTTTTGCACAAAAAAAGAACATGTTTAACTTCACAATAGATGCGCGAGGGTCGCCGTGGGGGGCCAACAGTTTAAGATGAATTACGAAATCGATACGTCGCTTGGATCGTCCCCTCCTCCGTCCTCATCTATAGAGCTCCACTCAACTGCATGAGACACTTTTACCTCTCCACTAAACTCTCCCACCCGTCCGTCTCATAAACTAAACCTCAGACTAACAAATCTATTGTGTCTGACCGAACTGGCTGCTATCCCACAATGCCCCTCTGTTCAGCGGCTGTCCCAAAAGAAGCAAACATAAGGATCGCGCTGCCTACATCATGAGGTTCACATAACGCTGCGCGGGGAACACGTCCGCCGTTCCCATCAAGCATTCTTCTGTCTTTTGACTGCTTATCAGGTTCCAGAGCGGATGTCTGAAAGAGAAAAGTGCATGGGAACAACAGACAGAGAGAGAGAGAGAGAGAGAGAGAGAGAGAGAGAGAGAGAGAGAGACTGTAAAGCAGAACAAATTCCTTGGCACCAAACATAACATTGCTCAAAGATTTCTCTTTCAATGCTCATGAAATTTAATGAGAGTCATTGAGTGCGTTAACATGCACAAAATAAACGGATGTCTATCAAAAACCTGCTTAAAAATAAACCTGTTTTCACGTGTTTACATGCACAATAATAAACCGGCTACGCAGTACTTGTCGTATTTCTCGCGTGCCATGACGTCATCGTCAATAGTACGTTAAGTCTTTCAAAATGCAGTGGGAAAACGGTCAGAATTTGTATATCTCTTCTCGTGTCCGCAGCACCTGCATATTCAACAATAGTTCTTCATTATGATGTTTCTACATCAACTGTTTAATTCGAGAACGGACTCTTACACGTTTTTTTTCGTATTACTTCCGTTTCGGTCTTTTACTACTGCGCCATCAGACATGCGCACATAAACAAAACCGAGAGAAACCAGATAAAGGCGTTTAAATGCAGCGCGAAATCGGAGTACTGGGCAAAAAACTACCTCTGCCGATCAGTTTTTGCTTCAGACCAAAGAAAACCGCTTTACGCGTTTACATGACCTTACATATATCAGCTTTTAAGCATATTTGGCGTAAGACTGTAAACGCGCTCATTGTATGACTTTAAAATATAACATCTGTTTCTCCTAGAAATGAAAATACGCATTTAATTTATTTCATTAAAAGTACAGAAATAAACGTGGATTGAAAATCTCTCCAACTCACTCTGCTGACAAGAAGAAATCATCCCGTTTCATTTAAATGAAGAGATATTAATGAGATCTCAATTATGATTTTAATTTCCGTCCGTGCACAAAGAGAAAGAACAACAATAGGCGATGGAGAGAGAATCAGTGCTGAGAGACATGAAAAAAAGAGAGAAACTCCATGCACACGTTATTTTTCGGGTCACAGAGGATAAAATGGACCCCTGAGAGACTATATTATTTTAACACGCGGGAAAGCGGTTGAATCATTAAATGCAAAATGCATTATCAGATGTGTACAATTGATAACACCGAAAAGAAACCGTGAAAAAATGACACGTCAAGACCTCAGGCTCTGTTCTGAATATATTATATTATTATGTATAATACAACAGTTTGTAAAACAGTAGGCTGTGATACACATTTCACATAACAATCTGCTACAATTTCATCATATGATCTCAAAGCAATATCTCACAGTTTTCATCATGTTTATGTTTGTTTGTTTTCTTTAAAATGAGTATTCACAAATAAAAAATACTTCTGGTTCATTTATCACTGTTGAAACCTAAGCTCATTTTGAATATATTGCATTGTGGGATACAGTTTTCACTGCACACTTTGGCAGGAGTCACAGGTCATGCGTGTAACCCCCAGCACTCAACACAGAATTTTCATGTCACCAAAACACAAATATAAAACAAACAGTGTGGCAGTGCGTCATTGTGAACAAACCCCTTGATTTGTGTGTCTGATTCTGACTAACAGCTCGGAAACCTGAACACGACACACTTACATTACATTCGTGTGTAGGTGAAAGTCATGTTACAATTTTTGCCACAATCATTCCTTATATTTCTTTCTCAAGACACACTTTGGTCAGTTAACCTAAAACCTCGACATTCTCAAGTGACCAAAGTCTACAAATGTACGTAATACACGTTTACACAATTGCTTGTCTTCGCAAAACAATGTCAAAGTTTAAAAAAGTAGCGATAGTTCACCCAAAAATAAAATTCTGTCATCATTATTGTCCCTCATGTCTTTTAAGTGTCTAGTCTATCTTTACAGGAACACAAAAGAAGATATTTTGAGAAATGTGTACATACAATGAAAGTCGATGGAGTTCAGTGTGGTTTGGTTATCGACGTTCTTCAAAATATCTTTTTTTGTGTTCTTCAGAAGAAAGACACTAACACAGGTTTGACATGACACGAGGATGAATAAAGGATGAAAGAATCTTAACTTTTGGGTGATCTGTACCTTTAAATATAAAAGGAAATCCAAAGATTCTTGAGAAGAAGTTAAACTGGGACTGCTGGTGAATTTCTTGTTAATGCAAAACAAAAAAAAAAGTCTGTTAAAGGGATAGTTCACCCAAAAATAAAATTCTTTCATCATATATTCTTCCTCATGTCTTTCAAATAACTAGTCTTTCTTTAGTGGAACACAAAAGAAGATCTTTTGAGAAACGTCTCAGTGGTTTGTGTTCATACAATGAAAGTCGATGGAGTTCAGTGTTGTTTGGTTATCGACGTTCTTCAAAATATCTTATACACTTATAAGGGTTTAACATGACACGAGGATGAATAAATGATCTTCACTTTTGGGTGATCCATCTCTTTAAATATAAAAGGAAATCCAAAGATTCTTGAGAAGCAGTTAAACTCTGACTGCTGGTGTCGAGACTTCATTGTAATCTCATTAACAAACTGAACTTTCCTGCATTTAAGAGAAGCAGGACAGAAAATAATTCTGAAGTAGTCGCCTACTTAAACAGTGTTGGGTTAAAGGAACACTGAGCATGATTGTTCATCACACCATAAAAACACTTCTTTCTCTTCAAACTGCTTTAAGTTATCCTGGTTCAGTGACGTTTATCCCGAGAGCAAAGTCCAGAGGATTTGTGTCGCTGGATTATTAGTTTGTGTATTACGCTCACAGTTAAATATCTGCAAAGCTCACGGTCTTCTAATACCGGCCCAGATGAAACACTTCATAACGTTTAAAAAAGAAATCAAGAAAAAATTTCAGCAACTAATTTTACATAAATTTGAAGTGCATACGAATCGTTTTTAAGAAACATAATACACAGTTTTGGTGCTCAATTGCACATTTAGTCATTGAGCAGACTCTTTTATCCAAAGCGACTTACAGATGAGGTAAACAATTGAAGAAATTGGGACAACATTAGGACAACAAAAACCATAAGTTTTTAAACAAAAAGCATTTTATTTTTAGTTTGTTCCACTGTTCACAATTCAAGCTTGGACTTGCTCAGTATGGATGTGAGATGTGGCGATACGATCAAACCTCACATCAGGTTTTAATGTACACAAGGTTTTGAGTGAGCGTGTATGTTTTCTTCCTTACTATGTCGGCTAAAAATGTATTTATTTACTACAGTAAATGCAGTAAACTGTGGTATTTTAAAGTAAATACTACGTTTGAATGTATACTACAGTGTTTTGTATGATTAACTGTAGTTAATTGACAGACTATAGTAAATACTCTAGTATACTGTAAAGTTTACTATGGTAAGGTTAAAACACTAGGATATTTATAAGTATAATACAGTATTTTCATAGTTATTTTCTCATTCAATAATTATCTAAAACTTCAACTTGTTTGAAATTACGATGTTAACGATGTGTTTTGGTGTGAAATTTCTCTCTTCAGTAATCCGTGAACTTATTCTGATTTACAAGCTGTTCGATTGAACTTCTAAGGTCAGACTTTCAGCCTACAGATTGAAAAAGATTCTTGGCCGGATCACCTTCCTCGGTACAAAGCTTCTCATTTGTGACTTTATAGTAGCGTGATATTTAAATGAGGATTGTCTTCAGATGCCACATTTATTAAGGTCTGATCACAATGGGACTACCACTACACGAATGTTTCAAGAAGCACGTGAAAGCTGTCGTAACAAAGAAGATGAATTCTGCGCTCAAAGCTTCACGTTTCAAAGTTTATTTGATAAAAGAGGTCCGATGTCCTCACATTGTCCCAACGCTTGTAATGTAATTTGTCTCGACTTATCAGTAAAAGTATTAAAGTACAAGCGCTCTGTCAGACTGAGACTCCTCGAGATGGACTCCATATCACACGCTATGAATTATTTATATATGCAAATCAAGAACTTCAACACGCACACCAACTCTCCCCCAAAAACAACAAAAAACCCGCTCTGTTTTCTTTTCACTAATGTTGTCAACAGATCATGTTTTGACTGCTGCGAAGTCGTCGGCTACGACAGAAATGTTGGTCCTAATGTCTTTTGTAAAGTGAGAAATGATATCAGCCCACCACAAGATCTCGGTTTCATGCGGATGCGATCATCTTGCTCTGTGTGTATACGCTTCACCGACCACAACAAATGATCCTGGAGTGAAGACACACAGAGGTCTGATGCTGCTGATAAAGACACGCACCTGACTTCTCAAATCAATACGATCAACTTCAGACCACACAAGCATGTGTTTGGGTTCTCTTGACTGATATCCACGAAAAAACCAAATACCTTGAACAGACGCAGACACACAGAGAACATTTAAACCTGACTAAAGAATAACCGCTAGATAGTGCTCAGCGTCTGAACGTGTACACAAACAACAGCTTGTGGGACTTCATGTTTGAGTTTCGCGTGTGTAAAACGTTTAATAGTTACACATGAGAATGTCAACTTTCAGATGTTGAAATACTTCCGTCTCTCTGTCTGAGTAAACTTAGTTTAAAAGAGTTGAAATAATTTACATGAAGTCACGGTTTCAAAGCATCGATCTGTTTGTTTTATCTATTTAATATGCAAATGTCTGGCTCACTCAATCGAGCGAGTTTGGGTGGAGCCATTTGTTTGCTGAACCAATGGAAGACGAGGCGAGCGTTTGACAAGCTGACACAATCTCACGGCAATGTTTTCCTTTTTAAATCGAGACTGATTCGAATGAATCGTACATTATATATCATCTGCTTTCTTCACATTTTTGTTCAATTTACTTCTAAACGGCACATAGATATTCAGCCACATCGTAAAATGGTTGGGAATTCCCCGGAGAAATACGTTTGGTCGCCAATTGATCGAAAACAAATGACACATTGGAGTTTGAAGAAAGGAACGTAGCAGTTTAATAATTCATATCAAGTTCTTTACAAATGTTCACTGTGTACAGCAGTCATTCGCTTTAACACAAGCCCTTACACTTCTGAGATATGATCTTTCATCTCTTCATACAGAGATCAGATTATCATACTTAGAATTGAAAAACATTGTAAGCTTCCAGTTAACCTGCCAAAAATATTAAACAAGGCATGAAATCATCACATTTTCACGTGAGCATCTCAAATATCGCCTCATTTCGCCCGCGTTACTGTGAACAAACAAACAAGGATTTGCATAAAGAACATAAACCTTACGTTCATCAACCGTTAAGATTTACTGATACTGAATTGTATTTCTGAATTGTTTTATGATCAAATTCTCATCGCTGTAATGCAGACAGATGTTTATTTATTATTCTCGCTTTCATGACCGTAACATGATTTAAAAACACGATTTACTTTTTTCCTATGCATTAGAGTAATAAGAATTTGAGTAGAAAACATGCATTTGAGTCGTGACTTTAGATTTCTATTGTTTCCTACAGAATCTATGGAATAATAGAGCAGATTATTTGCAGTAGTAACCTCAACTAGTCCTGAACTCTGAATCCGGTTCAACTAACATGTTAAGTGTGTTAGTTTACAAAAAAACAATTTATTGGTGTACAAATCAAATTCATTGTCTGTGTGTTTGTATCTGTGTGTGTTTGTGTTTCAGTCTCTCGCCCGTGGCGGCTGGTAGTACTGTTGAGTGGGTCGAGGGTGGCGAGAATGTCCGTCTCCTCCTCGTCGAAATTCTAAAGAATTCTCATAATAAACATCTTCATCTTCCTGCAGATCAGTTAGCAGGATGTTACTAATACGGCAAATACAGTTTCACATCACACACAAAACACACACACACACAAAACATGATTTCTTAACATTTCAAATGTTATAAATTTAAAATGATCAGTACAAATACACTTAGGCCCCCATGAATTATGTTATTATAGCGTATCTAATATAGATTGGATTCAACTTTATTGTTATTACACATATACAAGTACAGTGTAACAAAATTTAGTAATATAATACAATCCTTAAAGGGACAGTTCAACCAAAAATGAAAAGACTTCATCGTTTACTCACCTCTATGTCATTCCAAACCTGTCTGACTTTCTTTCTTCTGCAGAACACAAAAGAAGATTATTTAATGAACCTTGGTAACCAAACAACACTGAACCCCACCGACTTTCATTGTGTGAACACAAAACCACAGAGACATTTCTCACAATATCTTCTTTTGTGTTCCACAGATTTACAACCAGATGAGAGAGAATAAATGATGACTGAATTTTAGGGTGAACTATCCCTTTAAGTTCACGACATAAGCACTAAGTGACCTGTCAGGAGACCCCTAACTCAGTTTTTCATTACTTGATAAATACATTCCTTTTTATCTTTTCCAGTAATAAGCTACTTAAAAAAAACATGTTAAACATTTGTCTTCCCAAACCACATATTGAATAATAAATAATAATATTGTTTCAATCTAGAGGAGACTCTCTCACAGTCTGGAGGAAAGTGAAGTAGTGTTTGTTACTCACCCATACGTCCTCATGTGGAGGTTTGATGTTGTGAAGCAGAACCTCCTCACAGTTGCCATAGTCACTGAACACAACCACAGCCGTAGAGCCGGAGGGGTGGACCGCGTCGATCCTCGCTCGGTAAAACTACAGCAAACACACAATTCCTATCAATTATTGACCTGATGAGCACGATAAAGTCTGACTATTCAATCTTTCGTGTTTTGCTTCACACGTAAAACCGGTCATACCTCACAACCTGAAGTTATAAAGTGTCTTGAATAAAAGAAATCTGAAATGACTGCTATCAACTGACCTTGTTGTCTTCCCAGTAAAGCGCTAAGCACTGGTCACCAGCTCTCCAGTTCACATGACTGTTCGAGTCCGCCGGATCTCTCGTACCTTTGATTGGACCAGATCTTTTCTTGGGGGCGGAGTTATGCGTGTAGCTTTGTCTTGGGCCTGCGGACTGTGCTTTGATTGGACCGCTCCGTTTATGTTCCGTTACACCGTTGGCGAGGTGGACGTTTGAACCTCCGCCTCCTTTGAACTGACCCAATCCCCCATCATCTGCGCAGTCTTTCTTCACAGCTGTGCCGTCTGATGCATCTTGGTTACGATCGAAGTAACCCGAACTGGGCCGTCCTTTCCTTCTGTTGTTGGGCTCATATCTACCTTTGGGGTCTGAGGCCGGCGCAGCAGAATTTGAGTACTTGGGTCCATTTGTTTGCTTCTTTTTAAACGACGGAGCATCAGATCTTCCCGGGCCGTCCTGCTCTCTCCATCCACCGTTACGAGATTCCTGCTGGAATCCCTTTGAGCTCTGATGCACGCTTCCGGAGGGACCCTGCTGTTCCCGGCACCGTCCTGAGGGGGTGGATGAGTTTATATGTGAACCTTTAGGATCTCGACTGTCGTTTCTCCATTGTTCCGCCCCTCGTCTTTCTGTTCTCTCTCCATCTCTTTCTTTCTGTGGTCCAGAGAGAGCGGAAGAGGGTGCTGAACTGGGTTTAGCAAAGTCTCCGTCTTTCTGGAAGCGTGGAGGTCTGTCGTTTCTCTGCGAGCGTCCTTCATTCCGTGATGGGTGTTGTCTGGAATGAGGGGCGTCTCTGAACATCTGATCAGATGTGTAGCTGAAGCTCATGTTGGCTTGATGGTCTTGTTGTGATGGCTGGTTCTTGGACTCTAAAGAGAGAAAAAGAGAAAACTCTTAGGATTATTGCCAATTATCAATTTTCTTGTTTTTTTTACAACATTGGCTATCAAAATGATATATTTATGTGTGACGAACCACTCGAATAAATATCACATTAAATCCAGTGTAATATATTCATAATGTTGTCATTTTACATCTTCAGCAATATAATCTAAATATATTGTGGGCATGATTATTTTTCTAAGTCCTAGTTAAAGCAAAGAAAGTACATCTTGAATCTGATTTATCCTGGCATGCAGCACTGGAGGAGAATAAAAAGAGAACTATCAAAAGGTAAAACCTAAAATTGAATTTTCTTGAAATGACTGGTGTGCTGATCTTCCTGGAGGACTAAACCACTCACGAAAAAGCCAAACTCACAGACGTCATAGCACACTCCAACAGAAACAAGTATAATACTGAATATGAAAAGATCTGCGCTGGAAAACACATATTGGCTCTGTCTGTTTTCTCCTATAGCCATATGTCAGACAGAGCTTAGCGGCCTACGAGAGATTTATCTAAAGCTGACTAATAGAACGCTCTTCATTTGGGCCCGGCCATCTGTGTAACTGCGGTTCTGAAGCCCGCTGACAATTCAACATGAGACGAGATTAAATACACCACCCGTACAGAAATGTAATGATACCTGGATTCATGCTTTTGTAACGGGAATAGAAAGAGAGCTTTATTGTTTTTGCGAGGTGCAATTGATGCGAGACTGCTTACACTGTGGAATGATGATTAAATTACCACAAAACGAGATTTAAGTAGCACAGGAACATTTTTAGTAAAAGACAAAAATACATTGTAGGTGTCATATTCAGATTTTTATTTTATGCCAAAAATCATTGGAATATTAAGTAAAGATCATGTTCCAAGAAGAAATTTTGTACATTTCCAAGCTTAAATATACAAAAACGTTATTATTGTTAGTGGATGGCGTGCTACAGTGCCTCTGATTAACATCTTCAATTTTCTCCATATTTAGTTTTTTGCTCCCACAGATTCAAGAGTTTTAAACTGTTGTATCTCCGCCAGATATTGTCCTATCCTTACAACCCATACATCTATAGAAAGCTTAATTATTTATTAATTATATTATATATGAAAATTTTTGTTGTCCAGGGTCACATTTGTTTGCTCAAACAGTGCAGATAAGAAAAGCGCATTCATTTTACCGTCAATAGAAAATGTTCCCATCTTTGACTCGAGGAAGTCGAACAGTGTGCTGGGCGCTGATGGTCTTCCTCCAGCCTCCTCATCCTCACCCTGTCTCGAGCGTCCGCGTCCACGACCTTTTCCTGGCACAAATCACTCATGTCAGATTGAAAAATGGGAAACACTCTACAATAAGGTGCTTTTTGATAACATTTACTTAATTTATTAGCTAGAATAAATAAACAATGAACAATACTTATACAGCATTTATTAAAGTTAGCTCATGTTATTTTCAGCATTTACTTATACATTTCTTAAATCAAACGCACCATGAATTAACATGAACAACTGTATTGACATGAACTAACTTTAACAGGTATTCAAAAATACTGTAAAAACTATATTGTTAATTGTAAACTTATGCATTTAATAATGTTAACTAACAGCACCTTATTGTAAAGGTGTTACCGAAAAATCTATTTAACAACAAACATTTTGGTGCAGAACATAATATATTGACGTTTTTACTCATCTGTAACAAACATAAATCATTTTAGAACAATTTGTGCCGAGTAGATAAAACCAACAGACAAATAAGTAAATAAATAAAACACTCAAGAGTGTGAATATTGGCATATGTATGGCGAAAGGGTCTATTATTTAGAAAATGTGCGTCGCTCGTTGTGTGAATAGATGTTTACTGGTTTTGCACAAATTCGCACCTATTAAATGAGGTGTCTTACTCATATGAATTTGTACAAAAGGGAATCGCACATTGATACACAGGAATAATTAAGCTCCGCCCCTAAACATAATCATCACTGGCACAGATCGTTCTAAAACAATAATGTGATCGCCACACAAATTTCATACAAAAAACTGTTGAATATGTAAAACTGTAAATGAAGCAGATCAAAAACTCACCTCGAGCAGGTGGACGGCTCTGCTCGGGCTGCTCCGTCATGATCTGGTTAGTTCCGGTGAGAAGAGAGTTGAGCGCCACCTCCACATCATTATTATTGTCCAGCAGGGCCTGTCTGGCCTCTTCTCTATGAAAACCCATTTCCATGAAGTCTCTAAGAGCTCGCTCGTCGACCTTAACAAAACAAGACACGTCTGATGATGAACTTCACATGTGCATCACAATGCAAGAATTATAATAGAGTAATAGTGAAGTCAATAACATTATTATTGTGAATGTCAGTCATCAGCCCATCGTTCATCCACAGAAAGCTTTTCTACAGGCATTACAGAGAAATAATCTCACGTAAGAAGAAATTCTCAGAGACCTGAGATGTTTTATTGGTCTAAATTAAGTCGAATTTGGAATAATGAAATTAGGAGCCAACAGAGAAACTTTCAGCATCTGACTGACAGCCCACTGTCCAATTCATCTTAAATGCGTTCAGCTTTCACCAGTGTTTATAGTGATCTTTGCTTCCTACCAAATCCCTGTAAACTCCTTCTGATCTGTTCTCCGTCCACGGCTTCTCTTGATCATCTCTCTTCCTCTGATAAACATCTCGGTTCTTATAGGTGGAACCTGGATTGATGAGATTTCCACCGGCGTTCACACCGCCACCAAACGTACGAGCCTGTCCAGACACCAAACAAGATGAGTCCACAAATAAATAAAACTCAAAGTGAAATGATACATTTGTACATTTGCAAGCACAGGCTGAAAATCAAAGACTTCATTAATTGTTGAAAAACATTAAGTTCACAGATGACCTGAGGACACGGTTACGAGAATCAAATCTCTATAATAAATAAAACGTATTAAAAAATTGTACTTTAATCGCAAGGGATGAAAATCATATTCATAAAAAAATGTTTGGGTATCGTGGGAAACCAAAATGTAAGTCTTGTGTATGTATGCGTGAGTTATTTCTCGTTCTATCTCACAGACTCAAAGACGACAATTCTCAAAAAACCCTCCTGTAAATGTTTATCAGATTCTCAGTGGGTGGGCTAATCTTTCATATCATCTTTGCACCTTGTTTACTTTGTTTTTCACAGTGATATGACACGTGATGACAAACCTCTTTACTCTTGGCCACCTCCGCGATGGCTGCCGTTCGCTGTTTGGCAAACTCATCGTTGTCTTCGATGGTTTTGGTGGCGTTGGTGGTCTGAAGGGTTTTCCGCTGGTCTAGAGCTTTGGTGTCCACCTGGTCTTTATGAGCACACTTCTGATGGGAAATGACATCACGACACGTATACCAGTGAGACATGGTGTGGCATGCTCAAATGACAAAGCAAAGAGTCTAATGAAATATATGAACCCGGGTCACCCGCACATAAACATTTAACATGTTAAGGCACGCGCACAAATCCTGTTTTAAGAAAAATATGACAGAGTTATGTCTTTACCTGTCCTAAAGGAACAAAAGGAGGTGGTCCACCCTCAGCGCTGACGTTCCTCCTGTTGTGTTTGTTGAGACTCTTTTAAAATAAAAGAATATGTCATTAGGTAAGACGTTCGCTTTTGCTCTTCAATACAAACAACTGACACCATAATAAAAATAGTAAAGTCAATTTTATTTATATAGAGCTTTAACAATGTTGTATTGTTTCATGGACGCTTTACAGGAAGATAACTAAACAAAAAGAAAAAGGTAGAAAACAATACAGTTCATGGTGCAGAAAGAATACGACCATTATAATTAGCAATGTTAATGGGATTTAGAAGTGATGCCCGAAATTTCGGCTTCCGAAAAAAAAGGCCGAATTTCTTGCCAAAATATCTGGTGCCTGTCATGTCAGTGCTCGCGCTCACTCCATCTGTTGTCAAAGGATGATCATGTAGCGCGACATAACAAAGACTGAAACTTATAGCCTAAATAAAACAAGGACTGCTCAACACCAGAGGACAGAAAATGACACGCAAGCTCTGTGATGCGCATTGACTTGTGCGTGTTTTAAAGCGAACTTTTAACGCAACAAACTCTTCACATGTGAATGATCAGAGGAATGATCTGTCAGTAAGTGATGATGTAGCTCAAGTGGACAATCATCCGACAAAGCCTGTTTACATGAACAGACTCACTGCTCCTCTGTGTTGTTTTCATTAAAATGATAATGCAAAATATATAACTTGACTTCTGTCATGCATTCAATAATTCCATAATAATTCTAAAACTACAATGTTTAGATGATTGGTAAAAAAGTTATATTTGATTGTGTTGTTTTAAAATATCTTCTCCTTTTTCTGTGGTTTAAGTAATTATCACAATTAAATACAAAGCATTTAAAAAAAGTGATTTTCGGGTTCTGTTTTCGGCCGGGTGCATCCTAAATATTCGGTATCCATTTCGGCCCACACATTTCATTTCGGTGCATCACTAGAATTAAGATAACCCCGAGCTAAATTAGTATCAGCGGTCTGCGGTGAGCAAGCTAACACGGCTCAATGGCGAGGAACCAAAACTCCAATGATTTAAGTAACTCGGGAGAAACAAGACTCAGCCGGGAGGATCAGTTCTCCTCTGACGCGTTACAGCTGCACTCTATCACTTTGATTAAAGGTGACTGAGTAAATGTTTAGGATTAGTGAGGAGAAATAAAACTGTCTTCGAGTTAGCTGGTGTTCTGATTATTAATAAACACAGATCTGCCATCACTGCTCAAACAGATGAAGAATAACAGATGGACACAGAGTCAGTGACTTCACTAAATGTTCGTCTTTAAGAAATTCAGATTCTGCACTTTTCTATCACTTTAACATTACAAGAGTATTTCAGGAGTGAAATCGTCTTATTCCATTTTTCACGACCATCATTCAACCTCTCGCTGACCTTTAAATTAAACAGGCGGTCTCTTTGAGACTTCACTAAATGACCTCTGTGATGATTGGCTAAGCTCTTTGCGTCTGGACGGAGTAACAATAACGCTGAGCTCTTAAAAGTCTTTGATGTGTAAATGTGTGCCGTCAAACGTATGATTTCGGTAAATGTTCTGGGAGCATGGTGTTTTGAACATCAAAGTTTGTCACTGCCCATCAAACGTTTTTCAAGATACGCCTCCTTTTTGAAATATGCACAGATAATATTCTACACATCTAATGAAGCGTGAAGGAAACAGGGCACCTCACCCTCTGCAACGCCCATTTCTCAATCATGTGATCCACCTCGCCTCCAAGAACGGCAATCTTGGAATCGTCCAACAGCAGGATTCCGTTCTTAACCGGGACGTTTCCCAGAAGCTTCACTTTGGTTCCAGGCGGAGTGTTCAGACTGAAAAGTGAAGCAGAAATCAGATCAATGTCGATTAAAAAAATTAAAGGGGCAAAATGGCCAGTCGAAGCGTCGCTTGACAGTTTTGCTGCAATTCACACATAATGAAGTATTTTGTCCTCATTTGGTGCCTGTGACGACTTTCCCAAAAGTGGCGAGAGACTCAGCATTTTCTCATAATTGCACTCCTCTGCTGCGGTTGCTTCTATCTCCCGGCTGTCAATCTGCACCCAGCTTCAGAACGTGCGGGGCATTCGCTGTAAACTGGGATTAAGAACTGCCTGTATGACTTTAATTAAAGATTAAAGAGGAGGAATGGATCGGTGAGCGAGTGAGAGAGAGAGAGAGAGAGAGAGAGAGAGAGAGAGAGAGAGAGAAAGAGAGAGAGAGAGAGAGAGAGAGAGAGAATGAGTCTTATTCCCCTCATGAATGCTCTAATATCCTGAGGAGAGCCGCGGAACAGTGAATTTTCCGAAATGTGATTTTATTTCCTCAGCCGGGTCTCCCTGATCAAATCTTTAATGTAATGCTGAGAACACACACACACACACACACACACACACACACAGAGAACAGACACTGATCAAGTCTCACTTTCTCAAGCCTCTCATTACAGACGTATTGGGACTTTGACTGGATTCCCGGCGCCACTGCGTTATGTGAACACGGCAAAACTTTGCTTTTATTCGACAGCTTAAAAGGATAAAGGCACTGTTACCAAAACTAAAGCCGTCAAAAACACTGTCTAATCCAGAAGCTCCTATTACTGATCTGTACAGTTTCTGCTCTGACATCCAGCTTTCATTTAAAGGTTTCTTTACCGACCAAAAAATAAATAAATATCAATATGAATCATTTCGTTTGACATCGTCTGAAGAACACAAACATCAATACAGATTCTGTGGAGTTCCTAGGGAGCTCCACCATAATGAATAATTACCACAGTTTTAATGGAATAATGGCTTTTAACTCTTATATTGGACCTGATCTTCTCTTTAATATAAAATTTGAATTAAAAGTCCTGGAAAAATGTGGGTAAATATAATTATTAAACGTGTTTAAAGCATTAGAAATGTCAGATTCCGTGTAACTGAAGGAAGTTGACATGAACAGTGGACAGTTTCATTCTGTAAGATCAATGACAGGGATGGATGGAGAGAACGAAAGAGAGAGAGACCGCTGGAATAAAAGGGGGTCTGTTCTTCAAACAGCGCAGCAGCCCGACAACACAAACTCCACCTGTAGCCGCTGGCTGATAGCCACGACGACGGCTGATGCCCGGCCAGAGCAGTAACGGAGACGAGGGATTGGTGGGGTTACAGCCAATCGGGTGGTCTCAGACTGGGGTTAAAGGAAGGGGAGTAAGAGACGAGGGCAGAACAGGTCACTTGGGTTTGAGCTGAGAGAAAAGCTTTACAAGACCACAGCGTGTCCGATTTCCACCTGAGAGCACAACATCAACCAGACAAACACTTATTGCGTTACTCTCTCTAAAACATCAATCATTACATTACTTTCACATGACGCTAACACTATACCAGTTTTCTTATTTATTGAATTAACAAAAACTTTGCTTTTTATTTATTGAAAAGTTTTTTCCAAGTATTGTTTAACTAACAGTGCGAGGCCACATGACAACCTGCTCGTCTTAATGGGTTTGTTGTGCCGTGCCAAATCCGGGGTGGACAATTTTTGTATTTATTTTGTAGCTTCGCGGCCGGTGTAGACACGGTATAATGTATTCATATTCAGAGGCGAGGAAATGCATTTTCAGATTTGAATTGAAGGATTATGAGGCTACACGATTTTAGTTAAGGGAATGACGCACATTGATAATTTAAAACCATCTAACAAGCGGCTCAAAATGCCCATTTAAAATAAAAACACTGCAGTAAAGCATAAAAAACCCTACTGTGCAATAAAACACTACTTTCCGCATTTCATTGTGACATTGATGAGTGAAAGAGTAAATGAAAAAAAGAAACATGACCCTGGAATCAGACACGACACTCCTCGACCCTGAAGCACTTCTACAGCATTTCAGAGCCAATGCCACAGTAAAACCCTTTCATGTGCCTCTCCGCTACATCACAACGTACTTTAGTCTGTCTCAAGACAAACACAGAAGCTCTTATTACATTAAGACTTTT
Source organism: Triplophysa tibetana (assembly GCA_008369825.1). Lineage (NCBI taxonomy): Eukaryota > Metazoa > Chordata > Actinopteri > Cypriniformes > Nemacheilidae > Triplophysa > Triplophysa tibetana. Next base: position 836,369 of record CM017911.1, on the reverse strand, counting down.
GCTGGGTTCACACCAAACGCAAACAATCGCATTCCACGCTTTATATTACTGGCCGGAAAACTATTTTCAAGTGAGTGACGCAATCTAACAGATATTTTCAACCTTCGCTGAAGGCGCAGGAATCGTGCCACCCCATTTGCATCATTCGCAGTAGGGGTGGGCGATCTAGAAAAAAATTCTAATCACGATATTTTCTGGGTAGATCACGATTCACGATTTTATCCCGGTTCTTCTCCGAGTTGGTTTTAAGACCATTTAGCCAATTACAGAGCTACAATACAGCCAAACTAATGTCCCCATATAAAAATATACTCTTTACCATTTATATTTTAAGAATATTTTAATCAAGTTATTATTTAATGCAAGTGCAAGACCATAAATCAGCTGTTGTAGCAAAAAAATTTACATTTTGAATTTTGTTTTGCATCTCTTTGCCCTACTCAGAGTAAAGCTGTGGAATGACCGTGGAGGAAAAATATTTGCAGCTGGGTATTTAGTGAGTGGATCTACGACTTTGAGTAGTCTTTTAAAGCCGTCATTTTCCACAGTCTTTATTGTAATCATGTATCTGGTCAGGTAAAATGCGACGGCGTCAGTTACATCTTTCCAGCGCTTGCTCGTTCTGTCATACGGAGTTCCTTTCTCAAATGCCTCTTTCGTTAAAGGTGTTTGTTTAAGCCTTTTATATACCTGATTTACTCGCGTGAGGTGCCTTTATAGTTTGACTGTCGGCATACTCTTACGGTTGCTTTCTTTTGAGGTGGTTAAAAAGGTTCGATGTGTTCCCATCCGATCTGCGAATCTTATCATTGCAACATTTGCAAATAACGGTTGTTTGGGCCGTGTCAGTTGGGGAAAACCCAAACCATTTCAAAATTTATTTTAGGGACCAACTCCTCCGCGTTTCCCTCCATCTTCACTGACCGCGTCACTTAATCTTACTGAATTCACAAGCAACGTATACGAGCTTGTTAACTTGCCGCAATCTATCGCAAGGATGTTGAAGAATTCAATAGAACAGCAACGGATATAACGTGTCTTGCACTATATAGGACGATGTAACGATTACTCCGCTAAAGTGGATCGTGCAGTCATTTTAATCGTTCGCGATCAAATATCGTCATATCGCACACCCCTAATTCGCAGTGCCTGCTACGATTTCGCATCTATACGCATCTGTGCATTGACTTTGTGTGTAGTTTATTCATTCTAAATGCTTAATTCGTGTTTGGTGTTAACCCAGTGTTATGATGAATCAAACCCAAACAATCTGGACCACTTCACTGTGTCGGACGGGCAAAGACATTACAATAACTGTCAGGCCGAAATCTGTGCAGTATTTATTATAATCCTGATCACCTTCATTAACAAATAAAACTGTGTTCGTTTAGTTCTATGTATGAAGGTCATGTTCTTCAACGACAGGTCACACACCTGATTTTGGACAGCTGTTTAAACTCAAGGCCGGCGCAGGTGACGTGTCCGTCCGTCATCTGCACACGAAGCAATCTGGGTGCCGCCTGAGACTCCTCGTGATCTTTAGGAGCTGAAACATTACGAATCTTCTGCACCTGAAGAACACAGGGACCCTCCAGCTGCGACAGAGAGAGAGAGAGTTACCAGACCGTCTTGACTCCAAGGAGCAATATTTCTTTCTGGTTTTACAAGGATTTTGCTTTACGGACAAATAAAAAAGCTGAATCTGCACCTGTTTCTCGGCAGATATGCACAGTATGAGCAGAAGAATGTGGACAGACCCTTCTTGTGAGCGGTTTGGCTATTCTTATCTCACATTTGTTGTGGGCTTTGAGCAGGACAGTCAGGTTGTCTCAAAGCATACCTCATTGTGTGCACATGGGCATTCTCATGGTTGAACAGACATGAGTTCCTCCCCAAACCGTTAAATAGCGAGCACACGGTGCTCTTAAACATCACTGTTGGGCGTTTCTGATTAGTTCTGACTGAAATAGCCAAACCTGCTCAATAGAGGGGGCGTCGTCATGCTATTGTAGCTTCCAATAATGAACACAAGGCAAGGTTTGGTAAATAACACATACTACTGGTTCATTCGCAACATGAACTATGATGTCCTTCCATTGCAGTCGTATTAAAATGTATTTAACACTAGCGTCATCTTGTGGCTGTCAACCGCAACTGCATACACTGGTTGAACTAATAACATGCAGTTTGAAGTCTATGTGCTGATGGATTTGCAGTGTCCACATGAACGCCTTACCTTCTCTACCCGACCGCTGTTGATGTCCGCAGGCAGGAAACTCCTTCCTATGGGTCTCAGATCACTCTGTGGATTATATAAAGCGTTAAAATGAACGCCGTGTTCATCAAGGTGCGCCAGCTTCTGTGTAGAGCCAACACCCGTGACACAAGACAGAAAGGCCAAAGAAAGTTCAACATGAAACTTGGAATGTTCTGGGTTCTATTAAACAAACATGGGGCAAGGCACGATACCAGAGTAAACATTCAAGTACATAAAAAAACTCAGTATGTACTTAAATAAAGGATGAACTTGAACCTGAAAGATGCATAACACAAGGTTTCTACAAAATAATGTAGTGTTTTTACATTTACGCTTTTGAAGTCTGCAGAATGTTTTGCCCTACAGACTTGTGAAATGCAAATGTTTCACGACAGACCCCTAAACATTCCTCTATCCGCCCCCAAAGACAAACTTACATTTAGTGCTACTTGGATGATATGAGCAGGTGATGCTTTCTCAATGTCTGAAGAACCTTTACACTCCTCGATTCCTTCATCTGTCAGGTACCTGAGAATACATATACATTTTACGGTTAGACAATTTGACCGGCGCTTTAATCCAAAGTGACCTACAAAAAATCAAGTGATAAGAGAACGGTCATATTTAATCCCATTATTTCTGAGTCATATGCCACAGCAGTACCGGGGTTTGTCCAAATGGCATTTTCAACATACCATACACATACCATTGTACACGGATATTAAATGCAGACTTATTATTAGCATTAATACTTTGGGTTTAAGGTTAATGTAGAGAAGTGTATATCTGAGCCAGTGCTGTAAATATTTAAGCAGAAATTGTAAGTTTTACAGACATGATTAATTGATTTTCAAGCTATTTAGTTGACATCATTAAAGCCACAATAGTTAACACAAAGAACTCGAGATCATCAACTTTCCAAGCTATCCATCAAAACACATGACATTACGAACTCAACTCTGTATAAGTTTAAACCACATTCAACACTTCATCTTAAACTCATTTAGGCTGAATTCAGCATGTGGCTTATGGAAACATGGGGCTGTCTTGACAGATTCCCTCTTAACTTCAGAAACTTAACAGCTGATATGGAAAAATAAACTATAACACAAACAACAATATGACAATGAAATAGTTTAATAACTTTAGATATAATGATGGTGTGCTTGTGCTATTCATTTAGCCGCTAACAGCAACCGACACGTTAAAATACACAACAAGCACAAACTTTTAAAATGACACGAAATGTGCGCGGTTGCTTAAACTGGGGGGAAATACTTTTTAAAAACGACATCTTTTATTATGTGATGAGGTAAGCTGATGTAAACATTAGCTAGCATGACTAGCATGCTAACAGCAGATAGTGTGCAGTCAGTGCGCGTGAATGACTCACCAGCCCTCATGAACGAGCGCTGAGCCCAGGTCACACATCTTCACGTGTACTGATGAAGGATCATATATATCACTGTGTCAGATATCGCATCGTGTATCGTTCACGATTTTATTCCGCACGGTTAGCCGATACCGCTTCTGCTACTGCTGACACAAAGACCGATGACGTAGCGCGCAAACTTCTGACACGTCACAGGTCGAAATTTGCTGACGTATTTTTTGAGCTGACGATTTTTTTTCATTTTCATTTTCATTCTAAATAATATAATATGGAAATTCGAATATCATACACATACAAGTAGAATAAACGGACATGAAGATATGAAAACTACAGTAGTAAATAATACATAAGACTAGTCCTACAACTTACTCGTATTTAAATATTGTCAGTTTGCAAAGCTTCACTTTAGAGTAATACAGCTGTGGACAAAAAATTAATAGAGAATTCCAAATTGTCAATTGAAGTGTATTTTTGCCTGTTTTTGTTGAATCAAAGCTCAGGAGTGACATAGTAATTCAAAGGCGTGAAAAACTGACAGCATAATATATGAAAACCGTAATATAAATCAAGGTTATCACATAAAAATAATTTTGAACTGTTCCTTAATACATGTACAAACATAACTGCTGTATTGCTTAAAAGTGAATGTGAACTTATTCATATTATTATTGGAAAAATCACTCAAAGAGATTCAGGGTCATGTTCAAAGAGTTTATTCTTGCAAGGAGCAACACAGGCGAGAAAAAGCTCAACGTTGCTCACAGAACATTAAACAATAAACAAGCAAAAACTAAATTTTCCAACAAATATAGAGCATCTTTGTGTTATTTTGACCTGTTTTGAATTCCAGTTTTCTTTCTCTGCAGACAGAATTGAATTTTGGTTAAAAACATATTTTAAGTAGTTCACAGAGTGAATCAAAATTATCCTTTTACCTTAAAATATTACATTTTAAAATAAAAAAATGATCTCTAAATGATTTCCCAAGCTATATATAATTCTGTGTTCTGCAACAGATCTATAGGAAGGAAGACAGAAGGATGAGGAGCAAGAGTTGTAAGAGAGTACTTGGTTTTGGGGACTCAAATGATGACGTCTTTGTTGTTGTTGCTTCTTTTAATCAGTTTCCATACAAGTACACATATCATTTTTACACAAACACACATCATGGTACCAGTTTGATGGTTGATACCACAGAGATCAGTTTAATGCCATCATGCTATTTCCACTGTAACGGACACCTTAACCGAAATATTCATTATTATTCATGCCCTGTAAGAGAAAAGCCATCGTCAACCACACACCCTTTGCGACGACCCGTCCAAATAAAGTCTGTAAATTGTATTCTAGCTGTAAATTGATCAACTATATAAACACCAAGGTATACTTTTATTTGCTAAACTAGGATTTACTATAGTAAGGTTCAAAAACACGATTGTAACTGCTAAAGGAGGAATTGTACTGCAGTTTACCTTAGTAAACAATATAATAGTATACTACAGTATCTGGACAAGTACATAGTTATTGTATGATAAAAGAATGGAAAGCATAGATAGCAGAACAATTAAAACAGAAAACAAGGTAAAAACTAAATAAATTATATGACTCTAATTTACCAGACTGTAACATTGTTGTCTTTAGTTACCCGCCTATTTATGTGATAAACCACCCATAAATATTCTGATAAGATGTGTTATGTGTCACGACGTTTGCAATACTACCGTATAGGTACTCAAGATTAACATGAGATTGGCAGAAACTGCGTGTGTTACCTCATTTTAAAGTGTCTAAATGACTTTATTATTATTACCTTAAGCAAAACTCCAACAACCCATGTATACATTGACAGCTTTTTTGTAGTTAACAATCTTTATTGTTTTTTAATTTAACCATTGTATTGCAACTCATGTAACATAAGTGACTACTTTGAATTCTTTGGACAAATTGATTATCATTTTTAAAAGAAAACTTCATTGTCTTATATAGGCCCCAGCGAGAATTGAACTCGCGACCCCTGGTTTACAAGACCAGTGCTCTAACCACTGAGCTATGGAGCCTAACCTGCCAAACACATGAAATGTAAGTTACATAAAGGATTATGAGCATAACTAAAAGTCACACCTACATGATTGACAGATGGTGTCATAGCTGGTTTAGTGGTGTGACACATTAAGAAAAAATGTCCTGGCTTTACAAACTACAAAGCTTTACATTCATATTTAAAAAACCTTATGAGAAAGTGGCTTTATTATTAGCTTAAATAATAAGATTTATATGGACACTTTATGCAAAATGTGTAGCTTTCGAAAAACTTGAGGGTGAGCTAATCTGGCGACATAATTGTGATATTTGGATGAACTATTCCTTTAATTTCCATTCAACCCATATGCAACACGATTTTTTGCACTTTTTATTACCTGTATGCAATTCAGCCCTTTGCAGTGTTGGGGTCCGGAATCACAGGGGCTGATAAAGAATATCAGCAAGTTTTATTTCACGTTAATTCAAACCTACATAACTTATATGTGACCCTGCCCGTGAAAGCCCAGCTAAAGTCCTTTTTTGCGATTTGCTGTTTTCTATGTTAAATCATCCTTAACAGAGTAAAAAATGTTTTGTTAAAATTACATTTTGATATCTTTAATATTGACCGAGTATGGCCATGTAAAAGATTTGTTAAATGTTGGTCTCAGAAAATCATGTTTTTGAGAAGTTCAAATGTGAAATTACAAGCTTATTTTTAAAGCTGAAACACATACACTTGAACCATACTTTTACTGTCTTTATGTCATTTACATTTAGTCATTTAGCAGACGCTTTTATCCAAAGCGACTTACATAGAGTTAGGGAGCAACAAGCGATATGTCATAAATGTCATATAAATATATACATTAAAGCTGGGAGTCTAGTTTTCAGTGATATGACACATCTTTGGGAAAATTTGTAAAGGGTTTCAAAACAGGTATATTCATTATTGTGAGCATTTAAAAAAATCTTAAAACATGAAACAAATGAGGTACCAAAGGAGCTTGATTTTAGCAACAATAGTTCAATTCACTACAATATTTGTATAATTCTATAAGCAATAAAAATTATCAGTAATCATAAACGTGTATATAAAAAAATATAAATACATATCTTCATATCATGCAACGTCAAAGTCTGTTCATGGAAGTTATGTTACTCGGCAGCTATAATGCGACGCTGCCATGCATTTTATTGACCCTTTGCAAACAGTTTGATTGACAGGCGATTTGACCAATTATAATGCCGATTTAATATGTGTGCCCCCACGACTAGTCGCCAATTTTTCCGACCAACAAACCAGCCTACAAGCCTGGTGTAGTAGTGCTTTGGTGATTAATATGAAAAAATAGCTATTTATTGATTGTGATTTTAAACAGAGAAAAACATACCCAGCTTTAATGGACGTTCACACTGTAATTATTAACGATAACTAAGTTTTAACTTTTAAAAACCATTCTAAATTAAGGAGAATAGCGGTGCACATCACAACTATACAGATACAATACAGATACTAGACACAATATTGTTGAAATCTATAATGTATTCTACGAATTACTGTGTTCGGGAAGTGGTGTTTTAAAGGCACCATGAAATCAAACAGGAAAATTCGAAGGTGTTTTACAGACTGTTGCAATATTTATTATAAATGATTTATCCGTGCACACAATTATTTTTTCAAAATGAATTTGCACTTGCATTCTTTATTTAAAAAAATGAAGCTCCTCTCGCCCCCTCGACAAGAACTCTTCACCACATGACGTCAGCAACAAAAAGAGGACTACTGTATACTGACTGTCTAATGGCCAGACATTTTTAGCCCTCCCTTCCAGACCCAACTTACAACAAACCAATAAAATGGGAACAGCAAAATAAAACCCCGCCCCACATTTATTTCTGCTGTATCTAATGGTGTACTGAAACAGTCATATATGTCTGACCATAAATCATCACAGAGTTTTTATAGTTTTTTCGGCTATTTTAAGTACAGCTCAAGCGAATTGCACACAATATTCCAGCATCTCAAACTTGACAGCAGATTCATTATCATACAGGGTCACATATTCTGTGTATATTGGTTTGCTAACATCCAAAAGAAATGACACATGCCTGACAAAAACCAATTAAACTCACTGTGTAGCAGCATCTTCTTCCAGACTCTGAATGTCAGGTTGCCCAGTTGATCTGACACATTTATCAATGCTGCATAAACCATCTCAGAAGAAGAGATCTGCACTTACAACAATCAATGACTCAATATGACAACAATATTGTCTGATACATAGATACTAGTGTTCCTCTCCATCAGTTTGTTGTTGTGATAGAAGCACAAATATCTTTGGTTTGAGCCTCATGCAGGGAACACAAAACCTTTGGATGAAAGTGTGCAAAATGCACAAAGATCTACATTTATTACGGGAAATGATTACACAATCAATTTTTCAGTGGGATTGAGAGGTGAGAGGGAACTTACCTTTCCATTACGCCCTTGCAAGTCTGGAAAAAATATAAATTATAAAACAGCTGTTAGTAAAAACACTTCTAAAACGATGAAGGTTTGGCTGGGTATGCACAACAATAACATTCAGTTCTCACTTGTAGAAGCGAGATATCGTTGGCTTTCATCTTTTCCTCTGTGTGTTTTATTGTGTCTGATACTCTGACTCTTTTTATCTTCCTCTTTCCTCAGTGTAGAAAGTGCAGATTCTTCCTCATCTCTGAGAAACTGGTGAAGCTTCGTAAACTCTAATTAATGTGTTTCTCGGTTCTCGGTTATAAGATGTAGGTTACAAGATGTAGTTCAGTTTAATCACCCATGCAGTTACACATATGAAAAAAAGTGTTAAGTATTTGGTCATTGACACTCAATATTCACCTTGATGTGATCAATCGTTTTATCAGTCTTTACTTTCATGTCTTCATCATGTTTAAGCTTCTCTTTTAAGGATTTCAGTACAGTACTGATTTCCTCTTAAAATTTATGGTTAAAACATTAAAATGAAAAAATTAAAAGCAGTTTGCATATTCAAAGAAATAAAACATTGATGTTTGAGAGTGTCTTGTATTATCTTGTATGATGAAACAATTTCAATGATGGGGTGAAATGTGTGATTGACATGTTTCTGTGAATCTCTACACACTAAACAAACAAGCTCTTTATCCTCCAGGCAGTTTCTCATCGTGCAGACTGCAGGACTCCTCAGACACAGAAGTCATTTGAATTCTCTGTAAAAATGCCTCACACAAGTTTTTTAATGCAAGATTACAAGGATGGATATCTCTTCAGGACTTTCTCCTGTAGACGGGACAGTGTTGAGTATTCATCCCTTTCCAGAATTGTTGAAGACATCCTTTACAAAAATTATGACTAAACATGACAAAAATGTTGAGGCAAAAATAACTTGTGTGTGACAAGTGAGACCTTATTCGGGTTGTGAATCCATTCTCTGTTTTTGCAACAGCCAAACCCACATTTTATTTCAATAACTTCAATGACTTTTATTTCACTTTTTGAGACTTTCCAACAAATGCAAGTTTGTTAACTCTAATAAATCTGTTTTAAGAGTTTTCCAAATCACTTGGAAACTCCCAGAAACTGGGAAGAGAATCTGTTTGGTGGGGTTTAGAGAATCATAATATCTAAATCATGAAATGATGACAGGGTTCGTCCTGGGTCACTTCCTGTTAGGTTTCTATGGAAGCTAGGATTCTGCCATATTTTATCAAATGTTTTAATAAAATTGCCATGCTTTTACTGTAAGTATATATAATTATAGAGAAAATCTCATGATGACAATATCTTAATATTATGATTTCTTATCCGGTTGTTAAGCCTGAATGGAAGGTCATATATAGGCTACTAGTTCCTGGTCCAAAGGCACCAACAAAAAATGTTAATATACTTTCATGTCAAGCTTTAAAACTATAATCTGGTCATGACCAGTATAGACCAGCACAAACCAGCATATGGTGTCTTTTAATCAGGGAGTGTCACTCTGAAAGCTCTGTCGACAGAGATGAGCCACAGATCCTGAGGTTAAACCCTAATGGATGAAACTAATAACAAGATGATGTGTAAAATGAAGCAACACTGATGAATAATTAATGAAAATTAAAAACACGAACCATAGTTTTCACAATACTAATAGAGGAGATGTTTATAGTTCCAGTATCTGCTTTATGGTTCTTCATGTTCACTTCATTGTTATGTTTTCAAACATTTAATATGTTTTTAGGTCAGACACTTGAAAGTTCTTTGAGTTTAGACAGTTATTACTCATTTATCAGTGTAAAGTTTGTTAAAATGACATTTGATAATCATATTGAAACTGTATTTCAGTAGAATGTCTGTGACATATAAAAGTGTCTTTATCAAAGTTCTCATGTCGTTCATCATAAAATACGTCAAATTCTTTTCACTTCTATTTCACACTTCATGGTGTATTTCTGAGATGAGCCGACAGTATCAGTCTATGATATTCTACAGTATATGATTCAACATCATTCTTTAAGATCAACCAAACAGAAATAAACGTCTAGAGATGAACTGCATCTCACATTACTCAAACATCTTTCTGAAATCTGCTTGTTGATGTCTTGATGTGTTTTGTTTGATAATTGCTGTTTCACGTGCGCTTTCATCTGCACTATACAGAGATGATGATGTTTAATGCAGTTTTGAGGTTTCGTGTCATTAAGAGACTCAATCGCTCTCCATCTGATGTGACGTTTCAGTTCCTTCAGACTACAAAAGACGCACCAACAGCCCATGAACAACATCTGCATCTCAATCTGACACCAGGTATCAGCATCACATCTGTCTGTATGATTTGTAGATTGAATATAAGTGCTTCATTCATGTCTATTTCTATTGTGTTGATAAGATCATGTATGAAATAAAGTCAAATGTAATTGTTTATTGTGTGTTTTGTTTCAGCTCCTCATCTGACAGAACGACTCTTCATCTGAAGTCTTCATTCATTTATAAACATCATCATCATCATCTGAACAACATCTGAGCAACAATCTGACTACAGGTAACATCATCATCATCATCTTCATCACATCTATCAGGTCTCATCATCATCACATCTATCAGGTCTCATCATCATAATCATCACATCTATCAGGTCTCATCATCATCATCATAATCATAACATATCAGGTCTCATCATCATCACATCTATCAGGTCTCATCATCATAATCATCACATCTATCAGGTAACATCATCATCACATCTGTCTGTCTGTGTTTTAATCTCTAGTGTGTCTCTAATAGTTTGTCAATGAAATGCATGTGAAACACGTGATTAAATGTTGTTTTTACTGAATGAAAGTGTTTATAAATGAGATGACTGGTGATATTAATAATCTGATGAAATGTGCAGATGATATGACATTGGTGGGATGTGTGAAGGATGTTCGTTTTAATTTTCTCTTTTTGTGTAGTTTGGACAAAGGATAGCTCCCTGAAAACCTGAAACAAGAGCTTCAGTAGGTGAGATCTTCTCAATACTTTGACTTAGACCTTCATTCTCAATTCATCTTTGATAAATATTCAGACGGGACTCATCAACACTTTCGTTTCGTTGCTGAAATTGAGGAGTTTGATGTTTTAGTAAAGAAAGAAGCTTTGATGAAAAACACCAGATTGAAAAAGACTTTTATCCAAACTGCAGTTACTATCTTACACAGATTTATATGAGCAATCTTATAGTTTGGATTTGTACAGTTTTTGTTTATTATATTATATTCTTGTGCTGTTGTGTTGTTGAACCTCATCCCAAATCTGAAATCAACTACATGATATTGTGTGTAAACATCAGTCTCACATGAAAGTGTATTTGTGTTTGTTAACATGTTTCTTTACAGAGTCAAACTCAAGACAGGTTTGTTATTATTTCAGTGTCGACTCTCAACAGTTTCACATCATGACAGAACACAACATCACCAACAACCAATCAGATAACATCATGGCAGAAGACTACATCAACAACAGCCAATCAGAAAGGTCCAATGAGTGGGAATTATATAAGAGTTTTCCGGACAAACAGTCATTTGCTCGTTCAGTGTTTATCTGGATTCTTTCAGTTGTTGAGATTCCGATCATGCTCTTAACTCTGTATGCGTTGTGTTGTCTCATCAAATCTCATCGAACTGCTTCAGTTTTTGTTATTCATTTGATTCTTTCAGATCTCATACAGTTGATTTGTCTCATATTAATGACATGGGAACAGACGTTTATGTTGTTGGCTGCACATTTTTATACTCTGATTGTGGGTGTGTATTTTATGGCATGTGTGGCGTTTGAAAGATATCTTTTGGTGTCTCATCCTATCTGGCACAAAACTCACCAGACACTGAAATCCTCCTGTTTGATTTCTCTCATCATCTGGTTTGTGCCTCTGATCTTTGCAGATATAAGACCACCGTATCTGGATTTTATGTTTCTCTGGGGGTCTGTAGGGTTGTTGATCCCCTATCCAGTGATCATTGTGTGTTTTGTTGGTACATGGAGGGGTCTTTCTCACGCAATATCACTGACGTCTCAGAAACGCAGAATGATTTTAGGCACTTTGTTCCTCGTGCTGCTGAGTTACACGTTTATCATCCTCCCTTACTCATCTGTGTGTTTGTTTAATTATATCACTGGTGGTGAGTTTTGGTTGAATTTGTCATTTCTAAAAGTCTTTAGATTTGTTCACTGTCTGCTGTTTCTGAATCCTCTCACTGACTGTTTGTTGTATTTGTTCATGAGGACTGATGCTGCTGATTTATTGCCGTCTCTTCACTGCTGTCGTAGATCAGACACACATCAGATTTCTATACGATACACAACCAGAACAACACAACCATCATCATAATGTACAGTAGACTCACAGATGTGTTTCATGTGATTCTCACTTGTCTGTGTATCTTCATGTATATTTGTGTATATTTGACTGACTTTTGTGTATTTATGTGTAGTAGTAAGAGTTGTAGATGCATGATTAAAATACTGTATTAAACAACTCTATAACAACACAACATCAGAATAGTAGTTTGAAAGGTTGAACTGTAGAAAAGAAGAAGAAACAGATTTTAGGAGTCTAGAATGAACACAAAGTTTATATTCACATATATGCATTTAACAGACTTACATTTCATTGTATTAGACATTTGTTTCTGACGATATGCAATCCGCTGGGATTTAACACAGACACACTGAAGTATTTCTATATGACTGTCTGTAATCTATACACATGTACAATAAAACAAAATTCTCTTCATTCATGTCGTGTGTGTGTTGTTGTGACACTATCAGGAGCTCCAGGACTTTGTCGGTGTTGGGAGTAAAAATGGGAGATTTGCCACCCACTGAGGCGCTCTGGCGTGCTCACATAGTAAAATGACGACACGTCCATAACCTCTACTCTCGACATATGAACGCATAACGCAAAGAGGCCTCTCCCGAAGTGATGACGCAAACTGTTAATCGATTGTGATTAGATGGGAAATTATATCAGTCCGGAATATTTTCCAATAGTTTCTTGTTATTTTATAATCAACCGCTTAATTGTCAATCAATGATGTAAGGTTTGAGCTCCTGATGCACAAACAGTCATAACTACTGCAATGCTCTCCTTGCTGGTCTTCCTTCAAAGGCTATCAAACCACTCCAGCTGGTTCAGAACGCAGCACCTTGTCATCCAACAGCCTACATGAGCTCATGTGACATCCCTCTTCATCTCTCTCCACTGGCTACTGGTCGAAGCCCATATCAGATTCAAGTCTCTAATGTTTGCCTACAGGACCATCACTGGATCTGCACCGGCTTACTTTCACACCCTCCTGCACTCCTACACCCATCAAGATCCCTGAGTTCAGCAAACAGCGATGTCTTGTATTGCCTTCTCATAAGGACAGTAAATCATGGAACATTCTTCCTAACTCTGTCCGGTCAACCACATCTCTTAAAACATTCAATAAACTACTTAAAACCTGTAAATACTTGACAGACAAATGAAAAAAAAGAGCTGGTCTAGCTTTTGTTGAAACCAATAACTTTGTATTGGCAAAATCCCTAAACTCTTTGTTAGTCGCTTTGGATAAAAGCATCTGCTAAATGACTAAATGTAAATGTAAAAGTCATAAAACACTGCGGAGATCATTGTGTTCCACCTGTGGACCAACCTTAAACAAATTATTTTTTATGATTGTTTTTATTAATTATTTAATCAACATTTGAAACAAAAAACACTTCAGCTGGTTTTAGCTGGATTTATTACGTCATCGTACCTGAAATCTATATAAAAATATGACCTTGTATCACCAGCAGGTGTCGCTGTTGCATCAGATCATCCCCAGCTGATAGTCACGTGAGCTTCAGTCCGTCACATGTTCGTATTTACTATCAACAGCCATACAAATATTAACAGGAACAAAATAATTGAAAGAGAGTTTCTGTTCCAAGTTTACAAAATTTCATTTTATATTTTTTCGTCATGAAATGTTTGTAAAGATGTTAACACATTTATTAGTGAGAATATCAGGAAAGGTCTACTCATAACTTATAAGGATATTATTATGTGATATTATATTTCAGATTCTACTGTTTACATTATTGTAAAAAAAATTGTAAATTTTACATATATAAAAGTTTTCCAACAACTGACCAATTTTTTCTGGTATTCCTTAAATAAATACAATGTAATTACAAAAGCAGTACATAAATAAACACACAGACTGTCAACATGAGTTTAGAGAGCACATGGCACACATGACAGATGAAGATTAATGTGTTTTATTCTACATGTGAATAGATTACAGACAATGTTTAGTCATATATGTCAATAAAACATGTGCACATTCTAGACTTTTGTCTTCAGTGTTTCTCCAGTCGATCTTTTGGAGAAAATCTCTTTCTGACAGTCCACACTAGTAACTATTAAATCTATTTATCATGTGTTTTATAGAGATGCTTAATACAGTATTTGAATCATGCCTCTAAAATCACAAATGTTTTTTTCATTTAAATATTACAAACACACTTACTACTACAGATACACAACTGGACACAGTTCAATAGACATGAAGATACACACAAGTGTGAGAGAATCACACACCATTAGATCACCTTCAAACGAAAATTCTGTCATCATTTACTCGCCCTCTTGTCATTTCAAACCTGTGTGTCTTTCTTTCTTCGGCAGAACACAAAAGAAGATATTTTGAAGAATGTCGCTTACAGCCCCCCATTCACTTGCATTTGTTACAATAGAACTGAATGGGGGTGTGCCGTTCTTTTACCAACATTTTGTAAAAGATCTTCTTTTGTGTTCTGACAGAATCTCCATTTGAGGCTGTGAAAGATTCACCAACAGCCCATAAACAACATCATCTACTGCTGAACAACATCTGAGCTGAACATGATTCTGTTTACATTTTATTGTGCAAATTAAATAAAGACATTCCCTAAATATTCTAGATTATGATTACAATAGGACAAACTACATCAGACATTGTTAAATCGCTGTCTAGTCCAAATTTTGAAAGTCAGATCAAAATTCCTTGACAAGGGGACATTTGAAGAAAAATATGATAATCTTCTGCATTAATTTACATGTCCTGTGTCGCTCAGTGACGTCACCGCCTGTAAATTCCTCCACAAAACGGCGTGTGGCGCACTTGAGCGTGCTTTGATTTTCAGTTTTAAGACGAACATCTAATCTTGGAAAATCTTCCAGTGGTTTTGGAACGAATAACTATCGATGTCGCTTTGTGTCAGTGCGTGAAAATAGTATGTTTTCAGAATTTTAGTTTGAATGTAACTCCATGGGAACCCCAAGTTCATGTTTGGGCCTAATGAAGTCCCTTATGGTCAAAGGGGAGGAAAAGACAGACAGACAGATAAGTAAACAGAGATAAACAAAATAGAGGAGAGGTAAACAAAAGGTCAGCGAGGTGAAGTTTGAATGTTATACGCCCGGTTTCAAAGACATGGCTTAACTTAAATCAAGACTATCCTCGTTAAATTAAGATATTAATATTATGAGGGATGATTACACAGGGAGGGTGACCGGCAATTGACAGGAATCAAACACTAATGGAGAGAAATAGCGGGAAACAAGAGGCCGAGGCACACAAACAGGAGAAACACGTGGCACAAAGTAACACAATGTTCAGGTGTCTTCCACACATAACAAAACAAGCACAAAAGACATTATTCTGTCACAACTCTGTCCACAGAACTAGAAACTTTTATTCTCTGCTGCACAACAGGTGGATATTTATTTTGCATTCAGCCTGTTTGGATAAGTGACTTTATAATGTTGTTGGTTTTATGGCTTTAAACACAAATCAGTGATGTCTTCACATGTCAGTTGTTTTTAATTGATGATGATGATGATTAATAAAAGAAATACTAAAATCTATATGGAGAAAGTTAACAGCAGGAGTGAGATGCCCATGCATGTATTAGACACGTAAAATTGCTAAAATTAAAGTGTCGGAACAGAAATGTATTCTATCTAAAAGCGAATGTGAATCCAGACCTGCCTGAAACACCTCGTGTATCCACATCCACTCAAATCTACACCAGTTTGTGGTAGTATTTAACTGAGACCGCCCAAATGTAGACGCGTGTAATGTGGGCGTACTTGTAAATCTCATTGTGTGGTTTAGTTCTGTCGATTTAAACCTGGTTTTGTCAGTCATTCGTTGCTTGGTTTTGTGTTATGTCACAGTTGCTTCTGTCCTCGTGGTTTTTGTCAGGCCCTGGATGCTTATATTGTTTGGACTGTCTTTCTGTGTTTGACCCTTGCCCTTAAATAAACTGGGTTTGGAACCTCACCTCTGAGTCTGTGCAGCTACTTTAGTTGAACTCCTCTTCACTTCAACAGCAACAAATGACAAAAGTGTTTCTGTGTGATCAGAATACACTTGATAACACTTGATTCAGTTATTCACTGTGTTTGTGTAATCATGTGGGTTTATACAGTAGCTTTTTTTTACTTTAAATGATTATAACAGTAAAAGTGTTTTAAAGATATCGCCAGACGCTATAGAGATTCATTTTGTGTTTTCTGTATCTGCTTTTTTGACTCTCACGTGACACTAAACGTGCATTTGATCAGCAAACACCTTCAGCTAAAAATGTTCATTACAGTTCTATTTAAAAACAGCCCTGTTGAAAAAAACAGCATATGCTGGGTTAGGTATTTTGTGATGCTGGTGTCTGCTGGTTTAATCTGGTCCTGAGCTGGTTTAATCTGGTGAGGAACCAGCACATGATGATCTTAAACCAGCATAGGATGTCTCTCAACAGGGAGTGTCGCTCTGAAAGCTCTGTCGACAGAGATGAGCCACAGATCCTGAGGTTAAACCCTAATGGATGAAACTAATAACAAGATGATGTGTAAAATGAAGCAACACTGATGAAAAATGCATGAAAATTAAAAACACAAACCATAGTTTTCACAATACTAATAGAGGAGATGTTTATAGTTCCAGTATCTGCTTTATGGTTCTTCATGTTCACTTCATTGTTATGTTTTTCAAACATTTAATATGTTTTTAGGTCAGACACTTGAAAGTTCTGTGAGTTTAGACAGTTATTACTCATTTATCAGTGTTACGTTTGTTAAAATGACATTTGATAATCATATTGAAACTGTATTTCAGTAGAATGTCTGTGACATATAAAAGTTTCTTTATCAAAGTTCTCATGTCATTCATCATAAAATACGTCAAATTCTTTTCACTTCTATTTCACACTTCATGGTGTATTTTTAAGATGAGTATCAGTATCAGTCTATGATATTCTACAGTATATCATTCAACATCATTCTTTAAGATCAACCAAACAGAAATAAACGTCTAGAGATGAACTGCATCTCACATTCATCAAACATCTTTCTGAAATCTGCTTGTTGATGTCTTGATGTGTTTTGTTTGATAATTGCTGTTTCACGTGCGGTTTCATCTGCACTACACAGAGATGATGATGTTTAATGCAGTTTTGAGGTTTGGTGTCATTAAGAGACTCAATCGCTCTCCATCTGATGTGACGTTTGAGTTCCTTCAGACTATAAAAGACGCACCAACAGCCCATGAACAACATCTGCATCTCAATCTGACACCAGGTATCAGCATCACATCTGTCTGTCTGATTTGTAGATTGAATATAAGTGCTTCATTCATGTCTATTTCTATTGTGTTGATAAGATCATGTATGAAATAAAGTCAAATGTAATTGTTTATTGTTTGTTTTATTTCAGCTCCTCATCTGACAGAACGACTCTTCATTTGAAGTCTTCATTCATTTATAAACATCATCATCATCATCTGAACAACATCTGAGCAACAATCTGACTACAGGTAACATCATCATCATCATCTTCATCACATCTATCAGGTCTCATCATCATCATCAGATCTATCAGGTCTCATCATCATCATCATCACATCTATCAGGTCTCATCATCATCTTCATCACATCTATCAGGTCTCATCATCATCATCATCACATCTATCAGGTCTCATCATCATCCTCATCTTCATCACATCTATCAGGTCTCATCATCATCATCATCATCATCACATCTGTCTGTCTGTGTTTTAATCTCTAGTGTGTCTCTGATAGTTTGTCAATGAAATGCATGTGAAACACGTGATTAAATGTTGTTTTTACTGAATGAAAGTGTTTATAAATGAGATGACTGGTGATATTAATAATCTGATGAAATGTGCAGATGATATGACATTGGTGGGATGTGTGAAGGATGTTCGTTTTAATTTTCTCTTTTTGTGTAGTTTGGACAAAGGCGAGCTCCCTGAAAACCTGAAACAAGAGCTTCAGTAGGTGAGATCTTCTCAATACTTTGACTTAGACCTTCATTCTCAATTCATCTTTGATAAATATTCAGACGGGACTCATCAACACTTTCGTTTCGTTGCTGAAATTGAGGAGTTTGATGTTTTAGTAAAGAAAGAAGCTTTGATGAAAAACACCAGATTGAAAAAGACTTTTATCCAAACTGCAGTTACTATCTTACACAGATTTTTATGAGCAATCTTAGAGTTTGGATTTGTACAGTTTTTGTTTATTATATTATATTCTTGTGCTGTTGTGTTGTTGAACCTCATCCCAAATCTGAAATCAACTACATGATATTGTGTGTAAACATCAGTCTCACATGAATGTGTATTTGTGTTTGTTAACATGTTTCTTTACAGAGTCAAACTCACGACAGGTTTGTTATTATTTCAGTGTCGACTCTCAACAGTTTCACATCATGACAGAACACAACATCACCAACAACCAATCAGATAACATCATGGCAGAAGACTACATCATCAACAGCCAATCAGAAAGGTCCAATGAGTGGGAATTAAATAGTTTTCTGGACAAACTGCCATTTGCTCGTTCAGTGTTTATCTGGATTCTTTCAGTTGTTGAGATTCCGATCATGCTCTTAACTCTGTATGCGTTGTGTTGTCTCATCAAGTCTCATCAAACTGCTTCAGTTTTTGTGATTCATTTGATTCTTTCAGATCTCATACAGTTGATTTGTCTCATATTAATGACATGGGACAGTGGAAATATGTTGTTGGCTGCACATGAATATTCTGTGATTGTGGGTGTGTATTTTATGGCATGTGTGGCGTTTGAAAGATATCTTTTGGTGTCTCATCCTATCTGGCACAAAACTCACCAGACACTGAAATCCTCCTGTTTGATTTCTCTCATCATCTGGTTTGTGCCTCTGATCTTTGGATCAATAAGACCACATGATCTGCGTTTTGAGTTTCTCTGGGTGTCTGTAGCGTTGTTGATCCCCTATCCAGTGATCATTGTGTGTTTTGTTGGTACATGGAGGGGTCTTTCTCACGCAATATCACTGACGTCTCAGAAACGCAGAATGATTTTGGGCACTTTGTTCCTTGTGCTGCTGAGTTACATGTTTATCATCCTCCCTTACTCAATTGTGTGTTTGTTTAATTATATCACGGATTATGAGTTTTGGGACACTGTGTCATTTCAAAAAGTCTTTAGATTTGTTGACTGTCTTCTGTATCTGAATCCTCTCACTGACTGTTTGTTGTATTTGTTCATGAGGACTGATGCTGCTGATTTATTGCCGTCTCTTCACTGCTGTCGTAGATCAGACACACATCAGATTTCTATACGATACACAACCAGAACAACACAACCATCATCATAATGTACAGTAGACTCACAGATGTGTTTCATGTGATTCTCACTTGTCTGTGTATCTTCATGTATATTTGTGTATATTTGCCTGACTTTTGTGTATTTATCTGCAGTAGTAAGAGTTGTAGACGCATGATTAAAATATTGTATTAAACAACTCTATAACAACACAACATCAGAATAGTAGCTTGATAGGTTGAACTGTAGAAAAGAAGAAGAAACAGATTTTAGGAGTCTAGAATGAACACAAAGTTTATATTCACATATATGCATTTAACAGACTTACATTTCATTGTATTAGACATTTGTTTCTGACGATATGCAATCCGCTGGGATTTAACACAGAGACACTGAAGTATTTCTACATGACTGTCTGTAATCTATACACATGTACAATAAAACACAATTCTCTTCATTCATGTCGTGTGTGTGTTGTTGTGACACTATCAGGAGCTCCAGGACTTTGTCGGTGTTGGGAGTAAAAATGGGAGATTTGCCACCCACTGAGGCGCTCTGGCGTGCTCACATAGTAAAATGACGACACGTCCATACTCTCGACATATGAACGCATAACGCAAAGAGGCCTCTCCCGAAGTGATGACGCAAACTGTCATTCGATGTGTTGTTCCAGTGGATTGTGACTTTGTAAACTATCAGAGATATTGATATATCAGAGTGTCTGTATGGACACACGGTCTGAGGTCATTTGCAGAAGCTCTTTTCATTGGTTCGACCGTGAGGTGGCTGCCGGTCTTTTACTCCCGGGTTTCGGCACCAATGTAATAAAGTTCAAAGTAGGGATGGAAGGAGGCGGGAACCGGCGAACATTTAAACAAACTTTAATCAAAATAAACAAACAATAATAGGGAACTAAAAGACCGGGAGCCACCTCACGGTCGACTGCCGTCCACAAGAACATAAACACAAACTAAACACATGTCCTGGCCCGGTCCACTCTCGACAGCAGTCCCGACGCTCGTCCTCTTATGCTCCCGATTTCCTCCGTGAGATATGTGGGACCGGTGTGCACACAGCTGATTCCAACTGTCACTCACGCCACCAACCCCACCCCACGGATACTGTCCCGCCTTCCTCATCACTATTATCAACAGCTTGCAGTTCATGCCCAGACCTGATGGTAGAGCAGAGAATGGTAAGCGGCGACCTGACACGACTTCACTACAAAATTACAATTGCTTTTAGATTATTAATGATAATCGTAATCCTACGATTTACCTTATTAGTAAGTTTATTTATTTTTATTTAGCCTTGTTGTGAAAGAACTGTCGAGCTTGTGCAGAGGCAGCAGCTTTTGCCAGAGGGGAACTGGAATCCCCTGGTTTGCCCCGGGTTCTCCTGAGTTTTTTTATCTCGATTGGAGTTTTGGGTTCCTCGCCACCGTTTGCATATTGTTTTGCACTATTTGCCTGACTAGGGGGACTGCTTTAGAATTTTAATGTTTAACATAATTAATACTGCCAGGAGTGGCACTAATGTAGTCAATGTTTGTCGTATTTGAGGAAAGGACAAACGACATGTCATATGGTGTTGGATGATGTTGCATTAAAATGTCATTAAGTGTTAATACTCTGACAAATAGTTTTATAACAGTGTCATGAAAACCTTTCTTGACCTCAAGTACAGTGGTACGAATTAACATGTTTATGACCAATTATTTTGTCTTGGTGACATAAATATGACATAAATCAGCGAATGACACTTAATGAGTTGTCATAAACATGAATTAAATCTTCTTCATATTCATGACATGTGTTATTTCATGATTATGAAGGTGTCATTTCAGTCTTATGAACTCCTCTTCTAGTAAAGTGTTACCCATGTGAGAAAAAGAGAGTGTGTGAAGAGAGTGTTATAGCGATAGACAGATTTATTTCCACACACACAAATCTTTTCTGTTGTAGATCTTCAGGTGAATGTAGATGTTGACAGGATGACTGTAGGTCAGAAGGTCACGCTCACCTGTCACACCAGCTGTCCTCCAAACTCCTTTTGATCCGGTCAGACGTGAACATACAGGCAGATATTCCTGTGCTCTCAAACACTATAAATCATTCTCATCTGCTGAGACATTCCTCAATGTGTCCTGCGAGTAAACACACCACTGAACACACATTTACACACAAACCTTCACAAGTTGTGTGAGATAGTTTTCCTCTGAATGCTGCAGATGTTTTTCAGAACGCAAAAGTTTTGCGAGAGAACGCAAAGGTTTTGCGAGAGAACGCAAAGGTTTTGCCAGATAATGCAATGTTTCTCGGGGGAATGCAAAGATTTTGCGAGATAACGCAAAAAACGTAAAAAAATATTTTTCTCTTCCCCCTAAATTTTTTCCACCACCATGTCCCTAAAAGGGCTCCGTACAAGAGAGTTGCGCCAACGGAAGTTTAAGATTTTGCGTGTCATGTGATTCATGGAGCCTCAGATAGTTCCAGGAAGTTATGTTTTCTCTTGAAATGCTTTATTTCTTTAATTTTTCATTCATTAAATAACTACCGGGAACTATTGAGAGCCTTCATGAACCCTCATTGCAGTGAAAAAACTTTTCCATTGGAGTCAATGGAGCTGACATAACTCTCTCTCTCTCAATGGCTGTGATTGGTGAGCTGCACTTTCTCCTCTCCTGTCCCAACTACACACACATCAGAGAAACATTCTTCCCCCAGTTTACAAACTTACACAAAGACTTTGACCAGTTTCAACAAAAGGACAAGATCTCATACATACTGGGAGAAAACTCAAGAAGCTCAAACCTGCTGCAAGATATGTCAAGTCCTGCCACGAGCAAAGAACAAGCAGCACAACACAAAACAACACTGACAGAACAACACACACAAACTGACACTATCACCCTCATTGAGAACTTTAATTAAAACTCTTTTTCTGTTTATATTGAGATGTTTATATATATATTTTTACTTATAGACTTTTAATTTTATTCCATCTTATTTTTTATCTTAATCTGTATTTGTGCATGTTTATATTTAATCTTGTGCTTTGGCAATGTAAATTTTCTTTTATCATGCCAATAAAGCTCCTTTGAATCTTGATTGGTGTCTACGGAGTTGACACGACTCTCGCTCTCAATTGCTCTAGGGAAAGTCACCAAGTTGTGAAGTAAGGACAAAGAAAACTGTTGTAAATGGTAATTAATAATTGTGTAATTATAATCCTGATTTTTTTTCATTTAAACTATCTAATTTTCATAAACAATGTATTTTAACGTGGTCTTTAATTTACAAGCCTAATTGTTCCCCATTATTTTATAATTTGGCACAATAGACACTTGCTGTACAAAAATAATTTATAATTAGGACAAATTTTTGCAACACTATAAAATCCAAAAGAATTTGCTATTGTTTTTGAACCTATTACTTCTGGGATTGTTATGTTTATGAAAGGTATTAATATGTGTTCTCTAAATAACTAATACACTTAAAGCAGCCGTAAGAATCAAGAGATGATGAATTTTATAAATTAATTTTTTTTTAATTATTCACTTTTTATTTTACTTTTCCATGAAACCACTCTTCAAGATAACACAACAATATTTTTTACACAATAATCTAAAGATCGTTTTAGTGTAAAAATAACATTATTCTAACACAATATATGAATAGTGATACATGTCAACAGCCTAGATATAACAGTATTAAGCTAGCATGGTTTCTCAAATTAACCCTCTGCCATTATACACACACTGATCTGACAGCAGTCGTTTAGGGATCATGTTGTTTCCTGGCACAGCGAAAACAACAAAGGAGCAGATCATAGTCTGAAAAACAAAAAACAGAACATCAGCAATGCCTTCATCCAGCAGTTATCCATTATTTACCAGGAAATGAAGGAAAATTAAAATAAATATTTAATTAACACTTACATGAAAGGACAAGGTTATTTTTAGTTTTGCTAAAATAAAAACCTTGAAAGTGTTTCTGTTTATGATTTTTGGGGGAAAAAATAAACTAAACAAAAAATGTAGATGTTGCCTCAGAAATAAAATGAAATAAGTTTTAAACATTAAAATGATAACAGTTAACAAAACTCAAATAATGAGGAAATCTTGTATAGCAACATAAAAAATAAATAATAAAATGACAAAAGCAAAGATGCTAAATAATTTAAAAAACTAATTTAAAAAAACGAAAAAATATTAATAAAAACTAATAACTCTGGACACGTATTTTCTACATTCATATTATTGTGACCAACATAATCATATAACTTTATATTGGAAAAACATCCATGAAATTAGGGGCATACATTGCCATTCTTAAATTCAAATACGATTTTAACAAAATTAAATGACATATTAATTAAATTACATGCTTCAGCTCTTGCATGCATTTGTTTGAGCATACTATAAACATAATAGATGAGCAATTCCACGAAAATGTCAACCTTACCACGAAAAAGTATTTACCAGCGGTATTCACTCTGGTAACAGCACAGATTTTAACATTTGGTGGTTCAGATACCCTTGTGAGATCTCTCTTTAAATTTATAAAGCAATTGTTTTTAGTGCATGATTTTTCATAGTCAGGTAAGAGCCATTTTCAGAATTGTTACATCCATAACGCTACATATTCCTCATAAATGGAAAAATGAAAAAAATGAATATAAATATTTGATATTCTATAAAGAGGCATCACTTCTCCATTCATTGGGTATAATTGCTTCAGGATTGTGCATTTTATTTTACAGAAATCTTATAAAGTCTATCATCTCCCAAAAACTGCTTCCTTTTTCTGTCACATCCGCATGTTTATTTCCCTTTTTTAAATCTGTATTTTTTTCATAGACGGACATTTTTTTATGTATAGACTCTATCAACAAGGGGTTCAGTAAAATATAAAAAAATGCTCATTCTCGGAGCATTTTTATGTCACGTCCATAACGCTGGAGTTGCCCAGATGTTAAATTGTGTTTTTCATCAGGATTCTCTGCATTGAGATCCGTCATGATGTCTCACCTCAGCATCAGACTGCAGAGCACAATCTTGCAGATTCACATCCTCCTGATTCCTGCAGACCGTCTGAGCCGTTTCTACCTCTAGTGTGTACTTCACCCATGCTGGAGGGTACATCTGACGAAACACAAACACACAGACATTGTTAGTAGTGAATGTATCTGAGATGGCTTACATCACACTGTTCACACGTCCCTTACCTGAGCTGAATCTGAGATGATCTTCACCACTTTAAAGGCATACGGGTAGTTATTCATGCGATTATGAAAGTCGATGGCAAAGTTGGCCACGCTGACAACATTTGGGTTCTGTGTGGAACTGTCTCCCGTCACAAAACAAGCGGCTGCGAGGAGGCTCAGAATGCACAACATCTTGGCAGGATGAAGGTCTGTGAGAATGAAAGTCATGATGTGACTTCAGTGTGTCAGTGCAATACAATAAAGGAAATCTGTAGTTTATTTTTGTACTCACCTGCAACAACCTGAAGAAACATCTCTTACACACGTCTGGTCGTGTGGACGGATTTGTTTCTGATGCACCATCAGGTTTTTATCCGCGTCAGTGTTGACAGATGAGATCTTCTTTCAGCATTTTGCTGATGGACGTCATTCCTAACACTCGCTGATTCATGTTTAACATGTGTCTGCAGGAACAAACACAAACATGAGACTCTACGACTGAACCTCAGTGTTATTTTAGTATCACACAGCTGATCACATGACCAGACTGCTGCACGCTTCAGGACCCCTGACTGTGCAGTCCCGAATATCTCCTGTTGGAAATATCAACCAGAAATTGCACTTCTCGAATTTTCCGAACACAAATGTGCACCATAAACAGTTTATTCAGTCTAATCTGACAACGTGTGGACACTTTTTTAACTGTATTCTTGTATCGTAAGGGGCCATTCAGACAGAACGCATTTACCAATTCCAATGCGCTACTTTCCCATTGTTTTTATATGTAAGCACGCGTTTGACGTACATAACGTACATAACGTACATAATGTGACTCGGGAAGAATGAGTCGTCTTGGGAAGTGATTCGTTCAGTCGCGCATGCGCATTGCGCAACATGCTCCGGACGCTTAACAAATGCAGATTTTTTTTTATTGCGTCAAACAAAATACATAATACAAATACAATAACATAGTACAAAGAACAATAATTTTGTATATCATATTACATTCACGATATAACTGTTCATCGTAAATTTCTATTATCTTCGAGACATTTCAGTATAACATAAACCCCAAATAAAAAATAAATTGAATGAAAAATAATAAACAGAGAAAAAAAGAAAAAAGAAAAAAAGAAGAATCGAGGATTATAACCAAACCAGCTTTGCTTTTAAACATATGTTGTGTTCCTGACATAGTCAATTAAACATAGTATTACTTTTCCTTGAGGAGTAGATTCATATGTGGATTTAATTCCTTTCTTATTTTTTATTAATTTTACAAAGGGATTCTTTAAAACATTTAAGTTCACTACAAAAAAACAATAAAATTAGGGCTAGGAAAAAGAATTGATTAGTTCACCTCTCGAGTCTTCGCGTTCGAGTCGTTCGGTGAGCTAATCATAGACTAAATACCCATGTAAACGAGTAATTAATCTTTTCTGTTTATTATAGCATTATAGTTGTGTATTGGTTGTAATGTGATCAACGTTTGCACAAGTAGTAGATTTGTTAGGAAAGTGACACGTAACATTTGAATTATACTTTGCTAAAATGAACGAAAGGAACGATATGACTCGAGAAAAAGAATTCGTTCATTTTGGTGAACGAGACTCCGAGTCAATAAAATGATCCGAACTTCCCATCACTACATTACAGAGTCACTTCCAAAAGTTGTGAACCAATCAGAAGAATTTGGAGGCGGGGCAAGATTTTATTTGACGGTGGAGGAGGCGTTCCAGGCTGCGCTTTAAGAAAACATCTGAGCGCTGCGTCTCGCGCTTTTAGACGCCGAGTCGCGTACAGTCAGATTGATATATTCTGTTTCTTATGTCCATCAGGGATGTGATGATAATATTTTATAAGAAAGAAACTCGTAACCGTGTGATCTATGGACAGACATCTTAGATTCATTCACATGTTAAAGGTGCATAAGATCAAAACAACAGCAATGTTCCTGGATTGTAGCGTGAGCGTCGCCACGCCCCTTTTCACAACTTCCTTGTTTTCTTTCCTCTTGATTTGCGGAGCTTCAAGTTTTCTTCTGTGTGACTCAGAATGATCATTCTAGAGAGAGAGGAACTCAAAGAAGCCGAGAGAGTTTTAAAACAGCTTTTCCCTGAATCCATCAAGGTGTGCAAGAAAGGTTTCAGTGAGCTTTTACTTTCTGTACCTCCGTCTGATCTCATTTATTTGATGAATGCGCTTGTGTTTGACAGGTGTATGGTTGCATATTCAACATAAACAGAGGAAAACCTCACAATCTGGAGATCGTTGCAGACAAATGGCCAGATTTCAACGTCATCATTTGCAAACCAAAAGTTAAGGTAACGTGACAGCAAGACATCTGTGTTTCTCATCTTATCTCTACATATGAAGAGCTCTTTTCCAAAACGCTATAAATCCATTTTAATAGTTTTCATGAAAATGACATTTTTTTTACATAGACCCATACATTTTTTTAATATTCAATTTATCCTGTTAAAATGGTCTGATGGCTCAGTCTGAACAATGATTGTTAAATGAAACAACAATATTGTCGATTATAAATTCAAATTTTATTTTTTTCAAAACGCTACAAATACATCCTTTTTTTCAAAAGAATTTTGGTTTGTTTCTTTTAAAAACAAACAAACAAGAGAACATGAAACATATGACATCAGGGACTCGTACTATAAATTAATATAAATCAAATAAATGCAAATGCATGCAAAAAAAACCAGTCAAATAAAATAAATAGTAAAAACTAAATAGTAAAATAAAAATGTTCAATTTCATGTTTATATAGCGATTTGGCATGAAACATTGATGGAGCAGTGAATAGTCTGTGTACACAGCAAAGTGGCATGACAAACAATTTTTTTTAAATTTGGCGTGGAAAAGAGCTCTTCATATGTTACAGGAGGGGGTGAATCACACAGAAATGTTTATTTTATGTATTTTTAAGGGCGTTAAAGACAGAGAGGGAGATTTTAACATGTACAGCATCTATTCAAACAACGAAGACGCATTGAAACACCTGCTGAAAACACCTGGTGTGATCGACACGGATGCATTCACGCTGTTAGCAGGTAGAGACACAAGTTTATTTAATTTTCATATAAATCAGATTTAAAACAAAAATAAATTGCACTTGTCGAATGTACAGGTGTGGACATCAGACATTTAGCAGCGGTTCAGGAGTTTGCGGATGAACATGGAATTCCCTGGAAAGTACAATGTGTGATGAATGTGTTAATGCTGCAGGACACCAGCCACCTGTGCTTGAAAGAGAGGTATTCAGATTTAAAGGGATATTTCACCCACAAATGAAAATCTGTCACCATTTACCCTCAGATACATGGACAGAAGATATTTGTAAGAATGTCGGAAACCAAACTCCATTTACAGGCATAGTAGGAAAAATATCTAAGATGCAAGCCATAGTGGCATTCTTCCAAATATATTCCTTTGTGTTTAACAGAACAAAGAGACATTTGCAGGTTTGGAACAATCTGAGGGAGAGTACATTACGAGAGGAGTTTCATTTATGAGTGAACTGTCCCTTTAAAGATTTCAGAGTTTAAGATCTAAAGAGGCAGAACACACACAAACTCATTCGTCCTCTTGTCATGTCAAACGTGAAAGAAGATATTTTGAAGGACGTGATAACCAAACAACACTGAACCCCATTGAATTATATTGTTTGAACACAAAACCACGGAGACATTTCTCAAAGTATCTTCTTATGTGTTTTACTGGGCAAAGAAAAAAGCTGTATTACGTTTAACCATTTCTTTTACAGTAGCTTCTTTAACAGTCTAATTGAATTGAATCTAAATAAAATAAAAAAATCAATGATATGTTGTTACAGAGACGTGAAAGAAAACAGAAAAAGATATAAAATGTTTTTCTTTGTCAGTTATGCCGGACTGAGGTTTCCAGCGGTCAGCACAGCTCATGCTCACCTGGTGAACAGCACATGGAAATACGGAGGAGACGCCAACAGCTACAACTCTGTGCTGAACTACATTACCCACAATCCCTCTGTGTGCATCGTTGAGGACGGATCTGAGCCAGTCTCGTGGCTGCTTCTGTATCAGCACTGTGCTCTTGGGTTACTCTATACTCTACCACAACACAGACGGAAAGGTTACGCCAAATTACTGGTGTCAATCATGTCCCAAAACCTCCTGGAGCGGGGATACCCCGTGTACTGTTTTGTTGAGGAGGAGAACGAGCCTTCGCACAAACTTTTCACATCACTGGGGTTTAAACATTCATCAGACTACAGGTCGGTGTGGTTTGAGCTTAATAAACGAGAAGAAACATGATTAATGTTTAGTTATTAATTATTCATGTTAAAATATCATATTTAAAATTAACAATTTATTTGAAAATAAAATAATATCTCAATATTCTTTTAAAAACTTGAAAATAAGAAATTGTGCCTCTTAATAATATAAAACCGAATTTAAAAAAACTTAATCAATATAACAATATATATTTTTTATAATTAATTGACAAAGAACAATAAATTAACATGTAAACTTAAAATGTAAAATATTGAGTTATTAATAAATATAACTGCCTAAAATATTAATATAACATTTATACTGTTTTTAATTAACGATTTATTAATATTAATTATTTTATCATTTATTCTCACTGTACAATTAATAAATGAAAGCAAATTAAAGGTGAACAAATATAGTTTCACTTTTAATACCTGCTTAATGCATACCGTGCACTGTAAATACTACATAATTAATGTCATAGAGCTTGCAAAAATAACCTGTTTAAGGTGTAGTACGCTATACTTTTATCACATCAAAGTGTTAATGGAGGTAAAGTCAAGTGCATTGCATTGTGGGATACAGAGTTTTTGGTTGTACGGTTCACATTTTGATTCAGAGACGATGTAAACCTTCATTAATAACTCAAAACAAGTATGTATAAATCATGGTTTTATTACCTTTAGTATGTCCTACATTAGAGTACTATAAAACAGTACAAAGTTATATAATGTAGAAATCACTTGTAATGTTCTAAAAAAATAAACAATGTACAAAACCTGGATGAGACAAGCACACAACAGATTCACAACAAATTATCAAAAGAACACGTTTGGGTCATAAACAACCGTTCTGTTAATTCATGCTAAAGGCTGCCATGTGCTGTCTTACAATCTTTCAAGAGGAAATCAAATTGAGTTTGACCTTAAAACAGCGAATCTACACGTTTGGAGTCAGCACCGACTTTCCATTTCATCTCATCGCTCAGAACTGAAGCCAGTTAATACAATAAATAAAAGTGAATTTACATTTTAAAACGACTCTCACATTCATCACGATCACAGTCATATAATCACAATGTTTTTTTTAAGGTCACAAACACAGTTGTGTTGCTAACGCTATGAGCAGAAAGTACACAACGTCCCGTTCAATCCCTTCAGATCCAGTCTGCTGAGAGCTGTCTGTCTTTCATGGATGTGATGAGAATTGGTGGCAAGTTTTCTTATTAAAGTGGCAATGCAAGTTCAGATAAAGGCCACTAGGGGGAGGCTGTGAGTCCTTCACTCTGTATGTGGTGATGAAGTTCAGCTTTGCATATCGTGGCTCCTGCACAATGGACAGACGGAGGCTCCTCATCACCTACAAACAAAAAACAAAACACGTTGACCACATCAGGATGTACAAAAGATCTCTTCATCTTTCAGATGTAATTCGCCTTTAACCCGCGTAAAGAAAAGCACTTCTCACCAAGTCCCGAGGACGAAGAGACGCTGTCGGCCAGTGAGCAGCTGTCGGCGTGGTCCGGCGACAGACCCTCCATCAACGGTATGGAAAGCTCTGAAGATGGCACAGACGAGTCATAAATGCCCGAGTCTCTGGGCATCTCCGGAGGACTGGCCGATCCGTCCATATGAAGAACCGGCCTCAACGAACCCAGAAGTTCCTGACTCGATGAACCTTCCCCCACGTCCCCCTGCAGCGAGGGGCCCGACAGAGAAAGCACCGCCGTCTTGGGCACAGCGGGCAGGAGGAGGACGTTACTCATGACCGGACAGTCGCTCTCCGACGGGTGTTTCAATTTCACTTCATTGAGCACCAAACCCGAGTCCATCTTCTCAGGCGGGGACTCGACGCGTTTGTTGGGCGCGGGGGGCGGCATGAGCTGCCTCTCGAACCAGTCGGGCTCCTGCTCCATGTGCTGGTGCATGCTGCAGATGGCCACGTACAGCGACCGGCCCGATTTGCTGCGGAAGTAATTGCGCCTGCTGACGTTGGGCGGCTGCGGCTCGCGGTCCGTCAGGCTGAGCTGGCGGGAGTGAACCCGGGCGAACAGCTGGGGCAGCTGGTCCATCAGTTTGAACTTTGGCGCCAGGCTGAGCGATGTGGGTACGTCGCTCTCGTGGGAGTAGTCGAAGTAGACGGCCATGAAGCGTGACAGGTCAGAGGATCTCTGATGCGCCTCGCGGAGTTTTTCGGAGATCATGGAGGTGGCCACGATGAAGAGATCTCTGCTGCTGGCGTCTCCGGGGGCCGGTTCTTTGTTTTTCTCCTTCGATGTGGCTTTGCCCTTCCGGTGTCTTTTCTCCACAAAATACTTGAGGCCCTTGGAGCAGACGGTGATGATGAAGTGAGCCTCATTGATGCGTCTGCTCAGCCAATCCATCTGACCCTCTTTACAGATCTCCAGATGCTCCCAGAGATCCAGCGATACCTGCACATACAAACACACAACAAATACAGATTAACACTGGGAACACTGGAGTACAGATTCATGTGCTTGGAGGTCAAATAGAGACACAAAAATATTTGGTAACACTTTACTTAAAGAATACATGTCTAATGGATTATAAGAATACTCCTTGTAATGCACAGTATAATGTCTCCTGAATAATTGTAACTACGTTTTATACTATAATTATAACACTTATTGTTAAACTTTACATTTTTAATTTGGTTATAATTATTTGAATGCATTACAACACACATTATATACAATTTTAATATATTATACCATTAAATAACCCTTTATAATGCATTGCACATAAGTGTTACCAAAAATGTTACCAAATTTTATTTAAATATATGTATAAAAAATGTGGAAATTATATGCTTAAGGTGTCACAATATAGCATTATATATTTTTGGTTTGTTTGTTTTTAATCAAGGAAATAAATTTTCAACAAATAGATAAATATTTATAAATAGATATAAAATAATTTATGTAATTATCATTTTTTTACTTGTGATGTTATATATTTTGTCTACAAAATTAAGTGACTTCATTATATGCTTACAATGTCACAATAAAGGATTATATATATTTTTCGTTTGTAACCAAAAATATATTTAAACAAAATAGATAAATATGCGTAAATAAATAGATAGATATAAAACAATTCATGTAATTACAATTTTTGTACTTGTGATCTTGTATGTATAATTATAAAACTAAATTAAGTGACTTCAGATAGAAAGTATTTTAAAAACCACTTTAGCAAACAAGTTTAAAGACTTTTATGTGTTTATGGAACTCTTTGGATTACCAGTGATAAAGAACACATTTGCCTCTTATTGTCATTAGGGGGCGGCAATCGTTCATTCATTTCTAAGTCAATTCAAACCCCTTCACAGACTCTAAATGTCTTGGTTTCCACAAGCAATTCTTTGTTAGACTGTGAACAACTTGAAATGCATTCGACAAAATACAACACGTTTACTTCACAATGTCAGATGACATGAATCCAAATCTGAACGTTTGTTCACCTCACAGCCGCAGAAGTCCTGCAAGAAGAAAGCAAAGCTCTGGATGACAGCGAGATGTTTGGGACAGTCTTTACTGGAGTAACAGATGAAGATCTTGGGTCTCGGCCAGGGTCTGTCAGCGTTCAGAGCGGTGGTCTGAGAGGACGACTCCGAGCTTTCTTCGTCCAGGTGGGAGTAAATATTCTCTGCAAAAGAATTCAGGACCAGACACAAATCTAACCAGGATCAAGAGATTTGTTGAGATTTGTAGCGTGTACAGTCTAGTGCATTTATTATTTCCTTATGATGAGAAGCCAAGTGAATGGAAAAACACTGTAGGACGCTTTAGTGTTTACTATAGTAAACTGGGCCTAAATGTGGTGTACCGTAGTAACGACTACATTTTGTTCATTTGTACTACGGTATTTTGTGATATATTAGTTATAGTAAACTGTTAAACGGTAGTAAACACTTAAGTATGTTTTACAATTGCATGGTTAAAAAAAGTGTATGTACAGCAATGTTTTTGAACCTTACCAGAGTAAATATGAAAGTATACTCCAGTGTTTACCACAATGTACTACAGTAAATGCTCAAGTGCACAGCAGTACTTTTTTAATGGAATCAACTAAAACATTTGTCTTTTTGTTTCAGTAAAAATAAAGAAACAAATCCCATAAACCGCAATGAATGAAGTCACCTAACCGCATACCCTAGCAACTGTAGAAAGTGACCCCTAACAACATCAGTCGACTATCTATACAGATATCTATCTAGATATCTATACAAGATATTCTGAAGAACACGCACACGGACGTTTAAAAGGTTTTGCTTTGTAAGATTTGTGCGCCACTACCGGGCTCACAGGAGGATCATTTGTCTGAAACAAGCAGAGCAGACGCAGAGCGACACGAACACAAACCCTTGGATTCCATCTCACACTAATCCCCATCAACGCTGTGAGATTACACAGATCACTTTACACATTCTCAACAAAAGCGAGTTGAAGAGGAAACAGGAGTCTTCGAGCGGACACACACCTTGCTGTTTCTTACGACACATGACAGTGAAGAGGGTGGCAAAGGCAGACACGAGGACCAGAGGAACGGTGATGGCCATGGCTCGGATCGGTCCGGCCCACGGGGAATGAACTGAAACAGACGTCAGCACACGCCACAGAAATCAAATTGAAGTTTTACACCACTTCAAATCAGGGTTATTATAGTTCTCTATTAATTGAAATCAAATAAAACTAAATATTATAATCCACTTAAAATCATTTCATTTAAAAAAAAATCCCTTTAAATTAAGTTCAGTCATTAAACTGACGCGATCAATTTGAATAAAAAATAAAGATACACTAAAACTAAACAGAAAAATATCTGAAATAAGATATAAGAATATTAAAAATAAATTAACGCATAATACTATGACTTAAGAAAATTGTAATAAAAGTGCTTAAAAGAATCTATTTATAACAAAAAACTAAAATAAAACTCTTTTCTTATAATGATCTCGATAGTAAAATCTGCTTTATTTGGAAATGATACAGATTCAGTTGTTTTTAAATTATATTTAATACCTTGGCTGACGTGATACTGCGTCTGTCTTCTGGTTGTGTTGTTAATATCACGAAGCTGCAGGCATGAAAACAAAATCAATTCGTTGCACTTTTCCATTCATACGTTTGATTTGCAGCGTCCTGCATTTATCAATCCAAAAAACGACAGGTTAAGATGAACTCACCTCGATTGCGTAAGTTCCTGGAGTGACGTCTTGTAAAACACAAGTAGTCTTGGGGCCATTCTGCTCCTGACGGGAAGATGTCAGACACTATTTAAAGAGTTAACATCACTGGAATTAAAGTTTAACAGAATTATTGACATTTACACTGGTTTGAATGTGATGTCTTGTTTTTTATGAAACATTAAAAATTTTGATGGGCTGTTAATGTTTTGCTCTTATAATGATCTCAACAATACTGACTCCACTATTCTCATACAGTACATCCCTTCAAATCTTTACAGTTAAAGTCATCGCTTTTGGTGTGAACAGGCTTTATAAAACAATTCACTGAATCTTCGTTACGTCCCTCTTTCGTGTTTCTAAAACTGAAAACTAAATTCCCAGAACCTTCCCAAAATTACATCCTAAAATTATTTTACGGTGCTGTGAACTTCCTTAAAAGATGGACGGCTGAGAAAATGCTGGACAATGTCACGCTTCATGTTCAACTTTATGGCCAAATCTGAAGGAAATGGATCTGTTCACAGAAATATCTCATTCAGTCCTAAAGCTCATCCGAGAGAGTCACAAACCAGGCCGGCGTAGTCTTCCGAAAGGTTGATGACATGTACTTATGAAGAGGTGTTATTACTGAGGAGCTGAGAAACTCAATCTCCATAAAGCATGTGGAGGAATCCCCCGCTGGTGGCTTCACTCACCTCACATTTCGTTCTTTTATTGCTACAAACAATGCCGCCCAACAAAGACAGAGATGTGACTCTCAGAAGAACCGGGACAATTCTTTTATACCTTAAAACGAAGAGAACGTGTGAGAAATGAGGTCCCATCACTAGGGGCTTCCCAAATTATAATTCCTGCCATTTTACTTCTCGTCATCCCCCATGTTTGTGAGCTATTCCTTCAAAAGAGTGACTCCTAAACTTGGCCAAAGCGAGAAGAAAAAGCACTTCAATGGTCCGACAGCACAGTTCCTAAGTGACAAAGTACTGCTGTGAAAGCACTCGGGTCTCTCTCTTCATGTTTCCATCACAACCAGAGCGAGAAAAAACGTTTCCCCCGCGGCCCGAGGGCTCCGCGAGACGCCCGGACATGAGCGCATATTACAGCAGCTGTCTGTGAACAACATTACACGCATTAACCCTCCACATCTCACTTCCATCTTCAGCAGCTGCGTGTGCGCAAAACACCAGAGACCAACAAATATGTCAAGAATTACAGTTACACAACCACACAAACACGCAAATCATCACCAAACACACGAAAAGAGCTCTTAAAGAAACACCGCACCTAAAAACAACAAAACGGTCATTGTTCTTTCAAACACGCAAGACTTTTTATTTGTCATGTAAAGAATTTCTTTTTTGAAGCTCTAAAAGGCTCTGTAGGGAGCTCCGCCCCCAGAGAGCTGTCAGTCTTTAATGATTGGCTGAAGGCCGTAGAGCAGCCGTACCCATTTAAATGAGCTCTTTTATAACTTTAGAAGACTTACAATGCAAACATCTAGATCAAATAAAGTGTCAAATACTCACAGGTTTACAGCGTTTCAGTCTGAAGGGAACTTCCTGTCTGAGCTTGTAATACAGGTAGTATTGGCTGAAGCCAAACGTGGAGGGGGCGTGGTCAAACACAACATGCAAATTAGTGCCGAGCTGGGAGACGTTCAGCATCTTTGGCTTCCAGACTGTCAGAGAAACACACAGAGTTCAGGTCAGCTTATTATGAGAGAATAATCTGAGTTTCACACGCTGTATTTAAACTGATGAATTAGACTTGACGTCTTTGTTTTGTGCGAAGAACTCACATGGTTTGCAGACGAGGTTATCTGGACCGAGCAGCCCTTCACAACCTTGAGAACAAAACAGACAAATGACTGCTTTTTACTTTTCCATTACAATCATTTTAAAACAACAACATAACATAGTAAAAAAAAAAGAGCAAATCTGTGTACCAGACCGTTTAGCCGTATTTGCATAAATAGAATTTGCTTAAGACGCATTTTTTATGATGTGTACATCATAAAAACAAAAACAGGAAACTAAAACAAGAATTTCACCCCAAAATAAAACCGTCATCCTTCAATCACATTTTTATGTTGCAAAAACGTTTACCATTAGACTAACATTTCAGAATATAATGTATAGACGGTTTCATCTTGACAACATAAACAAATGTTACTGCGCATGCGCACTTTGTGACCCCCCGCTGAACTTCCGATGCACATTCACAAACAATACAGAGCCTGTTGATTATTTCTGATAACAATCAAAAGAAACCGAGAAGCGTTTCTTGACTAACTCCTCTCTCCAATATTTTGAATTTAGACTGTGATACCAAGCTCAACCACTAGATGTCAATGTACAACATGGCTTCTTTAAATGCGACTAAACTCCAGGACACATTCAACAAATTGAACATACAACAAAGTTCCACAAATCATTAATTTAATACAATTATTGTACAGTTAAATAATACCACAAATTAATATTAGCATAAATTAAATTAAATTAAATAGTTATATCAATGACACGAGCCAAACAGAAACCGGAAGTTAACTAGGGGTTAGGAGCGCGTGTCCCATGAAACGGTCTATAAAATCAATGCATCCGTGTTTGTGTACAGTATTTTGTGTATTTGTGTCCGGCCGACACTCACTGTTAGTGCGCAGAAACGACGGAGGGAAGAAACTGTCGTTCAAGAACGTGGGAAATGGCACAATTCTGACCATGTAGTCCGTCTCGAAGGCCAGACCCAAGAAGGGTTGAGAGCTCATCCTCTGTACAGAAAAACAAGAAAATGACTGATTGTTTGTTGTGAAGTGATTGTATTCTTTACAGAAATGCACATCCTTTGATTCGTGAGTCTATTTAGCTGTAAATTTGAGCAATGGTACAAACAACATGAAACTTATATACTTACGGCGGTTTTGTAGGAGAAGTTAAGCTGTCGTGGGTCTTTGAGGATCAAATGTTGGCACTGTTTTCCCTCAGGGTTTTTGTCCTCCAGATACACTCTGAACCCTTTGATGTGTTCAATACCTGATGAATCAAAATTAAAATCTTTACAAACGTGAAAATACGAGTGACTGAAAGATGAATGCCTTCGTTATTTTATTCCAATACATTATTTAAGATGTGTTTGCATGTTGTGTAGTTGTGTTCGTCTCTTTAAAAGAGAGTAAAGCGTGACGGTTTCCGCGGATATCAGATGTTTTCTCCATCACAGATGTGCAAGATGTTCACAGAACGTCTCCTGTCATAAACCTCCAGCACTGCCACAAAACTCCAAGAGCTTGAGGTCAAAGCCCGAATCATTGATCTCTTTTCTTTAGTCCTGCTGTTTTTAGCGCTTTACCACATCGACAGAATAAGAGCATAGCGTTCTTGTGCCCTTTAAAGAGTGCCAACCTTCCTCTCTTTTAATTAGATTTCAGTCTTATCGGTCACAGAGGAAAGAAGGAAGAAAGGTCCCGCACACATTCCGTGTGGTTCCGATTACCGCAGCGGGGAGCGGGCGCGAGGACTCAGTCTTTGTACAGGGGTGTAACTCCACACCTCCACCAGCCTGCAGATAACATCTCACAACCTTAAAAAAAAAAAAACGACTGAAGGTGGAAAAAAGCAGCAAAACTGCGTGTGTGCTTTCAATTGCCCTCGGTTTCTTTATTCTCAAGTGTCTTGCACATGGAAACTTTAGGGGAAAATCCAACTTAAAAATAAAAATGATTCAACTATAAGACTTACATTGACTTTTTCTGTCAAGCACAAGAAGAGAAATTTGAAAAGAAAAACAGGCGGTCTCACCAAAGCTACTCTGAAAAAGTAATTAATTATTAGTTACTTATGACACATTCAATAGTGTAATTAGATAACTATACAAATTACTCTCTCCAAAAAGTATTTAATTACTATTTACTTTTTATATCAACCTTGATTAGTTATGTGATTCAAGGGTAGACATGAAAAAACTCTTAATTCATTGAATTAACAATATAAAACTACATAAAGTAGAATTATTATTCGGAGCCGATAGTCGTCGAGTAATAACTTCGTAACTAGTTACACTCAACACTGGGACTCATCACAAATATCAACAGCGTAACCGTAATTTAAACAATCATATTATGTTGTTTTTTTTATATTTTTTTTCACTTTTGTATATAGTGCATTATTGTTATTATTTAATTTCCCTTTTTTTCTATCTTAATGTATATTTCATCTCCATCATCTATGTTTGCACCATGTGTACACTTTCTTCGCCACTAAGCTCCTGTCGCAAAGTCAAATTCCTTGTGTGTGTAAAGATACTTGGTAATGAAGCTCATTCTGATTCTGATAATGTGTGCAGTAAAACTGACTATACCTTTACTATGAAAAAACATGGTAAACGTTCATATGCAAAGTACTCCAAACTGTTTTTTAGGAAAGTCATCTGGTGTAAATGACAGAAAAATTGCCGTTTTTTTACAATAGTAAAAGTCTAGTGACCTGGTATAACATGTTACCAACTGTATAACATACGTATGAGCACAATTACCATGGTAAACTATAGTTCTTATGGCGGTTAAGTAAATGTTTGGTTGAACTACAGAAGCACATGGTTACTACAGTTAAACCGTGGTAACGTCAAATGAACCATGCTTTTTCTTAGTTTAATAATGTCATCTGCAGTACAACTTATAAAAATGATCAACATTTACTTTTACCATAAATTACCATGGTAACTTTTGTAAATGACAGAAGTGTCCTGTAGGCTCAGATGTTGTGGAAAGAGGCCACACTCAAAGAGGTTTTTGACATCCACCTGAGCTGTGTCCAGTCCTGCCCCAGTCACAGGGATTAACCTCCAGTGAACAACAGCGCACATTGTCCCGTCCGCCAGGGAAAATCTCACATTACCCAGTTCAATAGCGCGCTGTCAGACGGAAGCAAAGGACGCCCCCGTGTTTCTCTCACCACACACGCACACATTCCTAACGGCACGGAAATCACAGCGGCCCTGTGTGCCCATCTCTCTCTCTCCGTCTCTTGGACGGATCGGCAGGACTGTCAGGCAGGAGGGAAGCCTTTGATCAGGACAAGGAACTCTCTTTGAAGGCCAAGATTTTTCTCTGAGCTGCTCTCCTGTTCCACTCTCTCCAGGCCGGAGATAGACGGAGATAAATCACCCACGTGCACTTTAAAATGCCTCTGCTTTGCAATGAGCGTGTGGAGTCTAATGGAAAGCGCAGACGTGGAGTCTGAAGTCTTTGCAGGACTGTTTGGGGACATCAACTTCTCCGTCGACAGAACCCTCGTGGGATCTTTCCAGTTACAACTCAACATTCCGGGAAATCCCAGTACGGATTTTTCATCCTGATAACGTCCTCTTAAACAAAATGGAGCATGGTAATAGAACATGCTCTCAGTTCTTTTTTGAAAGGAACGCTACGACTTTTCACTAAGTTCATGTTCAAAGTATCCATCATTGGTGTCATTAAGGTTAAGAAAATAATATAATGGACTACTTTAAACTTTCAAAGGCTCACATAACAGGGTATGAGCAGAAGAAACCTACCGAGGGGGCTGGCCATCCAGCGGACCACCACGGCCGCCTGGTTGTTGCAGGACAGGTGACTGAAGGTGATGTTCTTCACCTCATGGATGGCATGTTTCCCCGCTGGATTCCAGTTGAGTGAGCAGTCTAATAGGGATCCGAAAGAAATCAGAATGAGATAAGACAGTCGGTCGATGTGAGATTTGTAGGTGTGCTCAGACGAGCAGGTAAAAGAGGGATGAGCAGTCGCTCGTGTCCCTCTCGCACCCGTCGCTCTTTATACTCCACAGCTATTGTGATGTAAATGAGAGAGGCTTTTACAAGTGATCGTGGTCACACATGATGAGGTTTAAATGTGGAGGATAAAGCTACAGGTTGAGTCTTTTGAACACTGTAGAACTCAGGATGTCACCAATTCTGTAGCGCTTATTATTGTGGTAATATTTATTTTCATGTAGCGTCGATGTTAAAGTGTATATTAAGCTCAAGTACATTTTGAGCTTATATCCTTAATTACGATATATCAACATAATGCAAGTAAACTAAAACTTTATAAAAAAAACAAATCTGAAAATGAAAAACAAATATTAAAAAGATAGTTTACCCAAAAATTAAATACATTTTTTCTTTACCATCATTTAATTTGAAACCTGTATGACTTCATTCGAAAGAACACTAAAAAGATATTTTATATAATTATATTTTAAGAAAGAGTCACAAACAGGTTTCGAACCACATGAGGGTGAATTAATATTGAAAGAAGTTTTGTTTTTGGTGTGAACTGTCCCTTT
This sequence comes from Triplophysa tibetana, assembly GCA_008369825.1. NCBI lineage: Eukaryota > Metazoa > Chordata > Actinopteri > Cypriniformes > Nemacheilidae > Triplophysa > Triplophysa tibetana. The sequence goes on along the minus strand of CM017911.1, from coordinate 795,532 downwards.
AAGAAGAAAATTGGAATCAATGTCAGAAAACACATAACACAAGTCATTCCAACCCAATATCACAAATCTATTTACTTTATTTAATAAAATACTGAAAGATTACTTATGGAACCATGAATACTTAAAAACGGAGACATGACTGCATTTACAAATGGTTGCATTTGCCATGGCTTTGCATTATAGACATGAAGATGTGAACTGTTAAGTCCAAGGTCCAAAAAAAGACTTACTGTCGTATCGAAATGTGACTCCGATTTTGCGACCGTTTTCATCAGAGATGGACGAGTAAGTTCCCTAAAGAGAGAGAGAGAGAACAGAAGCATAAGACGTTTTATTACACGCCTCTCACTTCCACTTCATGTAAATAAAACATCCAAACTTCACTGGAACGGTGCCGAGACTCCTTCGAGAAACAAACAGTAACTTGTGTAACAGGAATGTGAGCCGAAGTGTTCAGAAACCACCCGCACTTCATGTGGTGACAGCCGCAGCTGTCCCACAATTATGAGACTCCTGGCACTCGACAACACTGCCATCCGTGTCAAACGCTGAATCTCATTCACTGACCCAGAATCAGCCGCTCATAAACACGGGTGAGATAATGACGGTTTATGTCTGATTCAAGAACAGAGATGTAGGGTGCATCAAAAGAAGTCAAAACAAACAGGCTTGCGTGACAGAAGCAGACGAGACCCGAGCGCTCTGTAATCTGTGTGTCACATCGGGACGGATGTGCAAAAACAAAGAGAGGATCAATCAAAAAAGGGATGATAAAATTAAAGGACGTATATTCTGAGAGGGGATTTCACGAATGTGGAACGACGCTAAACGAGCTCTGTTCTCGGGACATTTCCACAGATCTTATCGCACGCCATGTTCTCTTGGATAAAGGAAGTTGTTTGACTGGCGGAACGGGAGACAATTCACTCATCCCAGGAGATGAGCTGTAACAAAGACTCAGATGCTGAGATAACAGGCTGGAAATCTCTTCCAGACGGTCGGTTGAAAGCACAGAATCAAAACTATTGGAAAAAGTTCATTTCATTACAGTAAAGCCCTGCGCTGGAAGATAAAGTCGTGTTGTTTTTTGGGCAAAAATATGATGCTTTCATTTCAAACACTTCAATTTAAACAAACCTGAAAATGAAATTAAAGAGAAATGACCAATAGGTTTACTTCAACCAGGGAATACATTTTTATGCTTTTATCCTGGGTTTCATAATCTCAAATTCCCTCTAAAGTCAATTTATCTCCAAACACGTACAGGTAATCATTTATTTTCTCACACAACATCGTGTCTCTAGCAATGATTTTAAAACATTGCTGTTGTCAATCCAGCAAACGTCGGTGGCATATTTTCCTTCCGTGATAATAATTTATAATGCCTTGAGAAACGTCTCCCGCATTTATCAGTGTTTAGTTAACAGATCTGTGGACTTCCTTCAATAAACCAATCGCAGAGGCCCTCAAACCAAAGTTATTTCCAAAGTGTCTAATTGAGCATAAGCACTTATCCTTAATACCAAAACATCCCTCCCAATGACCTGCTTACAAACATGCTGTGAGCAAACCACACCAACATATGTCCAAGACAAAACGCTCTTAATGACATCCTCAGCCCCTCATTTCCACAGGATGTGTACTGATGAGGGCGTGACCTCCTGACCCGGCCGTCTCGCTGACCGCGTACCTGCACCAGATGTACGACCGGATTGAATGGGGGAAAAAAAGAGGACTTCATACAGACTACATACAGACCACCGTGAATGAGTCAAACGGGACGAGATTTTAAGATCAAATCTCTTCAAGGAGTAGTTCACTATAAAATAAGCCCCCGTTGATGACTTTCCACAGTCATTTTTATTCCTACTACGGAATTCAATGGGGGTTTGTTTTAAAGTGAACTTCTCCTGTAAGTGTACAAGCTTACCATTTAAAAAGCAAACAATGATGTAACTGTACGCAAAAAAAACACACACGTTAAAAACATCATCATTAGTGATCATGCGGTGCAAAAACGCATCCTTAGTTTTTATTAGGAACACTCTTCTGAACGTTACAGTTCTCCGAGTTAATGAAGTAAAGGGAATAAAAGCACAAAGTAATTTGTTTCGGAGCCTACGGCCTCATTTTTAAATCGAGGGACTTAAGGTTGCAAAAGAAAGAAGAAAACATTTTTTTACAGCCCTGGAGGAAGAGGGGGTGGACTCACTAATTCTTCATTTAGCATGAGAATAAAGTGAGAAAGTCAGCAGGCTCAGGGCTGCACTAATGGCCCCTTTCGTCCTGTCCTGTGGTTTTTAACACCGAGAGCCCAGCGGGACCCCTGAGGACCACAGGACAGACCCCTTACACCTGCAGCCAATCAGCACAAACACACAACTCTGACAACTGCACCGGCCCATCTGACAAAGCATTAGTACATTCAATTATAAACAAATACACATGATAATAATAATGGGAACATTTATATAAGAATAAAAAAATAAAGATAAGAGTCTGTATAAGAAACTCTGTACAATGTTTCTCAATATAATACTCTTTTAATATGTCTAAGTAGTGTGATTGGGAGTAGTATACATGAATGAATATTTGTTTTATGGTCATGTGACCCATATGGTCTTTGATCTATGACCTACACGTGAGCATTAATTAAAAACATAATTAAGTCAAAGGAATTAATTTACTGGCACCTACGTTAGGAACGGAAGTCCGCCTTAAAGTTTTCTGTTATATGTATTTGATTTTTATATTTGACCGTTGCTCAGCTCCCGTTGCATCATGGGATAGAAAACTGTCCATCCGATCCACACTCACAAATCTGGGCGGAATCTGAGGTTTCGGACATACCTGACTCATACTCATCTTCTCCTACTATATAGTATGGAAGTAGGTGATTTCGGATTGTTCTCTCTCTCTCTATCTCCATATATTAAAGGCATTTTATTGGCATGATTGTGTTTATATTCAAACTGTCAAAGTATTAAACAAACAAGCATTGAAATAAATGAACAACATCAGAATAACATCACTTTCTCTCTTTCTGAAAATGTCGACAATAAACAAATTCATTGTCATAGCAGACAATAAAAACAACCATGACATCATTCCTTTACTTCTGCTCTTATTTTTAAAAAATCCCTAACCCCAAGTTTAACTTTTGTTGTGCAACCATTTGAACTATACTCTTCTTTGATATTTACGAAATAATTTGAGTAATTAAATGATGAATTAAAGAAAGCAGCTGATGAATTGTAAAATCATTCTTCGTGAACGCAGCTCATGTTGTCAAATACGATCTTGCTGTAACATTAAAAGTGCACTTAATCAACATTATCACATCGCTTCATGTTCTCAAAGCGTTATTCTTACATTGTTAGCGACACATTTAAAGCATTAAAGATTTTAGCTGGGAATGTGTTTGCGAGTAAAGAAAAGCGAGTGGGGGGGCACAAGTCTGTCACTCTCTGTCCGACACCTTTTTACGACCTTCCTCAACAAGCAACACCTCCTCCACCCGTTCCCTTTGTACCTGCGGGCCGCTCGTCCCGCTGAGAGCCGCGTCTTGAAGACTTTCCGCAGCGGTCAGGACGTTTCTGTGCACTAACAACCCCAGCAGTCGTTTGACATAAAACTTCAAATGGACACTTTGGGCCAGGGTGCTGAGAATAGGGCTCATAAACGTGCTGGATCCCATGTGACAAATGAGCAGAACTGTTGCCCGTGAGGTAAAACCAGGAGGTCAGCACTCGGTCAAACAAGGGTCCCGTGTTTTATTGGGCCTTATTAGGTGACCGTAAAAGAGGGAGGACTGGGTGCCTTTTGTTTAATAACTCACGTCATTAAACGCACAGTGAAAATAAAAGAGAACACACCACGAGGCTGTTTGCAAAACTAGTCAGGGTGTCACATCAAATAGTATTGAAGATCTCAAAGTCAAACATTCCTCATCAAATTTACTCCAAACCAGATGATTCGACCTCTACAATACACGTCCAGACTCTTCACGTGCTTTTTTAACGCTCTCATTTATTTCTCCAAAGCGAAATATCTCAATACCCAAATGAAACACAACACAGAACTCCATCAAATCTCATACGAACGCTATAGAAAAAGGTATAAGAGAGCAACATCCGAGCAAAAAATAACAAATGAATCAGAGTTAATTAGATATATATAAATAAAAGATCAACTATATTTGAGGAGTAAAAAATATTTTGGTAAAAATCATTTTTTATTATGTTTTCATGTTTAATTGTATTAGCTGCTTTATTTCGCAGTTATTGTGGCTTAAATCAAAACATATCAACTGTAGTTTGATTGATATTCATCGGAATGCACAATAAAAAATCATGACTTAAAAAAACTGAGTCATCTCATTTTGAATATACATCTACATTAAGTCATTTAACAGACGCTTTTATCCAAAGCGACTTACAAATGAGGTAAAAATGAAAGCAATTGAAACAACACAAGGACAACAAAAAACATAAGTGCAATAAAACTGGTCTCATGTAGCCCACCGCTGAATACAAAGCTAAGGATTTTTATTTTATTTTTACTTAATTTACTAAAAACAAAGTTGAAAGCAAGCGAACATGCCTAATCCATTGGCATTGAAAAGAAAAATGCATTTTGGCAGATGATCTTGATAATATTCACTTGTGTATCAAAAACGGATCACTCGCCAGTAGGCATGGGCCTGTATGACATTTTGACGGTGTGATAACCTTTCGCAAAAGTGTCGCGGTTTACAAACAACAACTTTTAAACTGGACGCAAGTACATTTAGATTTTAATCAACATTCATAAAACATATATGTCAGGTAAAAATAAAGCCTTGAATTATTAGAAAATGTATTTTCGTCATAAATTAGGCCTAAACATCCAACATTGCATCACATAACACAGCTCAGAAAATGTTAGTGGTTTTGAAACCCTGACTCTTTCAAACCTCGGAATACCTTGAATGCGGTGTTCGGCCCATGCCTACACGCCAGTTACCTACGAGCGCTACGGCAAGTCAAGTATGTGACGAAAAAATCTGTTCATTTCATAAACAATCAGTTTAACTGTTTTGTTTTATCTATGAATCACCCTCTTTGAACACACACACACCTGGCACTGTTTGTATGGTGCCATTATGGTCGAGCATTGTGTGGGCTGATGGGATACGAGCGTGTCTGAACAAAGTGATGGCAGGTGGGAAATGAAGTGTGTGAGTTCTTCCTGTAGCACACCAGAGTCTGATCTAACCAGGTGTTCCACTCTCTCTCTCTCTCTCTCTGAATAATAACTATAATTATATCTTCTGAAACTTCACAGCAACTCTCTCTGTGTTTATTTCCTCTCACAAACACGTCTGACATCTTTTGATGACCTTAAAGCTGACCGCACAACTCCGACATATACCGCATACAGTACATACTATGAAGGATGAACCGATGTATCGGCGGCCGATATCGGATTAATTTAACACCATCGGCAATAGGATGAAAAAGCCTGATAATCAGACAGATTTCATAGGTCCCTGGTTTATTAATTAACTGCATGGAGTCAATAAGTTGTAATGTAAATAGCAACAGCACAGACTTTATTTATATTAAAGAAATTATCAATTTTAATTCAAATATTGTTTTTAATAAAAGAATTATTGGATAGCAAATATAACCTTTGAAGATTGTCATGTTGTCTTCTTGTATTTTTATCTGAACTTACATTAACATTTAGGCATTAACAGTTGTGCCTCTCTTAAAATGTTAAATAAATCCAATTCATGTTCAGTAAAATAAATTGAATGCAGAAAAACTAGCTAGTTTTGTATAGTAGTGTATGCAATTGACCCATGTCGGTATCAGAATCGGCCAATAGTTGTTTGTTAAAATTGGTGCATCCCTACATACTACACAAATATATTTTCTTGCCTAAACAGTTCATGGTTTAGTGAGAACCGCGTGTTTTTTGTTGGCACGTAACATCGCACATGCACTTAATTTAATGAGGACTCGGCCAGCTGTTAAAAGTGTAGATGGTTCTTCTTGAGAACCCAATTAGCTTGAACCCATACGGAGACGGCGGCGGACGAGCCAGCACAGCCCGTCTTACCCCGGAGGAGATCTGTGCGTTTGATCTTTCAGTCCTCTCCCACCCGACTCAAAGGAAACTCATCCTCCTGGGATCTCACCCCTGCGCAGAAAACAGCACGCATCAGTTTCTATTCGCTGAAGATAAGATAGAGCATGATGGGATATCCGACCAGTGATCGATCAAAGGGGACAGCGCTGCTATTCTTTCGGGATCGGGGGATAATCTCCTCGTCCTGAGAAACAGACAAATTACTGAGCAGAGTTTGGTTTCAAGTTTAGCAGCGAGTCTCTCAGAACTATACCTGCATCATCCCAATATGACAGAAATAGAGAAACTGGATCCTACAATAGTTTGATATTCAAAAAGATAAAATACATTTGCATTCGTAATCTTGACAAGAAAAAAACATGAAGTGCATGTCACAAACATAAGAAATGAAACATCAGACGAGCCAGATTGAGGTGTGGATAGAAGCACATCCCCTCTCATGAGATAAATCCAGCGCAGAAGAGCCGTCGGGATTAGATTAAGGCAGCGGTTCTCTATCAGTGTGTTTGTCTTATAATGCACTTTAGATCTGGCTGATGCGAGCAGGTTCTGCTCTCGAGGGGCTTGTTCGCCAGCGCTGTGAAAACAAACAAAAACTTCTCGCTGTTTCTCCAACAAATTGCTAAGAAAATAAAAGAAGCAGCGATTGAAAAAGTTCAGCACTGGATTCTTCACAATGATGTGGTGGAGACATTACAAACATTTCATCGTTCATTAAGTTCCTTACAAACATATATTTATTTTTATAATACAAAAACAAATCCTGCCTACGACTTGCATTTACCATATTATCAGATTATTTCAGATATATCGAACATTATTTAAAGGTATAGTGCAGCCGAAAATGATTCTTCCTCATGTCAGGTCAAACCTGCATGCGTTTCTTTCTTCTGCAGAACACTAAAGACGACAATTAGAAGAATGTTGACAATCAGACAACACTGAACCCCATTGACCTCCATTGTGTGAACAAAAAACCCACCGAGACATTTCTCAAAATATCTTCTTTCCTGTTCCACTGAAGAAAGAGTCACACACAAGTTCAGAACCACACCAGGAGGAATACATATTTATTTTCCTGGGGAACCTTTAAGGAAACACAGGTCAAGTCACCCTTGACAAATTCACCTCTCCTCTACAGACGAGACCTCTAGAATCAGTTCAACCTCTCCTCCAACACCCAAAAGGAACAGAAAAGAGCACATTTAAGCATTTGATATGACCAAACACGACCACAACCCCGCTGAGCAGATCTCAAACACACGCTTCTTATTATCCCCACATGTGTCTCCAATCTCATACCGAAAAACAGACATTTTCTATGACCTTCACATTTGCTCGTGTTTGCTGTTGGTGTCTTGGTCGTGTTCTTCATCATCACCATATTTGTGCACCGTTCTTCATATCGGATGATATGTTGATATACATCATGATAACAATTACAACAGGTCAGTCCTGAATAGTAAAGCTTCCGACTATGAGAGCAGGCAAATGGTTTTATACACAATCTGACTTTAAAGTCCCCGTAAACCGGAAGTTGCGATCGTTTTTACTTCCGTATTCTGACACATTTCCAAGTGAAAAGGAATTTCAAAGTAGAAAATTAGCGGGCGTGGTTTGTGTTTTTCCCTGCGATTTGATTGGCTGTGTAAAAACAGCCGTTGCATTTTTGGATAAAGCTGGCAGCAGACTGACAGGTGAAGGGGAGGAGCTAGCGGATGCTCCGCCCAAGCGGTCTACTTTAAGTCATTTGAGATGGATGGTCATTCCAGGCAGAAGTGCATTTTCAGATTTTAATTTAAGATTATGAGAGCACATGAAATTTAGAAAGAAAATGAGCCACATTGATAAACTATTTACTACAAACGCTGCAATATTTCATGAAAAAATAAGAACTGTCATTTTTAATTTCACTGGGACTTTAAGATGAGTTCCTTCAGAACCACACAAACAGGCTTATTTAAACAGATGCTTTTTTTAACTCATTATTATTGCTCACGCATTCTAGCGCTCGGTCCCACATGATTTTGTGCATTCGTGTGAAGCTCAGAAATGTAATTTGTGTGTCTACGTTTCCCTTCATGGCTTCAGGTGATCACATGACCTTAATGAGCAGGTATCAGCTTCTTTCATCTGTGTAATGACGGTGCACGCCGAGCACGTCTGGAACTCACAGACAACTACAAACATCCAGACGATCAGACGCTCACGCAGACATGACAAAGAACTCCAACCAACAATTCAATAGTGACATGTGAAGGAATGCTGGGTTTCTGCACACCTCAGCTGCTCATTAAACTGCATTATATCTTAACTAAATATTCTCCCAAGAAACATCACGGTTAAGGACATTGCACATTGAGACGGAAATTTGCGTCAGAAATAAATGTATAAAAAAATGAATACGACCTCATGTTGTGTCATTCACACACTGACGGAATGTGTTTGATTTTCTGTGTTTTTCAACATCGGTAGCAAGCATTTTGAGAGGCGTTTTGACAAATCAGAGACACTGTACAAACGTGTGCCAAATAAAAAAAACATACAAAGACCTTAATGCTATAATATAGGGACCAATTCTCACTATTAACTAGTTGCTTATTAGCATATCTGTTATTGGCATATTGGCTGTTTATTAGCACATATTCCTAACATAAACCTAACAACTACTTTAAGAGAATTGGACCTTAAGATAAAGTCACAAGTGTAACTTAAACGACAGATTAGGCTATGAACACACTTGACGTCGTTTTTGACAAGAAAAAGTTGACAATGCTGGCATCGTTTGTTTACAAACAGCAGCCGAACGCCACGACTTCGTGGTCAAATATTTTAAAACTATAATACTAATTTCTCAACAGAAATGCAATCAAAAGTTATTGAAAGTGAAAGTTCAACTTAAATTTACGCAAAACTATGCTCCAATCCTTTTTTTGAAGTCAAGGTTTACACCATAGGATTATAATGTAAAACAGACGCTAGAAGCTTCAAAAAAGAGGTCAAGTCTGAAAACGGCCCTTAATATCTGAATTATTTGCAATGGACATCAATGATAATAAATGGAGAGCAAATAGAAACTTTTGCTTAAATCTCATGTGCGTCTCAGATATTTCTCCTGAGAAAGAGTCTCAAGTGTCTCTGTCATTTGAGTTTGAGAAGAGAAGTCAACAATGTGTCAAACTGATCTTAGATTTGTCAAGTCTGCAATCAAAAGTGATTATCACTGAAGATAATATCTCATCAAATTGACTCGAATCCAGATTATTCGACCTTTACAATCTACATTCATTTGTTACCTCCGTACTCTTCACGCGCTTCAACAATTACACTCCTTTGTTTTTGTTTTCGTTTCTAATATCAATTTCTGAGAAACAAGTTGATACCTAAATGACACAACCGAGAACCTCCTCAGATCTTCTGAGTTATGAGAAAGCAAGATCTAATGTTGTCCCCTTGGGTTTTAAGGATTTAAGGCACCTAAATAATTGTGCAGAAAATACAAATGAACGGAATAAATTGCAGGATATCTCAATAATTAAAATATTCCGCAATGATTTGGTGCTGGCCGAGCTCCCGACTTCATTTCTAAAACACACTAAAAGACCGGATAAGCGGGTCAGAAGGGAAACGTCTAATGAAGGTCTCCACGGCATACGGTCAAACGCTGGAGGGGGACCACAGGTAAAGTCCGTTTCCCATCATTCCTTTCCTGTCCTCCCAAGACCCTTCTGTGGCTAAAACGCTCCCATATGCTCCCACGTTCTCCCCGATGATGTTAACCACCTCATTTTGTTAAACACAGCCGTTCACGCACAGCTGAGGTGAACTCTTGATCTCAAAACACACGTTCTTTAGAGCGCACGCACGTGCCTCCGCATACACAACATGTAAATCAATGAGCCCCTGCCGGCCGGGAGTCAACCGCTCTCTAGTGTGTCTGGAGCGTGACGAACACATGCGCATCACCTTCATGTGTTTAACAGACAGCGCACAATGGGTTTTCCAGCCCCTTCTGGGTAAAGCATGCATCTCTGCATCTGATCCAAAACCAGACATCACACACAGAAGTCTCACGGCGAAGTCACAAGAATGATCCGAGATCAGTAGGTCGAGAACACGTGCTGGGATGATCTGACCTCTGAAGCGTCGTGAATTGATTTCTGATCTTCTGCACAGTTGACCTTCACAGTCACACAACACGTGTCTCCAACACCATCCGAGCTCTCTGACAAACTTAACAGCTGCTGTATTCATCATCATCAAATCTAAACACTCAACACAGAAAATTGATTTTATTTCACCAACAAAAGATGAATCCATGTGTATTCTACATGACACGGTTGACGAAGTATTCTGGATGGAAAGCTGTTATAGGCCACATCAAAAAAATACTCAATATTTACTATAGTAAACTCAACTATGGTATAGTAGAGTATTTACTACTGTTTATTTATTCACTATAGTTAATAATACTACAGAACACTACATTATGGACTACATCTAGTGAAGTAACAAGTTATTATAGTAAATTTAAACTATGATACCAAGTATACTACAATATTTTCATGTGGGCCATTACAACCTTGTCATCTCAAACAGAAAAGAACACAATACTGTACTACACTTCAGTATTTACTATAGTAAACTATAGAACATTTCCTAGATGCTGAAGTGTTCTTGGACCTTACCATGGTAAACATTAAAGGGAAAGTTCACCAAAAAATTAAATTTTCTGTCCTCATTTACTCACCCGCATGTAATTTCATACCCGTTTAAATGACAATGACGAACACAACGAAAGATATTTGTACGAATGTCAGCAATTTTCAGTTCCGCAACATCTTTCACTACCATAATAGGAAAAATTAAATGGTGTGCGTTTTCCTAAAGTCCATAAAATATCTTTTTAGTGGTGGGCATAGATTATTTTTTTGAATCTAGATTAAAATGGCTCATTTGAATTCTGCCGAAGACATTCAGAATATGAGTGCTACCCAAATAATGACTAAAAGTAAGTCTTTGAGAACGGGTTTCTCAAGCCAGGTGGCGCATTAGACCAGGGGCTCATCTCCTGTTTCCAAAATGCATCACAAACTGCTTGAGAAAGCTGTTCTACTATGATAATTTGCCATGAAAATTAAATTATGTTCAATAAAATGTACTTGTGTTTACTTCCGCATTAGCTAAGCGGATGCTTTGCGTTTAGGTGGTATTTGAGACTGGAAGAGCTCCTACAGTACATTTACATTTAATCATTTAGCAGATTCTTTTATCCAAAGCAACTTACAAAGAGTTAGGGAGCAACAAGCGATATGTCACACAGGAGCCATAATACATTAGGTGCCAATACAAAGTTACTGGTTTCAACTAAAGCTAGACCACTACCTGTTGAGAGAACCAACTGTATGTAAACCAATTCCGTATAGTAAACCAATGCAACATTGCACAAGGTGCAAACAACCTTAGTCTTGTCGAGGTTTCCATTGGGAAGCTTCTTAAAAATAAATTTACCCTGAGGCAAACCCGGCGGCTTCATAGCTGCGTCCATGTTAGCACGTCACGTTTGATGTGGTCATTTCACAGTAACGTTATGTTGTGTTCAGACCGCGAGTGATTTACATGTTAAGTCAATGCAAAGACGCGATAGACCTACTTGCGGCGCGAATCGCGCGAATGAAGCCCTGGTTATGAGATGATGAGGCGGCGCGAATGGCGCGAATGGCGCGAATGACGCGAATGACGCGAGTTGAAAAATCTCGTTCTCCCCCCCTTCAGTGCAGTTAAGCTATGTATACATCCGCGCTAAAATATCAAGGTGAAAGTCATCATAGCTTGCGTAGTATAGACCCAGCTCCCAACCCAACTTTGAGAATAAATTAACCGCGACATTTTTTCTCACATCAACGCAGAACGATAACAACGATAACGGCCCACCACTAGTAATTTTGTTGGGGTTTTTCTTCTATGGTAGTGGATGACGTCCCAGAACTGAAAATGTGTAACATTCTTACAAATATCTTTCTCATCAGAAAAATCATCAGAACCACTTAAATGTATACAGGTTAAAAACAACGCGAGGGTGAGTAAATGGTGACAGAATTTTCATTTTTGGGTGAACTTTCCCTTTAAAGTATACTGATGTATTTACTACAGTTGACTGAAGTTTATACCATCGAGCACAGAAATACTACATCATACGTTCAAACTTGCTTTTATTGACCATGTCAAGCTTGAGAAGGCAGCATGTTTAACAGTGTAAAGAAGTCAGAATGCATGAAATAGCATGTTACCCCGTCTTTAAAGTATGCATCAGTATTATTTACCACGGTTCATTCCGTGTTTTCAGTTTGGAAAGCCAGTCTTCACCTGAAATACCGGTCACACCTGACCGCATAACAAACACAAAAACACTGACTTACATCCGTTAAGCTTTCATTAGACCTGTAAAGATCTTTTGTAGCTCGGATCCTTTTCAACATTGTGATCATATCTTGTTTTGGCTATTGTTGAGAACTCACGTTACTTTAAAAAGGATGTAAACACAGCAGGAAAATACTTCCAGAGACAAGCCCGGTCACGCTCGCTGAAACTTCACAACACAAGAGACGATACTCAACACAGCCCTTTATTTTTCACTTCTTTAGACCTGGATTAATAGAACCATGTGATAAAATTGACATTGTGTGCAGTGTGAGAAGCAAACAGCGACAAACAATGAACGTCCTCACGGGGAGAACGGAGGGCTTGTGGGATTCTGAGTTTTGTGTTTCACATTTGAGGAACGAGGTGCTGCCCAGGGGCTTCCAAAAACCTGTGACCGTGAAGAGCAAAAAGGCAAAGGGAGATCATCCCTCTGCTCTAATGGAAAACACAGGGACTGTGCCAGACGCGATGGACGACAAACAGGAGAGGAAAACACGTGGAAGCTTCCAGCCTGGTATCACCTGATTCACCAGATATCATGTTTAAAGTAATACTTTACCCAAAAAAGAAAATTCTGTCATCATTTACTCGCCTTCGAGTTGTTCCAAATCCGCATACACTTCTTTGTTCTGATGAACACAGAGAAAGATATTTTGAAGAATGCTTATAACCAGACAGATTTTGCCCCCCATTGACTCCCATTGTAGGAAAATATACTTCTGTTCTGTTAAACACAAAATAAGATATTTTGAAGAATGTAGGACAGCAAACAGTTCTGAGGCACTTTTGACTACCATTGATTTTTTCACTACTATGGGAGTCAATGGGGTTATAAGGATTCTTCCAAATATCTTTCTCTGTGATCATCAAAACAGAGTCATTTATACAGATTTGGAACAACTCGAAGGTAAGGAAATGATGACAGAATTTTCACTTTTGGGTGAAGTATCCCTTTAAGACCTGTAATCTTTCGCTACGTAAGATGCATAACAAAAAAGAAGATATTTTGAGGAACATTGATAACCAAACAACACAACACACACAATATCTTCTTTTCTGTTCCACTGAACAAAGAGATTTATAATGACTCAAGAGTGATACATAATGGCAGAATGTGTATTTGGGGGTGAGGTATCCCCAAAGAAGTCTATGCTAATGCTATGTTGCCATGGGTCAATGCTTTTTGATGGAGGCCTATTTGCATTGAAAAGGTTTTGTGCTCGATCTCAAGGAAACAAACCTAGTTGTACAAAAAACGTATAGCTTGGATAAAAGCATTTGACAAAATGGACTTAAATCCAACAGTTCCACCAACTTGACTTGATTCCCTTCAACATGAACTTGACAACTGGAAGATGCTCTGGACTTCATTAAGGCTAAAAGAAGATCACAGATAACACAACGTTGTGGTTTCGATCTAGGCGCTCACAAACCGAGGACATAAAAGACACATCCACCCCAGAGCTCAAAGAAAAAGGCAGCTGCAAACTTCTGTACAGACGCTGTATAATCTCAAATCATTGCCTTAAACCTACAGACAGGAAGTAACTCAGCACCAGATCCTTGATTAGAGCAAAGAGCAGCTAATTGATTATAATGACTTCAGTATGTGTTGCGGCCGGGCGAGAGAGAGCAAGAGAGAGAGAGGGAGCGAGGGAGGACCGGAACGACAAGCTCTCTACACAACAAAAACACACTCCAGTTTCAGCCCTGAGGGTCGTTCAATGATCAGAAACAGCACCAGGTTAGGAATCAAGCTCAAATAAATGATCAAATTTGTTTCGCATTGAGTTTAACAGACATTTTATATCCGTCATACAATCGCTTGGCTTTGACATGATTCGTTTTAAGCATTTAATTACTTTCATGGCTGAAAGCAGGTATGACGGTATATACAGTGATGATAGAAATTCTGCTATACCACACGAGATTTGTGAACATTAATCGACACCTGTGTGACTCTAAACCTGTATGGCTTTCTTTTGGTGTGCGGGTAAAATGTGGATGTGCCCAACCATTGAGTTTAAACACCATGAGTTGGGTTGTTTCAATCCATTGTTGGGTTAAATATGGGCATTTTCGAAGTTAATTGAAATAACCATTGGGTTTCTCTATATGAAGAGTTTGGTTCCAAAATGATTTACCTTTTCAAAAATCATGCTTTTTTATTTTGCATTCCAATTACTATCAATCAATCAAACCGCAGTTGGTTTGTTTAGATTTAAGCTATAATAACTCAAGAAATAACAGCGAACGAACACAATAAAAACATGAGAACATAATAAAAAACGGAGTTATCCCATTTTGAAACCAAACTCTTCATATTTTACTCAACCACGTTAGTTGACACAATCCAATGTCTCATATGGTGCAAAAGATCATTGACCAATCGCAAGCACCCAACTGAGGCAAACAGAGCGTCCCGATGTTTAATTCACTTTTAACATACCTACGTTTACCAGCGCAATCCTTTCATTCAGGAGGAACGGCAGGAGCACCCGTCCGCTCTATAGAAGAGCTGTTACTGAAAGACCTCCGTCCCACAATTCAAAGTGCTTCACCACACCAGCCGATTCAGAACTAGCCAACCAGTGATTTTCCCACCGTACAACACAAGACACGGCCTCCGCGCTGATGCTTGGATGGTTTTCAATGCACCCTTACTGAGGCAAAGAAACCAGTCAACCCCCCCCCCCCCATTCTCTCTTCGCACCGTGAAACACCCCCATCATCCCCATCATTCAACCCCAACCAGATGTTTCCAGAGCAAGGAACCAAAGTTTGTGAGGGTCCGTTTCAGAAACACAAGATCAGATATTCTGCACAACATCTTACAGGTTCTGAATAACCAATGCCAGACGTTTCATTCCTTAACATATTATTTAGTTTCTAACATTAGTTATATTTATGAAAAGCACGGCCATCAGCTGATCCCCTCGAGGTGTTCCCGAAGCTCGGTTCTTGCTGGAAACCATCGTGAGATGTAAATGTTTTTGAGCTTTGGCACATTCAGAGACCATAACTTAACCAGACCGAGAGGGACGTTTGTTAAACCGATTACACAGCTGGTAATATCCTTCCAATGCTGAAGTCCTACATTGATTTCACAGAGATATGGAGGAGGAGGAAAGTACGGCTCGTTTCTGACACTACGAATTCTCAGAGCTCGACGAAAGTCAGAACGCTATTGAGCCGAGAGGCCTGGGAGTTCCGGACAGAACAAGCACTTTAATCCGAGTCTAGCGGACCCCCGTCTGAGCTCCAGTTGAGCCCCCCGTCCCCTCAGCTGGAGCCCAGAAAAGAGTTGTTTTCTCACACTTGAGTCGAGTTGTGTGACGCCGCTGCAGGCAAAGAGAAAAGTTTCCAACGCCAAACTTTTACATTTTCTTTAAAGAGGAAGTTTAGCCAAAATGAAAAATGTATCTTTTACTCCTCATGTCATTCCAAATACGGCTTATTTATGCGGGACACAAAAGAACATATTTTGAAGAAAAATGGAAAACAAACAACATTGGACTCAACACGACTTCTCAAAATATCTTCTTAATGTGTTCCACTAAGATTTGGGAAGATAAATAATCACAGATTTTTGGGCGGGTGAACTATCCCTTTGCGAATCCAAATGTGTTTTATGAAGAATTTCCAACATTTCCCAAACAATGACACTCACAATATTGATCTCAGCAAATATTCACAGGCAACTGACCTTGCATTTAGAAAACAGTTAAATATTAACCGTGATCTGTTACCATTTCGAGCCAATTTGAAGCGCACACAACTACTGTTTCAAGAACATAAAACAGTTATTCATTTACACCTGAAGTGTTTCTCTGAACAGGACGTTTGATGTTGCAGCGGAGGGAGGTGGGCTGTGTTTCCTAAACGGAAATGCCAGAGCATTTTAATAGAGCAAACACTTCCTGACTTCCTGAAGGAAATGACTTCCAACACAGATGAGAGACAATGAGATGAGGGCCAATCTGTCTGTCAATAGCCTGTGTGTCAACAACCAACTATCAGACACACATCAACAG
>CM017911.1:740553-778840 GCA_008369825.1 Triplophysa tibetana | reverse complement strand
AATCACCAGGCCCTCTGCTGCTGCCGCTACGAAGCAGTATAAAGATGTAAAGTTCCCTTTTTCTGTCATGCCCTCCACTGGGCTGTTGCTGTTGTCATCTCAATTTGGTCTCACTGGGTATTGTAGCACACGACACACAGTTGTCTGTATTTATTTAAAGAAACTCTAGTGCAATAACATTTACAAATTTTGCAAAAAAACTATAGCAGGTGGTGTATGTACTTTTGCATCTGTTTAAAATTTAAATAACAATGTTATTAAAGATGAATAAAAGAAATTATGAATTTGAATGATAGTTTTTTGATGATTAGTTGATAGTGGATGAATGAATGCTTTTTTTAATCGAATGGACTTTCTATGTATCTCTATATTATTGTTATTTTTTATTACCATGAATTCTTTTTTCTCGCCCTAATTGGAAGATTGTATAATATAAACAAGAGTATTCAGGTTTTCTAAGCAAAGGCTGATTTTAAATGAGTTGTTTCTGTCTTAGGCCCCCTGCGCCCATTCTTTTTAAATCTATTTTCTATTCACACAGTCACTAAAAAACAACGTGCCAGACAGATCGCTGCCTCAAATTGAACATGTTAAGCACTTTGACTTTGAAGTCGGTTCAGAAGAACAAAATTTGAATAAAGGATCCAACGTTTAGCTGTCCCTCGGCAAGGGCTTTGTTGACTTTGGGCTTTGGATGCCTGTCTCGTGCCTGCATAGCCTCCGTTGGCGGTCGCTCGGCGTGTTTTTGCACGCAGACAATTATGTGCGCGAGAGAGCCAACTGAAAATGTTAGATTAACCGTGCCACAGTGTGAAAACCCGCACGGATTAGTCTGATTACAAGTCAGCACATTCACCTGGGGCCAAGGCGGGCACAAGCCCACAGACCTGTAGGCCTGCCTGAGGCCATGCCACGGCAACCAGAAGAGAAGGCGGAGTCTGCCAGCGTGTGCTGCTGTGGCTCACTGTGCCTTTTTATTCAAATGTGTCTGCTATTGATCAAGCTGTGCCATTGACAGATGTCTCTGTGGCAGTGCGTGTTGAGGATTCCTATTAAATTTCTAAGGTTAGAGGGAGAGAGTTGTAGAATGGAGGCGACTTGAAAACAAGATAGACAATGTGAGAAGGAAGACAGAACAGACAGGTGTAGAGAGAGATGGATACAACTGTCAGGGGCAGAATGGCATACAGATAAGAGAACAAGTTCTTCCTGTGGCAGCAGGTGAGGCTGGATCTAAATGATATTGCAGTGGATATATTAAATAATGATTTATTAACAATTTGATATTAATCTTCTGTATCTGATATCTCTCCAAACCAACATTTATCAATACAATAGTAAACAAAACAGCAAATGATGCATTTACAGATTATGAGCAATATAAACGTTTGTAAATGAGTGAGAATGCTGCTTTATTTAGGAACGAGCTGTTCGACTCTGTATTGCCGTTGTTTAACAACCGTTCGCATTGCAAAGATTGGATTTCTTTTTGCTAATTTTTTTGAAAGCTCTCTTTACCTGTTGCTTTTAACCAAGTGAATACTTTGAATGCATTGTTTAAAAATGCAGCATAAATTACTTGTAATTGTTAACACACAAGTGGCACGGAAGAAGGATTTCAACCTTTTTGACCTGTTTTTTTTTGGAAATTTTTTTTACTGTTTCTATCCCATCCAATATTCAAGAGCTTGGCATAACAAGAAAGATGTATAATTATAAAATAACCAAACAGAAGAATATACAGTTTTAATTGTTTTAGCCTATTTTAAATGCTTTTTTTAAATCATTTGTAATAACACTCATGGAACTTTGTTGACGCCCCTAGTGTTCCCTGGCCTCCCAGTTTGAATCACTGCACAGTACATTTTTGTTTTTTTTGGTAAAGATTATGAGGGCGCATGAATAAAAAAATTTAGTGCACAGATATTTCACTTATAATAAAAACACTCTAATAATCCATGATGATTTTAAACCGACTTTAAATGATTGTTATTGAAATTTGTATGGTATTAGGTAAAGTAGAGAACATAAACATTAGTTATGTTAAATTGAAATGCATTTTTGAGGTTTTAGCTCACGCACCATCTCTGCCATACTGTCACAGTGTCCCGTGCCTATATTCGACCGACCCGCCAGCAGCATGTGAAGGATTAGTCTGGGCTGGGGTTCAGCACCTCTCCGTTCCACACACAGGTCACCTGATTATGTCGAGGTGCTGAATGACCAGACTCTCCTGCGGCTGGTATATCCTGCTCCAGGATTAATTATACTCCTCATTCCTGAGCTTTCGGTTGGCCAAATAGAGCCGAATCACCCCAACAATCGATTCTGCAGCCAGAGACCTGAGACAACAAGAAAAGTGGAATGGGGATTCAATCGATTGTACATTTTGCGTCTAATGAGACACATATGTACGTTCCGTCACTCTCAAAGGGCTTCATATTCCACATGGCTTAATTTTTTAAGTCTGCTCCTTCTTCGAGAGCCTCTGTGCCTTCACAAACAATGGGTGATCGATTTATCCTCTCTATTGATTTGCTTGTTAGTGCGCTCTGGAGAGTATTGACAAATGAAAGTTGTCACATGCCCAAAGTATTAAAAGTTAAGGCCCTTGATTTTGTTTGGATACATTTGCATTAGGAAAAGCATTCAAGGTATGACTGAGCTAACAGAGCACGGCGGGTTCATCTTTACTTTAAAGATTACAGAGGTTGGGTATCATTCTTAAATGTACTTTCTATGTCATTACAGAGCACTATACAGGTCGCGAATCGATCATTTGAAAGGCAGGAGGTGCAGGGTATCGGTATGCTGAAGCGGTTATTTTATAGCCGAGTATATCCTGCTGTGTAACCGAGCCTTACTGACTCAATAAGCCTTTGAATGATCAGCACCTTACAGGAAACCCATATCCGCAGAAATACCATCTCAGCTATCAAGACCCACCCTTAAAGGGATAGTTCATCCAAAATGAAAATAATGTCATCACTTACTCACGCTCATGTAATTGCATACCTGCTTAAATTTCATTGTTCCGATGAGCACAAAGAAAGACTTTGGAAGAATCTTAGTAATTTTCAGTTCCAGGAATCATTGACTATTATAGAAGGAAGAATTAAACGGTAGTCAAAGGTGCCTGAGCATTCTTTGTTTTCCATAATTCTTCAGAATATCTCATTATGTGTTCAGCAGAATAAGAAAAAAAATTCGAAAACAAATTGCTAAAATTATTCCAAATATCTTTCTCTGCGTTCATTGGAACAAATAAATATATACAAGTTTGAAACAGTTTTCAATTTTTTCTTTATGGATGATCTATCCCTTTCGTCACAGCTCACGGATAATGCGTGATGTGAAATCCAGTAGTACTGTGATTGATAAGGAAAGCTGGTTTTTGTTTGATTGACAGGAAGCATCATTTTGGGGTCCGCCCCGTCTGTATCAGGAGCTCCAGGAGCTTCACACGACCTGTCGGTGGTGGAACAGGTCCCCTGTTGGTGGGACTTTACAGGGAACGTATCAGGTAAGCACAGTTCGCCAACACGCGTACATTCACACACACACACCAGCTGTGCAAATACGATCAGCTGTGCCCTCGAATAAATGAGCTGAAAAATGAGCAGAATTCCAATTTGGCGCAAAAAAACCCAACTGTGCCAAAACTATACAAAAAGAACAAAGTCGTGAGAAAGATCAAGGTAGAATATATTAAGCAACATAACAAAAGCGATATTAGCCGCAATGCTGGTGCCATCTGGGTAGGGAAGCCTTTTGGGTATAAGCGTTTTCAGCGCTATTAAATTGTGATCAAAGCTCAGCAACCAAAGAAGTAGATCATCAATTGATTATCACGGCAGGCGCTTGATAGTCGGATGACAACACGGGGAAACCTTCACAATCTGATCGGAGTTCAGATGGGAGATGGTTGTAAAAGGCATGTCTGGGCTACGCTCGAATCAGGACAGCTCCCATGATGGCTCACCGCCACTAAACCAGTGAAAAACAGCTAGGTTAATTCCCGTACCTCCAGAAGTAACATCAGAGCTTTCTTGCCCGGTTTCCTGATCACAACTGTGCGACTGGCCTCGCTTCAAATGCTTCATTCTATCCCACGATCCACTACAAATCATGTGAAGCACATAGGTGGAGGGAGAATTTTTCAGACCTCATTGATTTTTAAGAGTAATAAGATTTGCTTTTGGAAGGTGTGATGTATGATAATAATTTTATGAAAGACGTAAAGGCTTATAACGTCAGTAATTGGTCCCCAAAACCACAACAATAATGTGAAATAACATTTAATGAATATGGCTGGCATTTGGCTGTGTTTGTAGAATCTGAACACCACTGTAGCGCAGGACTGGTGTTTGGCACTACAGAGGCTTATCTGCATCAAAGAGGACCGATCCAGAGTGCCAACAAATGCCGTTTACGATTGCAAGTCCCTGGCAGACCAGACAAGTAAGTGAACGGAGCAAACAGCTTCTGAACTAATGCTTGGGATGTGTGAGGTTTGTATGTTTCACACAGTGGATTCGTGTTATTTACAGAAATGTGCAGGACATAAGGAGAATTTTTACAGACCTCATTGATTTGGCAGTGGAAAAAAAAAGCTAAAAGTTTCAAAAGTGTATATATGTGACAGCTTTTTCTAATCACAATGACAGAGTTCCCTCTTCTCTTGATTGATTACTATTCTGTCTTTATGAATTAAGGCAGCAAAACATACTGCAAATGACAAGAGATGAAAAGCTATTTTTATGTCTCAATGATGTGCGTATTCATTTTGTGTATGAATGTGTATGAATATGTAATGTATGATGGAAGTACTGTCTCAAGTGGAAGACTTTCTATTACTTTACTGTATGGACGGTTATGACCACTCCTGTAGGATTATGTATACATTTAAAAACAACACTTTCAAAAATGTTGTTTCTAATGTCCAGTGTATAGTTTTTTGGAGGATCTATTGACAGAAATGCAATATTATATACATAACTATCATAAGTCCCTTATCAAAGAACATGGTTCATTTTCGTAAGGGGTATAAAGACCTTACTTAAAGGCGGAATAGATGATTTGGCAAAATGCTAACTTTAGCCTGCTAGCACTGAAATCATGATCCAACCGCTCAAGCGAATCGCCGTCCAAAGCCAAGCCTGCTCCAAAACACATGAACGAGTACAAACCAGAAGCTTTTTGATCAATTTCAATTAAATCAGTCTCATTACCAGTGAGAACATGTGCAGTACAAAGTAAATAACGTTACTACAAGAGTGAAAACCGCCAACTTAAACAACAGCTTTAAAAGGGGGTTGAGTTTGAAGTAACGTAAAAGGACAGATGTTGTACACTACAAGTTAATATATTCTTATATAGTACAGAAATATGTTACAACCCTGCAGACAGTCTTACACACATCATCTTAAACAGGTTTTCCAGAGCGAAACTAAAACATAATGGCTGCTGACAAATATGTTAATGTTCATCTGCAACAACGTTAAGATGAGGAGCAGCCCGGCGCCATTTTAATTTTCCCTAATGAAAGCGCATTTGCCAGCTTTATTTGCGACGCCCCTTAAAAGCCGCCCCCCGTCACCTTTAACCAAACTGAGCAGCAAATTACAAGCCTGATAGCATGACAGGAGATCATTAAGTTATCGTTCTCAGATTCGGGAGCTCAAGGATTGCCGGCGGTACGTTTACACGGCCCTTTCTGTCTGGGAAGTGCTACAATGTAGCGTGGCATAGGGCTTATTCAATTCATTTAACTTCGAGCTTGGAGCGGATGTTTCCCATCCGGAGCACTTGTCATTTCTCTTTGACGCCTAGACAGGGCCTTTAATGTTCTCTTATTATGTCACATTAAGAGTCAGTGAATGTAAATGTGTCAGGGAGGAGGCGGTGCATTTTTCACAGTGCAGTGCACCTGAATGTGCTTATCTTAATGATGCAGTGTGAGAGCGGAAACTTCACTCACAGAAACGGCCTTGGAAGAGGAAATGAAGACGGATTAGTGGAGTGTGCAATAGGAGAAAAGAAGCAGGGAGGATGAACTTTAAAGGGATAGTACACCCCAAAATTATCTTGTGCAGTATTGGCCTTCATGTCTTTAAAAAACGTATAACTTTTTGGGCAACATATGAGTAAATAACAGCAGTTCTTTTTTTTTGTTATTTTTGGGATTGTTTCATTCAGTTATAGTTTACAAAAAAAATATAATTCACTCATTATTGACCAATAAACCTATATGACTCCCTTCTACAGAACACAAGAGAAGATATTTTGAAGATTATTGGTAACCGAACAACTTCACTTCTAAAACCAATGCAAGTCAATGGGTCCTGGGGTATTTTCAAAATATTTTCTCTTGTTTTCAGAAGACGACAGAAAATTAAACATGTTTGAGGGTGAGTATGCGTGACAGAATTTTCATTTCTGGGTGAACTGTCCCTTTAAGGCAGACTTTAGGCATTAACTCCCTTGTCCTATCTTGAACGTTTGTGTAAAAACTAAGGCAAATGTAAAATCTTCAATATTCTAGTTTAGAAGAGCTACGATGGTGTGATTTTCTGCCTCAGCTCGGGGAAGAGACTCAGCAGAACGTTTAATCTCCATCATGCTTTCTCAACTTGATGTGACAGCCCAGCCGGTCCGAAGTGGTGCAGTCCTCCCATATCTGCAATCCCCGCTCTTCAGACCTGCTCGGGTGCCTGGCGTTTTGCCGAACCCGCAGAAAATCTGCTCGCTCAGATGTTCACCAGAACCCCTGCCCTGTCTCGTAAACACACGTCATGCACCCGTAATTTTCCAAAGGCCCTTTAAGCCTGCTATGCTGTCTTGCAGTTTTTTGGTGCCACATGGTGCCAGATTGTGCTAGACTGAATTGAGAGGAATGTGGTGGGGTGCTTGGAATGGTGTCAGTCAGGTCAAGTGGGGCAACTAAATGCAGAGAGCTGCACGGGTCCGATTTTGTAAATCCGCACCCGCCCGTACCCGCAGTGCTTAAACCGCATCCGACCCGTTTTCCGACAGCAGCACTATTAAAATCCGCACCCGACCCGCTTAAAATAGAACCGACACCCGACCCGCAGCCGAAATCAAATCAGTTCATATATTTATAATTTCATCTATGTTGATTATATGAGAAGTGAAAAGAGTAAGATCATAAGTTGCGCAATATGTTGGGAGACAGAGTGGGCAGACATTATTTTGACCACTTCATTAAGTTTCTTATTGTATAAATCCTTTCTTTAAAGTGAATTTCGTTTTGTATTAATTGTATCTTATTTTAATCAATGTTTTATCAACCAATTGCCTGGATTTAATAATTAAGAAGTAAATATAGCAGGCAATATAATCAGGACACGGAGCGGAGGCGCCTAGAGACTCCTGGGAGGGCGCGGGCTCAAATAACAAAAAAAAATATTTTACCAACTTGAAATACAGGCATAGTTTTGTAGAAGTGTTCCTAAAAATATGCATTAATTTTTACATTTGCATGTGACTGTTTTGAACCCGTGTTTAGAGCCGTGTTTCCCCCGTGTCCGAACCGACGCCCACCCGTATCCAACACAGTTTTATATTTTTCACCCGTTTCAGCCAAATTTGCGGGTCACCCGCAGGGTACCCGCGGGTACCCGAACCCGTGCAGGACTCTGACTAAATGAACCAGTCCTGCAAGAGGGCAAGAAAGTGTCATGTGGACTTAATGGTCAGTGAGAACGTGTCAAGTTTAGAATTCAAGTGGTTTCCACAGTTATAGCTGATAGAATATCTGTCATGTACATGGTGTTTTAGCAGAAAATGCAAATTTCATTTCATTTCAACACTTTGTTTTCCCCTTCAACGGTGTTTTTCCTTTATTTGTTCTCATTTTTTTGTTTTCCCTTTTGTCCTGATTGTTCCTTGATGTAGTTCCTCCTCTCTCTCCATCATTTCCAGATTTTTCCCCTATTTCTCAGGATTATTTCCTAATCTTCTTTCCCCTTTTCCCTATAATTAAAAAACATCCTCTCTCCCTATCATTAACAGAATTTGTTTCTCAATTCTTCCCAAGGCAAAAACTGTTGGTCAAGGAGAAAAAAAATAAAAATAAGGAAAAAATGTAAGAATGGTATTTCTCTTGACATAGTAGTTACACAAACTCTTAAATCTCTCATCATTTTTCCCTTTTATATCCCCCCTTTCTCTACATAATTTCCACATTTTTTCACTATGCACCCGGTAAACATTTAAGGAAAAATAAGAAAAAGATTTTGAAAAAACAAAAGTTGGTTTAAGGCCACATTTCTCCCAACTCTTTTTTAGTTATGCGCTCACAAATCTTCTCTTTCTCACTATCCACACTTCTCTTTAACAAACAAACGCCTGTGGATGTAGAGAAAGAGAGACAGTCCCCAGCTTGCCTCCCCTATTTTCTGTTTTTCACCTGCTGTTAGTCTAGAAGCCTTTTCTAGCATCAGACAACACCTCTCAGCATGCAGCAAATGGCACAGTGACATACGTGGAATTTCAAAATGCGTAGATTCAGGAAGCTGGATAATTAACATCACCCATTCAGATGCTACAAATCCCTGCGTGTGCCTTCGTGTCTGGTATATATTGACAAAAACATGACAGTCTGATTGAGAATGAAAAATTAATATAGTATACTCCCAGATGGTGAATAAGACAGGCTTGTTTTCTCTCTGTTAACGACATGTGTTTCAATACACTGTATTTAATCATTTGTTTTTGTCCATATTTCGTGATTTAGAATTTTTTGCCATAAACCCTAATACCCTAAAACCCTTCGTTTATCACTGGGTTTTGAAAATATTTAAATCAATTTAAGAACACAATATAAAATAATGTCCAAAGCTGAAGTGTTTCTTCCATTTCCTGAAAAACAGAGAATTTGGACATCCGTGGTCTCTGAAGGTTTTTACCTTTTTTTGTGTCCCTTTGTAGTGTAGTTAAAGGGACTATTTACCCAGAAATAAAACTGTTGACATCATTTACTGATTTATACATCTGTATACTGTACATTTGAATAAAATAATGAATAAAAATGGATTTCCAGGACAGGTGAATCGATGTCGGTCTAAAGCCCCCCATTACATGCTCTGAATCTACTTCCTCGAAACCTTGATTTAGAGTCTCCTCCAATCAGCACAGAGAACTGCAAAGTATTTTGTGCTACATCCACTAGGCCATCTGTCCTGTCATTCTGCATTAGTGTCACACACATGCCACAACACTGACCTGCAGCCATAAATCAGCCAGTTTCTAGCACTCGTTCTGCCCTCTCCGCCTGGGAGTTCACCACCTCTACTGTTTTTTCATTCAGCCTGCACATGCACACACCACCTTGCACACCCTCTCGCATCCACCCAGCTTTGCAATCAGCCAGCGGGTGGAACCCAGGGCCGCTCTGTTTATCGTGTTTCGTGGGTGGCTGGCTTTATCCCAGGAAACAAATTAAGCATGGAGTGTACTTACAACAACACCAACCTGACCCCCACCTATTTTGCTGCTTTTTACTTTTTAAACCTTTGTGTGTGTGAAGCCTTTGCACTGAGAGAGAGAAATGACGAGTTGTTGGTTGTGCTTTCCATTTCGGAAAGGAGCCAGACATCCCCTGAAATCTCATTTGGAATTCGCTTTCTTTATCTCTGAGTGTATTGGAAAGTTTCAGTTCATCCTTCCGTCTCTGTGTCTCTTTGCACTTCACACTTTCTCACTCTGCGTCTCTCTCCCCTGGGCTGGGAATGAATGCAGAGCATGTGGAGGCTGCCGGTATGACAGTAGCCAAGTCAGATGTCGTTGTATTCTCCAGTCAATTACCTTCTAATGATGTTTGAATGTGAATTGCCTTCCGTGTCCCTGAGCCTGTGCCGAGAGACCCTCTTAAGTGTTAGAAATAAAGTCAGAATATTATTACAAGTGTTGTGTGTGACACGGTGAAGGCCTGGACCACAGTTTGGGAAGATGGACATCTATTATAATGACTTGCTGGTCTGTTTTCTTTCAAGCAAAGATTTTTAAAGTGATGACTTGATGTGATGAATGTGAAGGAAAGTTTAAGCATAAATAATTTGGCAAATGTTTATTATTATTTCATATTAGTGCTGTCAGATCCATTTATTGTGATTCCAAAATAAATGTATATGTGTGTGGTGTGTATTTATGTATGTGTGTATATTAGTGGTGGGCCATTAACGTGCTGCGTTAACGTGAGACTCTTATCGCGCGATAAAAAAAATGTCGCTGTTAATCTATTCTTAAAGTTGGGTTGGGAGCTGGGTCTATACTACGCAAGCTATGATGACTTTCACCTTGATATTTTAGCGCGGATGTATACCTAGCTTAATTGCACTGTAGGGGGCGAGAACGAGAGTTTTCAACTCGCGTGATCCGCGTCATTTGCGCCGCCTCATCATCTAATAACCAGGGCTTCATTCGCGTCATTAATTTCGCGCTTCATTCGCGTCATTCGCGCCGCCTCATCATGTCATAACCAGGGCTTCATTCGCGCGATTCGCGCCGCAAGTAGGTCTATCGAGTCTTTGCATTGACTTAACATGTAAATCACTCGCGCTTGACGCGCCATTCGCGTTTGGTCTGAACACAACATAACGTTACTGTGAAATGACCACATCAAACGTGACGTGCTAACATTGATGCAGGTATGAAGCCACCGGGCTTGCTTCCGGGAAAATTTATTTTTAAGAAGCTTCTCAATGGAAACCTCGACAAGACTAAGGTTGTTTGCACCTTGTTAAATGTGGAATTGGTCTACTGTACGGAATTGGTTTACATACATTTGGTTTAAAAAAAAAAAAACTTTCTCTCAACATGTAGTGGTCTAGCTTTAGTTGAAACCAGTAACTTTGTATTGGCACCTAATGTATTATGGCTCCTGTATGACATATAGCTTGTTGCTCCCTAACTCTTTGTAAGTCGCTTTGTATAAAAGCGTCTGCTAAATGACTAAATGTTAATGTACTGAAGAAGCTCTTCCAGTCTCAAGTACCACCTAAACACAAAGCATCCCTTAGCTAATGCGGAAGTAAACACAAGAACATCTTATTGAACATAATTTAATTTTCATCATAAATGATCATAGTAGAACAGCTTTCTTAAGCAGTTTGTGATGCATTTTGGACACAGGAGATGAGCCCCTGGTCTAATGCGCCACCTGGTTTGAGAAACCCGTTCTCAAAGACTTACTTTTAGTCATTATTTGGGTGGCACACATATTCTGAATGCCTTGGGCAGAATTCAAATGAGCCATTTTAATCTAGATTAAAAAAAAATAATCTATGCCCACCACTAGTGTATATATATACTGTATACAAATACATACAAGTATTTATGTAAATATATAAAGAGTTTATTTCAAGAAAGATAACTAATTTTTTTATTTTAAAAAGCGTGTTATTTATTATGTGATCATATTTTTAAGTGTTTTATTGGGTAATTAGCTGTTTTTTGTTATTATGGCTTAAATCGAAACAAACCAACTGCAATTTTATATAATAATTGGAATGCACAACACAAAAACAATTCTAATAACTTGGCTATCTCTTTTTGGAAATTAACTATATATTTAAATATGATTTATATACACAAAAATGATATATTATGTATATAAAGCCCTATATGCACTAATATATAGTTAAGACATTTTTGTAATATGTTTGTTTGTTAATTTATATATTATTAAACACGGCACACTCACATATATAAAAACTAATTTATTTCAAAATTTATTTTAAAATCACCGAATTGTGATCGATTTGACAGCACAATGGCATATACATTGTATGTAGTGAAGTTCAGGTCATAGGGGTATTTTTTATAAAAATGTATTAAATCAACAGAAACACAAATATTACATTTCTTGCTATATTTGGTTTTAAACTAGATTTTTTAAATAAATCTCCTTTTATGATGTTGGACATCAACTTTCCATTGACCTTCTGTTCCTCCAATGGAAAAAATGTATTCGCATTGTAAATTTAAGTGTCACTTTTCAAAGTCAAATTCAAGTAAGTTTCTGGTGGCCAGTGTCCTTTAATAACTCCTATTAAAACCCTCCTCCCATCCAGAACCACACGGTGCTCAGCCATGCTCTCTCAATCCCCTCTTCTAGAAGGCATAGCTGAGAAGTTCTGGTC
Source organism: Triplophysa tibetana (assembly GCA_008369825.1). Taxonomy (NCBI): domain Eukaryota; kingdom Metazoa; phylum Chordata; class Actinopteri; order Cypriniformes; family Nemacheilidae; genus Triplophysa; species Triplophysa tibetana. Next base: position 766,676 of record CM017911.1, on the reverse strand, counting down.
CATTAAGCTGGCTAAACACCTTTGCTCTGAATGCAGATCGGCCTGGCGTGCTCTGCTCAGCTCCTGGCCTCATGGACAGCTCCTCACCTCCACCAAATCCACAAATCGTATCCTAATTCTTTTTCCTTGACCTCCTCTCTTTTACTGTCTCTTTGATTAGATTACAGAAGAAATTAGTTATTGTGGTTACATGAATCTACATAGCTCTGATTTCTCCGGTCTCCTTTCCCTCCTGTAAGCATGAAATACATGAAGCAATGAGATCCTCATGAATCCAGGCTCAGCTTGAGAAGGAGCTTTGTAAGAGGGGAGTGACAGATGCTCTTCCCAGGGCTTCTTGGTGCACTGCAGTAAAAGTTGTGTTATTAATACTGATCATTAGGTTCCACCATCTTGCGCCATGTTTGTGCATCAGCACCGGAAATTTAAGGGGATTATTATCAGACGACCATAGTTTGTTAGATGAATGTACCACTGTCTCACTATGTCTTTCAATGTTTATTCATAGGTCTGGCCGTCCTGTGAGCTTTACAGTGGTCTTCAACACTCCAAGCCCCCTCAGCAAGATCTCCTGGGTTAACCGGTTACATCTAGCCAAGATTGCACTGAGTGAGTCCTGATCAACTTTTAGTCCTATAGTCTACCAATTTTAATAAATTTGCAGCTTTGTGTTCTCATTTAGTAAATTCCATATATGTTTTTTACCCTGATAATGGTTATTTGGCATAAATCCATTGATTTTTGCGATTTCTTGCTTACATTATGGGTTAACAAATAAAAAAAAGAACCTGGATAAGGTGGGGTTTATTCCAGTTTGTGATGTGGATGCTCTTTATCTTTTTGTGTTTATTCAGGGCTCATTCCAAGCAAAAATTATATTAAACATGTGTGTATCGCTTCTGTACATTGAACACAGATGATGTGGTTAGAATTCATAAATCTCAGAGAGTTTCTGCTATACGTTCTGCAAAATATACGGTACAATAGCTTGGTTATCTCGTCTTTGCATTTACAACATTGTGACAAAATTGTGTATTTTTCACATCAGTGATAAATCCGAGTGTAAGCATATTTTATTTTTTTATCAATGCATAAACCAGTTTTAATATGATTTAACCTCAGGGCCAAAACATGATTCATCCACAATATCTTTGCACCTACTCCTCCGATGGCATTCTAATAGAAATTGCCTTTCTGCCTCTGGTTTTCTCTATAGGTTTGGTGTACAATATATCATTTATGAATAGAAATAGTATTGATAGCAGAGTACTGGCAGATTGTTGTGTCTCCCAGATAATAGGATTTCACAAGAGATCCAGGTTTGTCAATAGTGGTGTAGTAATACAACTTCCTGTCCAGATTGTTCTCAGAAGCCATTGTCATTGTTTCATTGACAAATTAGCTTATTCTCAACTGGGGTATTTAAGGATTAATCATGATTAATCACATCCAGAAAAAAATAGTTTATGTTTACATATTATAGACGGTTTCATCAGATGCACACGCCTGCCCCAAAGTAAAATTCTGGTCTGTGTCAGGCTTGTGGCTTATAATATAACTATTTATATTTAATTTAATTTAAATTAATATGAATTAATATTATAATTTTATCGTATAACTATTTTGTATAAAAAATGTTGAATTTTGTTGTATGTTCATTTTATTAAATGAACAATTTCAAATGGGTAGTCAACTTTGAAGAAACCGTTTGGGACATTGACATCAAGCGGTTGGACTTGGTATCGCAGTCTAAATTTAAAATATTGGAGAGACATGTTTAGCCAAGTAACATTTCCTCTCGTTTTCGTTGCTTAATTTAAAAAAAAATAAGATGCAGGAACTCAATTCTTTGCAAATGTGTAGCGGAAGTTACGTTTGGAGCACAACAACCCGTATGCGCTGTAACGTCTGTTTATGTTGTTGCTTTGAAGCTGCCTATATGTCTGTGTACTGTGCATATTTATTGTGTACTTATAAACACAAACAGTATATATTTACAAAAAAATAAATTATAAAGATTAATTAATCTTTATTTATTATTTAAATTATAAATAAATATAAATATATGCTAAATGACTAAAAGTACATGTAAATACCTGTGTATAACGTAAATGTTTCCTAAAAATATAATGTACATGTATGTGTTTATAAATACAAAATAAATATGCACAGTGCACAGACATATACTATGTAAACACTTAATTTTATTTTGGATATATTCAATATATTAACTGCGATTAACGGTTAAACAGCCCTATGTGAACTACATTAACTGTGTGAACTTACTAGTGATGTCTAAATCTACTGTATAATTAAAAAATCAATTATTCATAACAGTACATGGGGAACTGGAGGGTAAATAAGAATGTAGGATAGTATTTGGAATAGTGTACTATAAAAAGTTTGGATTGTATTCTTGTCGTTCTATTGCACAGCATACATCAGAGGGATTTTTCTGTCAGTTTTCAGGCTGGGTAAGAACTTTGAAATGTACATCAAAAGTAGAAGTAAATGATACTGTCTGATCTAGATTCTTTGCTTTTGCAAACTTTTTCACACCAGCGGCAGTTTAACAAAGACAAAACAAGTCGCTTTACCACATAAGTGTGAATGATCAAAGATTTCACAGCTAACTGTTTGATGGACACATAAAGAAATAATCAGAAAGCGGGGAATGGGATGTCGTAGAAAGAGAGCTGAGGGAGCAGTAAATGTATTTTGATAAGAACCTGTTTTTACCTCTTCTTTAGATCCGTATCTGATTTCTAATAAGAGCTATAGGCTGTCCTTTTTTACGATATATTTGTGAATGATCTTGTTTTTGGAACAACAGTAATTGTCTCGTTTATGCTGCCTTTTGCTATTTGTAATCTTAAGGTGTTGAAAATAGGTTTGTAGCAATAGGCAAATTGCGATCTCAGCTGACACTAAGTGAATGTTGGCAGCGTAAGAGCCGATATCCCCAAAACGCAGGTATAGCTAGCGATTTGGATAGAATGACAAACACTCCAAAGTGCCCTTTTTCCTGAAAAACCCCTCCCCATCGCTCGTATTTTCATCTTCTGAGTGTTTTTTGCAAGAGGCTATTTGGCTGTCTCTGTGTTTTTTGCTTGGCTGCTCCTTGCTTAGCTGTCAGACTTTTGTTTCACATAAACATCTCTGGCATGCTTGTTGACCACAATGAGCTTTGATTCGTAACACGCTTTGGAAGTTTCACACTTCGCTACGGAGTCTTAACGTCGCTTATTTGGATCTCGCTGAAATGATTGGTGTTTCCGACTTATGTCAAAACATTCTGCAGCAAAGCCTTTTCATGGACAACAGGATGGGTTTTCTTCAACCTGGTGAAGATGTCAGTTACACCATAATTATATTACACCCACACATTGCCTTCTCATACGGCTAAATTAAATTATAATAACTGAGATGCTGGTGCAATTTCATGGGTGTCCTGTTGTTGCCGGGCTCTCTTACCTCCTCAGAGGACATGTGGGCCTGATGTGGGCAGAAACACCCTGCGGCAATGACTATGTGTCTATGTAAACAAATAGATGGGCGTGCTTAATTCAAATATTGCGGCACATTGATAACTTTCGAATCTCTTTTTTCGCATGTCCCGGGACAAAGTACCATATGCAAGTTTCTGACATCTCATGTAATCATTGTACATTTGAAATTATCACAGTGATTTGTTTATTTTATGTAGATACACAATGTCTTGATTGCAAAATATGATAAAATATGGTGTTCTTTCATTTTGCAAACTATTGGACATATGGAATGTGACATGAGGTTGTGAAAATGAGTGATTTTTTATATATGCAAGTAAAATAGTCTTTTAAAAAGTCTTTTTAAAATCTCAACCTACCACAAGAATCAACTACTCTGTTCATTGGTGGGTGGCAAATACTGTCATTTCAGCCCGAGTCACTTTCTTGCGCCAAATGCGTAAGACCTCCATTCACCTATCCCTTGGGTGCTTTTTCACGCATATTGATTTTATTAACAAGCTGAGCGGAGTCTTTCGGCATTCATTGTCCCACCTGTCTGCGATATAGCCCTGCTTTGGGATGCAACTTTTGGCTGATATAATATCCGCAGAAGCTGTTTTGTCTCTGATGAGGGCCATTAACGCAGCTCTGCGAAGGGTAACATATGCTTGTATCTGCATAAAACAGGCTGTCAGAAAACAGTGTTTGTGATATTGTGGTGGCACGCTGGGAAGTCATGGGGGTGGGAGATAGAGAGCGTCAACATGGCTGCGTGTGAGTGTGTCCTGAGGGTTCCATTAATTATGAAGATGTGGTTCATAGATTGCCACGGCGACTCCGCGTGATGCTGAATAAGGGCCTGTTTTTTTCTCCCCCAGAATGTTCCCTTGTTACCGGTTCAGAGATGGGGTCTTAATTAATAGGTTCAGTCCAGATAGTGTTAATTGAAGTTTCTAGAGTAAGGTTTAGTTTGACATGCACACTTCAAGAGCTCCCATGAGAAATGTGGAGATGCTCATCATAGATTTTCGCAGTGTTGTGAAGAGACAGTATGTTGGAAACAGTTGAACTGTGGTCCTGGTGCTGAAAATGCCGCTTTAACAAGCTACTTTTATCAAAAAGTGCCATAACAGAATGTACATCTTTTTTTCCATTAGTGTCAGATTGATTTGCTCACTCAGCTTTGCAGAGGCAAAAAAACAAACAGGCTCTTCTAGACCTAATTCTCTCTTATATTTAGCATTGCAGAAAAGTATTCCTGTAAATGTATTATTTTGGATACGTTATAAACTAGTCAGGATATTATTTACCGAATGAGGTACTTGGGTGTCATTACTGTTGCAATAATCTGTTCTGCTGTTACAATAATCCTGAATAATTGAACTTACTTAAAGTTACAACTCTCCCAAAAATAAGAAATCTATATTTATTTATTACTCGTCATTCAGAACCTGTATATTGCTCACAAAATGAAGATATTTTAAGAAATGGGTTGGGTTTTGTCCATATGCAATGGAAGTCAACGTCAAAATGTCTAATGTGTTCAGAGGAAAGAGTCATATGGCCCTATTTTAACAATCTAAGCGCATGGTCTAAAGCACAAGGCAGAAGTGCCCTTAGGGTGTGTCAGAATTGTTTAAGGACGGGAAAAATGGTTGGTGTGCCAGGCGCATGGTCTAAGAGGGTTCTCCCTATTCTCTTAAAGGGGTCATATGACATGGTTAAAACAAATATTATCGTTTGTTTTAGATGTAAGGCAATGTGTGTACACGATTCAAGGTTCAAAAACACTGCATTTTCCACATACTGTGCATGTTTGTGTCTCCTCTTTGCCCCACCTCTCTGAAACGTGCAGATTCTTCAAAAAGCTCATCTGAAAAGCACGGTGTGCTATGATTGGTCATTTAACCAGTGCGTAGTGATTGGTCGAATACTGCATGCGTGTGACAGAAATGTAACGTCTCTTACCATATTTGGAACATCAGGTTCCAAAGCAATTGTACTCACAGGTACACCCACCTTACTTGCGTCTACATTTGGGCGGTCTTAGTCAAATCACACCATGAACTGACGTAGCTTTTAAGGGTGTGGTTTACACGCCATATGACCTCTTAAATGAGTCATGGGTGTGTTTTAGGACAAACGTGCTGCAATCAGAGTATTTTCTCTCATTCTTTTTAAGAGCAAGTTTTGCTCGCCCCATGGTGGATTCTCAATTTACACTGTGGAATTTGCAAGAGCAAAGACTGTGCGCTTCTTCATAGGGAAATGCTTCTGCTCGTGCGTGAGGTAACAGCACGCAAGCAGACCATCTTCAGGACAAGGCAGATGTATTATCTTTATGTACTCAATAATAATCTTTTACATTGTAATCCATGTACTTTTAATATTCGGCATGTTTGTGTGCTGCTGCAAGTTTTTCTGTGTGTAATAATCAGAATCTACATCCGCTGTGCACCCACCAATAGGCACACTTCACGGACAGGTTCTGCAAGTAACACAAAAATATTGCGGCGTTGACTTTAGACCAGACCGCATCAAAGCAGCCGCCCCAACAGTGGACTTTTCTGCTGTCGGTTGCAAATAAACACACAGGCACACTGAAGGAGGCAGATTTGTCACAGAGTTGAGGAAAGCAATAGGTTGGAATTTGAAAAGTGTGGGAAATGGCAGGAGAGACATCAAAGGGAACGCATGGAGAAGAAATCTGTTTATGTGTGTTTATGCTTAAAAAACGCAGGGGTGTGAATGCTAAGAGGGATAGTAAACCAAGCGCTAGGAGGAAATGTGAACTAACGTTTAAAAGCCTGTTGTTGAGTTGAACTAATAAAGTGGGGCGGTGAAACTGTTGTTGGCATTCGTGTGGTACGGAAGGGGGAGCAGCTGTATTTTAGTAACACTCGTCTTGCCACTCTACCAAAGTGACACTTCATTTTTTATTTGCGACTGATCAATGATCACTGTCGCATGCTGCCCGGCACGGCTAGATAATGAAAGAGATTTAAGAACTCTTCTGTGATGGGCTTGTAGCCTTAACCTCAGATCTATGATTTGCAGATGTCAAAGCAATTTAACCTCTGGATCAGTCCAGTGCTCACTCATCCTTTTCGCAGCACTAGGGTGGCTGACACAGGACTAAGATGTCGTCATTTTTTGCTTCTTTGTTGAAGGAGAAAATGTATTTACGAAACGCGCTCTTGTCTGTTTAGAGCCACTGTAGAAACAACATGGCATAATCCATGCAAGGGGACCCGTGATGTAAACTCAAAAAAAAAAGTTGTTGAACGAACTTAATTAAAGAAAACGTTTCCACAAAATTAAATAACATTTTTCCGACAAAATTTAATTTGTTTGAAAAGTTTTTGGTAATCTTGTTGTATGATTTTTTTTTCGTAATCTTGACTAAATGAAGATCTATTGGATTAATGTAAAATAATTATGTTACATATAAATTGCTCATCATAATATATATGTGTTCAAGTTGCCCATTTTTGTCAAATAAACATTATTATTACATATTTTTTTCAGGAAGCTATTAGGTTAAAAGAGCGTTACCAAAATACAAATTAAAAAATTTAAGCAAAGGTAACTCTCTTGAACAATTCTTTTTTTTAGTGACTGTAGATAAAAATAGCTCATTCTAAGGTACTAAAAACAGAACGCGTCACTATGGAAGATCTTCAAACACCTCTCCAAGACATTGTTATCTATATTGCATTGGATTTTTGTCAATGGATACTTTCACACATTGCACCTTTAAGTCGGTTAATCATATTACGTTTCTTGCTTTATTTGTTAGAACATTTGTGTAGTAAAACAGCAAGTTCTTCAGACCCAAACCAAGCCTTAAAACATTTAGTTTACATCACCTGAAGAAGTCTTTATCACCAAACATTGCGGCTTTACTTCAAACTGATGCATCATGGGATATGCAACTTAAAGAGAGTGCTTGAATGAATGATATTGTTCATTATTGATTTTCTTGAGATCTTTGCCTTTATGTTTATTCTAATGCACACCAAAGAAATTCATTGCATTAGATTTATTCTTCCGTTTGAGTGACTAAAGTATTTATTATTATTAATGGAATGAATGAAATAGCGTTTTAACTAAATAGAGCAAATGTATATTTAGCTGCCCGTTATTCGACTGTACATTCAGAAAAAAACGTGTACGGAAACCTGCCGTACGAAACATGAATGATACAAGGTTTATAATTTGTAATTTCTATAGCATACATCATTTATTTCAATTGCCGTAATTTGATTGGTCAAACAGCAGTTAAACACAAGTCGATATTACTTACAGTAGCATTTACATATCACTGTTTGTGTCACTGTATTTGTAACCTACAGCCTGTCTTAAAGCAACACTTTGTAGTTATTCGACCTTAAAATAATGTCTTAAAAATTATTTCAGAGGTAGAACAACTTAAAACTGGGCAAAATCTACTACCTGAGAAGGCTCCTCGAGGCTACAACCACACTCTGTAAGGTACACACAGCCCATCCCCTGCCTGCCTGGGGAAGAGTGCGAATTGGTTTCCGAACGAAGTTTCTGCATTTTGCCGGTTCCATCAGCTTAGTAAACAAATTCATGTGAATTGCGCTGCCCAATGGAAAGCTTAATCAGCGACATAATTTACAACACTGGTAACAGACAATTGCGCTTATCAACCACATGGGGGAACCTGCCAGCAAATGTTCTATAGTGCTGCTTTTCTCTATTATACTCAAATGGAAACATACTGTAAGTGCCTAAATATAAAATACAGTTTGTTAGGAACTTGATGAGCAATGTTGCAGCCATGCAACATCTTATGAACTTGTTCTTTGATTGGCTCTATCTTTGCTGTTGTTTGTCACAATGCAGAGTAGATTTAATGTGTACCGCTGTTAGCTATAGAGCCAAAGCGTAATTAAAAGTAAATCCCTCCTATGCAATGTTCCTGTAAATTTGCTAAGCCCTCTGGAAAGATCCGAAAACCTCTGTGAATCCTCTCTGCTGTTATTCAAAATCATAAACGAGTTTCAAAAAAAGGTTACTTTTTTTGGATTAACATGTGTGTTAATTAGAAATTGAGTTTGTGTACTTTGGTGCGTAAACATAAGTCATGGCAGCAAAACTGGTCGGATGAAAGGGTCTCCAAGTCCGGGTTCAGCTATTCCACATGTGGCGGTCCACCAGCGCGTACTGATGAATGTTTTCAATTATGCAATCGGAGGGTATTAAAAAGCAATTTGGACTTTTGTCGGAAAATCGGTATGAGGGCGCTGATAGTTTTGGTGCTACATTTAGTGCCAACGTTGGGCTTGAGGACCTCTCAGCGGTATTCCGAGCTGATTAAGACGCAGTTAGAGTTTTTGTACCGTTTTTTTATGGAGTGGACACAGGAAGTGGTAAACTTGATGTGTGAATTGTGTACTCAATTTGGTAAACTAATTGCACATTGTGTAATTGTGAAGCATAACTGATTGACCCCCTGGCTTAAAATATGAAATTGTTCTGTCCTTCTTGTTTCTTCATATTTCATGTATTTTTATTTTTTGTCATAAATCAATATTTTTAGTCACCCTTTATGTTTTTCACTGGGTTTGGCAAATATCTAACCAAAACAAAGTATTAAAAGTACTTTATTAACAGCGAAATTGGACATCCAAGTTTTAGATGTTCGGATAAAAATGGAGGTAGTATATTTTTGTAAGTGCAATTGCTTAATATTAATATAAGCCAATGTTAACAATGTTATCCAGTTTTGACCGCACCTTTGCATGAGTCAGTGCACTTGGAAACTGCTTTAGAGTATTTAAGCTGCCCAACAACATACTGTATGATGAAGTGATTTGTTTATTAAGAATACAATGGTAAATTGTGTAGAAAATAACATCCCCAATTCTGTTCATTCATTTTATTTCATCTGACAGTAGTTGTGAATTTGTGTTTGTTTTTAAGCATACATATTCTGAAACATATTCATGTTATTCTGAATACATTATATTTTTTTATCCCAGTTTCTCATCCAGTGTCTGTTTAGTAGAGATACCTGTTACCCCCAGGCCATCTGATTCTTCTGTCCATCATTCTCTCACCTCTCTCTCTCTCTCTCTCTCTCTTTCTGTATCTTTCTCTGTGGCTATCAACAAGTAAAGTTGATACAAGCAAAGTTAAACCAGCCCTCCTTACCAGGCACACAAACACATTTGCTTATCCATTGCTAAGCGGCTTGAGTTTTATGCCGCTACATAAATAGAATGAATGTTGCTGCATTGCTAATGAGGGTGTGAGGAGACGGCTGAGTTGTGGCATGTTGGGAACGTTGTGTAAGCTTACGCGGACAGAATGCATTACGCTCAAGTCATTAGCGGCAGGGGATCTCACTACACTTGGGCATAAAACAAGGATGCTTCCACAACTCTAATGCCTCATCTCACTTTCCACTGCAGTGTTTATTTAGAGCGAAACCTCCATCATTGCTCATTATTAATATAATTAAAAGGGCTGAATGTCAATGCTACTGCACATCCTTGTAAACAAGAGAAAGCTAGCTGTTCTTCTCCTGAAAGTTAACAGTGTATCTCCAGAATAACTTGTGTTTTTACACGTCTGAAAGTGTACGCCGCAGGGATATTGACATTTTCTGACATACAAATCAGCAAAGAGCCATTTCGTGGTTAGCTAGAAGCTAATTTAATTGCCGGTTCAAGGGTCACGGCGTGAGGCGGATAACCTGTAAGCCAGTAACCCAGACATAGAGCTGACTGACAACTAGAATTCAGTTTCAGTGTTTTAGAAGTGAGCGGCGTTTTTCTGTCATGCTTCCAAAGGGCAACTTTAAGATGAGATCCTGGCAGAATTGTTAGACTTAATGAGAAGAATTCAGTCCTGATTGCAATTGGGATACAGAAATGGTGGGCGGCAGTCAGGTAAATTCTCTTTCGTGCTTCATGGTGCGGTAAAAAAAAAAACAGCCACATTGAAAAAAAGGCAGTTAATATCTGTCAAGGCTGTGCTTCTGAATGAATAACTAAAGACATCGGGACATTGATTTGATCATATTTTAGGTTTTTAAGAGGAGATGTTGGTGTGTCTTTGACATCAGTGAGGGTCTTTTAAATAAAGTATGATCACTTTTAAAATGATAACCAATGACTGTATTTGTGTCCACATTTATAGACAATAGCAATTTGATAATAATAAGGTGGGCTGCCGTTTCACACTTTAAACACAAAGCCTTAAAATGTGAATGAATTGTCTAGTTCAGTTATAGTTTCAGATAGAGATATCGATTCTGAAGATAACATTTATATTTTTTTGAACATCAATGATGTTCTTAACATTTTCTCTATACAGAACACAAATTCATTGCATTTTCCTGTACTCTTTTGATTGACAGAATACAAAGCCCGTCCAAAACAAGTCACACAAATTTATATTTGTTTGGACCGCCTTAAACTTGCATAAAACGGCAATGTCACAACATGTATTCCTGTCCAGAGATGCCTTCATTTTTTGTTAAGATCTTGTATTGATTATGGGAGAGTCGGACCGCTGCGCAAAGTAGTATTTTTTTTTTGTTTTCTAGGAAAAAAGGCTACAATTTTTTGAATCAAGAAGTATTTTCTTGATGAGCAAACTGACCTAAAAAAATAAGTCTTGTTTTGAGTCAAAAAAATTAAATTTCAGTGAATTTCCCCCTAAAACAAGCAAAAACATCTGCCAATGGGGTAATAAAAATAATCTTGAATTGAGTGACCAAGAATAAGGTAAACCTTAATTCAAGATTATTTTTCTTACCCCGTGGCAGATGTTTTTGCTTGTTTTAAGCACAAATTCACTGAAATTTCATATTTTCATATCACTGCCCAGGTGGTGACTTTTTTAGATTGTGTATATTGGCCCGGATCAAAGGCTGTTTTTTTAACTATCGCTCATATTGCTTTTATTGACCGATACTGATTATTGGTCTACATACAGTATCGGTGCCTCTCTAGTTGTAGGTGTTAAAGGTTCTCTTTATATCATTATCTATCAACTGTCATAGCCATTCCCTTTCATTTATAGTGCTTGTAAATCTGTAATTATAAAGTTCTTGTTGTGAATGCTCCTTTATGGGATTTTATTTTGAGACAATGATCTTCAACAGCAAACATTGTGTTTTCGCCGGAATATCGTGTATTTGTACAGTTCACTGATGCAAGGATAAAAACTGAACAATGAGAATATGTTGTTCTTTGAGGCCAGACTTGGGTATGTCTGGGTTCTGTCAGCGCCTTAAATCCTTTGTGACAGGCTTTATTAAAGCCAAATACAACATGCTTTAGAATAATGGTATGTTTGGTTGTTAAGCCTAACATGATAATAATTTGTGTTTAACAAGTCTGTCAGTATGTGGTTGCTTTTTTAGATTGTTGACAGAAAGCCAATAACAGAATACAAAAAAAAGACTAGTAATATTTGTTTGTACAAATCACATACACGGCAACATTGATTTTTAAGCACAAGGAGAAATCATATTTCTTATTATCAATTGAAGTTTTAACGAACCATCGCCCTTAAATGTAATTCAATCATCTTTTCGATACTTTCATCAATAATGTATAGCTTTGGCATAATATAAACCACTAATATCAACATTAAACAAAGCAGTTTGTTAATAAAAGACCATTCCTAGATTTTAACATGGGAATTACTGTAAGGTGTTTGCAATATCTTAATAATCTGTGAGCGTTTATCTAACTGGCAAATATGTCCCGTACAGACATTTGCTAGAAGAGGTTTTAGAATCCTGACCATTTGCTGAAGTTGATCGCATTGTTTTAAAGTGGCTAAATCTCGAGGAAGGAGCAACTGAATCAAAACAAAAGTGTTAAAATGTGGGACTAAAATACGCACTGACATACAGAGATGTTGCTTTGCTGCATTGGAACTGTGTCCGTGTGTGCAACTTCGTTTAGGGCTAAAAGAAATCCACCTGAAACTGTTGAGACTAAACTCAGGCTAATTGGCCCTTAAATTTCCTGCTTTCACTTGCATGTTAAAACAGCTACCACATATCTCCTGTCAAACTGTGCCGTGTACTTTTCACACTTAACCATATAACTGCAGTTGTTTGTTGCCTTTTTTCTTGGGCTTTATTTAAGTTCATGTAAGTGCACAGATTTAGAAAACAAAAAAAGCTATATATATTTAACAATATATGCAAGCATTACGGTACTGTAGATGCATGGTATTTACTAGATTGCTTAAACAGAGAGGGTTTGGTGGCTGACATGTAGTCTGCTTGATAATTGTAAACACTTGTCAAAGGGGCTGTCAGAGATCTCCTGTAGGTGGTCCACGCCTCCAGAATTTACACATCATTAATTGAAATCCAGGGGGTTCTGTATCACATGCTGAGACGGACACCTGCTGCCACATGGGATCATATGAAGGCTCATTAGAGTAGAAGACTGTAGATATCTTTAGAGAGGACATGTGCAGCTTTAAACATCTCAACATTGTAATACTTCAGTCTGTACAGTTAGAATGTCCTTAAACATCCACACACACACACTTCCAAAATCTACATTGTGTTAAAACTTTATTCTAATTCACATCAATCTTCATTACAGATTCATCAGAAACAGAAGTTTTTTAAAGATTTTGCAATGTTTTAAACCATGTCAACACCGGGCGCGACGCGATAACAGACAATATAATGTATGAGAACCCGTTATAATTTTTTATTTCGCGATGTGATGTGGCAATTATATTAGAACAAGCTTTGTCCGGTTTAGACAAGATGTCAGATTATTTTAAGACACTATTTATCCCCTTCTGTTATGTTCGCCATCAAATACAGGAAAATACATTTATATGATAACATAGACGCGCATGCGCCTGACTTCCAGTTAACTTCCGGATTGTGTATAATAATATAACTATTTATATTTAATTTAATTTGTTTGTATTAATTTGTATTATTATTTTTCTGTATAATAATTGTGTTAAATAAAGGATTTGTTGAATTTTGTTGAAAATGTCATTTGATTATATAAACAATTTGTTGAATGGGTCCTGTAGTTTGGTTGCATTTAATTGATTGCACTTTTTTATATAAAATATAAGATAGATTAAGTGTGAGTAAAACCAGCAAATAATAATCTAAGTTTATGGAATATATCGTATTATTTGTGGGGTTAATATAACCCATTAAATTATTGCTAAAATGTGCACGTATGTATGTGAGTATTAGAAAAATGCAAAACACAAGAATGGATAGGCGTGGATTTCTAACAACATTTTTATGCATATCCTGTTAGGGTAAATTCATACATAAGTTAACTTTGATAAACCAACGACCTCATCTTTTTCAGGGGAGGAGAACACACCAGGATGGCTCTCTGCAGAAGATGATGGGAAGACAAAAGCTCCGTTCTGCTGTCCACTCTTCGCTTGTCGCATGTCTGTATTATCTTCAAAAGCCCAGGAATGGAAGGTGAGTCACCTGAAAGTTTTGATTTTCTGTTATGGTATCCAGAAACGGAGGTCCAATTTCTTAACAGCCACAAAACAAAGGGTTATCAGAAGCTTACATCACTCTAACAGAAACAAGTTCCTGTCTGGAAGACACTGTAATGTTACACTACTGTACACCTTGCAGTCTTTTCATAGCCAGGAAATTGAAGAGCTACAGATGCAACCTTTACGGGCGGCACCTAACCAGAGGATGATCTCGCGGGAACATTGCCAGAATCGTGAAATTACAAGTCGACGTGGAACTTTTCCAGGCATGTTAGTTGAAGAGAGTGTGCTTGGATCAATATCAGCTGTTAGGGACAGCAAGCACCTCATAGATCAAATGATGAACTCTGGGAAGAGAAGGGCTAAAAGAGCTTGAGAGTCAAAAAGGAACAAAATCCATTTTACTGTCTGGACGATGATATTTCGGGCTAGATTTTCAGTCCTAACAAAGTTAGATGACGTGCATCTGATCAGTGAATTTAGGTGGCAAATTACCAGTCACCATCTGAGGATGTTATAAAGTGATCGTGTTTCATTATTGACTGAGACACCCGAGTGCAAATAAATCATGTTTTCTTATTGCAACACAATTTATGGGAAGTCAAGGCTGTTGGTAAAATGACGAGATTAGGTTAGAACTCTTGACTGCGAGATCAATGGTGTATTTTTCCACGTCGTTTCTTTCCAGAGTTGCTCATTTCTGAATATAGAGTCTTGAGATGTCTGTCATTAATTAATTTGAGATCCAAAATGCACCAAACTGTTCTTGGTGTGAATCTGCTCTAGTTGTCTGGTTCCTTGCAGAGACGCCTTCTGCCTTACTTTCAAAATCTATCCAGTTTTTCTCAACAACCGCCACTGGGTGGCTTGTTTGGCAATGCAAACCCCTCTAACATCTTAGCTTTAGGTGTTGGCAGATGATACACTTGGCAGAACATCCTTTGGTGCAGGGATTGGAAGTCGTGAGATAGTGGGAAGGATGGGTACTTGAAGACCAAGATCAAAGAAGAAAATCAGCTGGGGGCTTCACTCACTACCAATACTAAAATGGACGTTTTGCAGCATCCTGAACAATGGATCTATACGAACACGTTTCTGTTTGTCAAAGCCTGTTGGGTGGACTAATTAGGCAGAGGAGATAACTGTTATCAGATCCTTCAGTTCTTACTCGGATCAGTGGGGTCAGGTTTTCCCACCCCTAACCCGTCCACCTTACAAAAAGGCATGTTGTTCCTGAGATGCAATGATGTATGTATCTGTTCAACAAAATCATTCCTATCCAGTTTGCTTGTATGCGCTTGCATCTAGTGACGCCTTACTTCTAGTGACATGCAGAGTTTGATTGTCATCATACATCATAAGATTTATAATCTTGGCATAAGCATATTTAATCAGCGTGATAGCTCCATTTTAATTACATCATCTTTATATGCTCATCCTTTGTCTCTTCATCATATTCAAAGGCTAGTTTCGTCCATCTTTAGATTTTTCAAAAATATAATATTGGAATATACTGTACCTTAAAAGAAATCTAAGTATTTCAAACAGAGGGTAGTTTAAAATGAGCAGTTTTATAGTCCCAGTATGTCAAATGTTTTGGTTTGGACTGTGAAGTTATATTTATTTTTCATTTTCATTGACAAACTCTAACATTAAACCTCAGTTTGATGTATCGGAACATGTTCGCCAATCATCTGACTATCCTTCAATTTTTTTTAAAACCCCTTTCCAAGTGTATATATAAACAATATATACTTTAGCTTTAAAATAGAGCTTTGCACTAGAAGGTCTGAGAACTATAAAGATGTCTCGTGGGAAGTGAAAGAAACAAAGTCTGTTTCCCTATAAAGCATTAGGATGGAGTGAAGATGGCTCTTATTTTGAGTGTGGTTTTTAATACCGTGGAGATTCCCTCCCGGGGGCTTTGAAGTGTGGGAAGACAAGGGGGGAAATCAGATACGTTTTCTGAATCTCTTTTCTAGTACTTTAACCAAAGCCGTGGGTCTGTCTAATGACGCTTACCTATGGAAACCAGCCTTAGGTGTCCTCATTGGAGTAGATATTAGCTAACTGCAACTAGGTTTGGAGATCTGTGCTTCATTTTTGTATATTGGTTGTCAATATCAAGTTGTATGTTTGAAGTTGTTAAAATCAGATTCTAGGGTTCAAGCAGGGATTTCTGCACAAACATCAGTAGCTTGTTTACAAAATTTTCTTTCAGATTGCTGGCCATGTGTTGAGAGGCTAAGCATGTATTTGCAAAAAGGTTCAATATTTTTTAGATGGAGATACTATTAAAAAAAAAAGTTGACAAAATCACATTACATATGCTTTTATTTATTTGGCAGAAGCTTTTTTCCTAGGGGACTTACATTTAGGAGAGCATTTGAAAAATTTTTCAACACGTTAAACAGTATCGTATCCTTAGTTTACAAGGTCATGCTACTAAGAAGATCCAAGCTGGAGTAAGCAATGAAGAGAATGAACAACGGAGCAGTTTGTCCGTTTAGGGCTACTGTAAACAACATGACAAATTCCATGCAAGGGGACCCATTCTTTCTAAGGTAAAAAATGATGTAAGGTCTTTGTAAATCTCTAAAGACATATTTATGTTGATTGTATTGCATTTGTGTCAACAGATCCTTTAAAAAAATTACAACACCTTTAAGGCCCATTCACAGAACAACAAAATATTATGATTATGATATTCACAATTAAATTGCACAAGCCCTTTAAACTCAAATGAATTCTGATTGGCTGTCAATGTTCAGTCAGTTGTCTGTAAGTGATCCCAATGATAACATTTCTCTTTACGCTTTTAGAAGATTTTTAAACCATTGTACTGTAAAAAGGCTTACGTATATTAATCGTTATGGTCTGGATTTACAGGTTACTGTAGAGATTTTGGAGAGTGCACTGCATGCAGCCCACTGATAGGATAACTCCTGTAGTCACTGAATGACTGGTGGCTGCTGCTGAGTGACATTGTGGCAGTGTGACATCCCTTTCGATAGTGAACGTGTGTATGGAATCTATTTATAGCACCGTTTGGAGAGGGACTGATATGTGACACCAATGTCACGAAGATGTTATAGCAGGAAGGGCAAAAATGAAGAAGCTGATCCTCGACGCGTGAAACCAGACAGAGAGCGCATGAAATATAGATCAGAAGTCCTGGAGGAAAGGTCCGCATGACATGGCAGCCGTCTGTCGTTTCCATCTTATTCTTTGTTTTTCGTGTAAAATCAGACAAGCTCCCCAATCTTCTCCGTGCATATGTGAGGGTTTTTTTCTCGTCTTCCTTCGGTTCCCTGAATGAGTTCTGCATTTCATCTTTCTCTTCGTCTGTGAGGAACAGACGCCGCAGCATGGATTAAAAGCTTTTTTCCTTCACATCTCGGCTGGACTGCTGCGACTCTTTCTCTCCTGTGCAGCGATATATCCCTCGAGCAAATACAAACACGTATACGTTGAGCTGCAGACGAGCCTGTGTTTGAAAAACCCGAAACTAAATCCAGGAGGGCTTCACAGAGGCTTTGCTTTATTAATTGGTGATAGCTTAACCTCTTTTTCTTCTGCTCCTTTATCTCAGAGGATCAGTGTAATTAATTAAGAGCCCTTTCATTTTTTTATTTTTTTTCTAGAAATGACCACGTTCGACTTCATCGCTTTATCATCTGCTGGTTTAGAGAAGATTCTGAAATTCAAAGTCCATTTTTTTATCGTTTACTCACTCTCATGTCTATCCAAACGTGCTTGACTGTATTTCATCAGCAGAACGCAAAAGAAGATATTTGTTGAACGTTGGTAGCCAAACAGCCCTGGCCCCCATTGACATTCATCATACGGACACAAAACCATGAAGACATTTCTCAAATTTTTTTTCAAGGTTTTGAACACATGGTGAATAAATGACACCATCAAGCAGATTCTGAAACTTCCAGCTTAATCTTCATTTTCCAGGAGATACAGGGAACTAATTTAACGTTGTCCACACCACCGCGAGAGCGCAGGCGACAAGCTTTCTAATCAGGAAATCATGGTGCTGTTCTTATAACACCAACAAGCCCCTTGCCCTGCCAACCATACATTTCTTCTTACCTTATCATAATTTCATGTAGCTCTGAGACCTTTTTTTTCTCAGCGTACCCGAGTAAGCCCACCACCACGAGGGCAGTATGAGTTTGCCTCGGGGTTATGACCAGGATTTAATACATTAAGCTAAGTGAATAGCCCACGGCAGCATCTGTGTGGAGATCTTGTTTCGGCGAGAGGCCTTTTCAGTAATAAGCCCAGGTGCCTCTCTGGCTTTGTGTTCAACCTCCCTTCCAGTTATGAGAAACGTATTAGATTGTAATGATATCTCATGTGAACCGAGCTATCATAAGACCACCAAAAACAGAAATGATTCCTATTTAAGAGATGAAGCATTGTTTTTTTCAGACTCTTTATAAAAGATTTTTTAGATATGAACCGTATTATTACATAGCTTTTTTCATCTGGTTAATTCTTAAATAATAAATAATGCCTCTCTATCTAATCTATACAGAACCTCACCTTTCCATTTGTCTGATGTTTTACAGCATCGTCCGACCAACCATTTGTCAACTTTTCTCAGCAGTAGAGGGCAATGTGGCTCTGTATTTTCTGTTCTGAAGGTGGCTCTGCAACACAGACAGAGAGCAAGGTCATCCACAAAAGGGGCCGATCTGTAGCTTTGACAGTTACGTGCTAATTATTGGAAATCATCAACGCTCGCATGCTTTTAAACCAAGCAGTCACCATCTCATCCTCCACCCCCTTCCCAATCTCCTTACGTTTTTGTAGAGAGAGTTTAATATAACCACAAGGCTTAGTGCGCACAATGTGTTAATTTAAACGTCAACGCTTCCTGACACGCGCTTTAACCGGAGAACTACAGGAGCAATGGGTTACAGAGAAAGAAAACAAAATGGTCTCATTCTAAAACTCGATTTGGTTATCGTATTTGTGCGAATTGCCTTATTCTCTGCTAATTATGCTGTCGATCTTTCTCAACCAGTCGGCCCACACAAAGATTTCTGAATCGTCGCAAGTTAAGCACCTTCTTTAAAGCCTCCGTTGCTCACTTTGTACGCCTGTCGCCATGTAAAGTTGTCCTCTGCTGGGAACCAAAGCAACACGGGTCGTTGTGCCTTCTCGCTAAATGTGCCTCATTAGCATTCTAACACCATTAGCGTGCTATGTTCTCCACCTCGCCTGTCCCCTAAGGCTGATAAGGTGAAATCTGGTAATTTTGAAAGTGAAACAGGAGATTTGGATATCTAACATTTCTTCTCACTTGGCGGTTTGTGATTAGTAGCTGTTTTTTGTAATTTTTATGATTATTCTCAGGATTTTAAATAGGTTTTCTGCAGGCAGAGCTGTGCGGAAGGTCTGGCTGTTTAAAAGCAGATGCATTTCTTGAGCCAGCACGCCAGCTTTGTGACATTGGTGTTTGCGTTACCATGCTGGTTGGCAAGGTTGAGGACCTTTTGTTCTGCGCTCCCTGACATCTGATCAGGGGATTAAAGTCGTCCTTCCATCACTTCCATTGCAATGGCATCCTCACATTGGATCCTAAGGGATGGCAGAGATCGCCGTGGCTCACCACGTTCTCTGAGGGAAAGAGATGTTTGGACAAAGAGATTCAGAAGCTTTATATCGTCGTGATAACTCTTGGCTCCCACTTCTCCTCTCAAAGCTATTATTTGTAAGACAGTCCATTGCTTTCATCTGAACGATGCTGGAATTGTTGCTCTGTGTCACGCCAGAGGGGATGAAGTGATGCATCGGATTCTCATCGCATTAGCCGGATGCTTCACAGAGTGACTGAGCAGGACATAAGGAGGAAAATATCAGCCTTCGCATGAAAATGAATGCTGCCGATGTCAGATGGCGCTCTGGAACACGATACGTCAAATGCTATCCAGCCGGCCATTGATGTGATCTCTCATCAATTGTTACACAAGCTGCTTCTCGTGAAGAGTGAACTTTGCGTGTGAAGCTTGATAGCCATGTGTTCTAACACATGCTGTTATTCGGTTTGTGAACTGAACACCTGAACCAGCTAGAAGGTTGAAATGGAGAGGTTGAACTGAAACTTCTGCTGACATATTCACAATGCATAACAGATAGCAGGTGGTTCAAACTTTGATCTTGGATTATCGCCCCCCTTGAAAATTAAGCGATTGGGATTCATCCAGCTCATGAAATTGAAACACTTGTAGGTTTTTGCAGGGACGATCCAGTCGTCCATCTGCGTTAAAGTAACTAAGGCGTATTGGTAAAGCATTAAAGGGATAGTTCCTCCCAAAATTCTGTCATTATTTACTCATTGTTTACCCTCTTGTCATTTTAAACCTGAAGAACTAATGTTCTTCTGCAGAATGCAAAGAAGATATTCTGAAAAATGTTGGTAACCAAACAACGGCGGCACCCATACACTTCTATAGACACAAAAGCAATGTAGGTCAATGTACCACCATTGTTCGGTTCCCAACATTCTATAAAATATCTTCTTATGTGTTCTGCAGAAGGCAGGTTTAAAAAACAAGTGGGTAATTAAATGATGACCGAATTTTGGGGTGAACTATCCCTTTAACATGGCCATGTTTCAATCGGTGTGTCTCGAGCTGTTTATAATATTATAGTCACATTGAGGCTAAACTGTCATAACCGAGTACTTAGTCCTACCACCCCTTCACTGCTTCTTTTCCCCACGTGTATCGAATTCCTATAGGCTAATCCACTTCTATTTTCCTCGCTAATCCTGTGATGTAGCAGAATGCTAAGCATACTCATGTCAGCCTCATTATGCAGCGCTTCTCTGGGTATCCCAGCGAGTTTCTCGCACACACCACAGGGATTAGCAGGAATGGAAATATAGTATGAACACACAGAAACTCGCACGGGTGTTACCTGAATGTAAACAAATATAAAAGCAGTTTGCCTATGTTTACATTATATGCATAGAAAGTGCCTTACAGTGAATTTAAGTAAGCAGTTTGTGTTGTCTGTGAAGATTGAACCCTTAACCTTTGCGCTGCTGACGCATCGGTCCACCAATTGAGCTACAAAAACACTTGAGTTCAGCGCCATCATTGTGTTCCCTGACTCTCTGTCCTCAGGCTAGAATAAAGCAGTGGTAAGAAGTGTGATGATGGCTGGCAATTATCAGTTAATAACCAGCAGAAGAATTCCATTAGTGTTTGTTAGCATGCGGGAGTGGTGACGCTGTTGTCGGGAGGATTTAAAGAATCTTTCATCCGAGTGGAGTGCGGCTTTGCTGAAGTGACTCAGGCTAGATTTTTTTTCTGTCTTCCACGCTTCATGTTAACCCAGCCTTGTGGATTAAACACCAACCAGAGCTTATATTTAATGAAAACTGTGTCACAGAGACTCAGTTTTGCAACATGTTTCTGATATGTGTAAATGGATTGGAGTTACTGTGGTCATAGTATAGGTATCATTACTCCGTTATGTCTGAGTTGAAAAGTGATAGTTCAGCCAGAAATTGAAATTGAAATACTCACCATCTTGTCTTTTCTAGCCTTTTTCTTCTGCAGAACACAAAAGCAGATATTTGGAAGGATGTTGGTAGCCGAACAATGGCGGTACCCATTGACTTCTATTGCAAGGACACAAAACCAATCAGTCAATGTCAATGGGTACTGCAGTTGTTCGGTTATTAAAATTCTTCAAATATCTTCTTTTTTTTAATACCAACTATGTAACCCTGCCTGTAAAAAACATACATAAAATCATTCTGCATAATGTAAAGAAAATTCTGTGACCTCGATGTCCTTAAAAGCGACTCAGTGAGGTCATGTCAAAGATTGCAATCGTAGTATAAATTAATGACTGAAATTAAACCTTTGATTCTTGTGAAGATTAAGAGACTTCGGCTTGGTTTTCACAGGCAGGTTCACATATGATTTAAAGATGATGTGCGTAATGCCTTCACTACTAGGGGCTCCAAATAAAAAATAATTGCCGTGTTTGACTTTATGCAGAATGATCGTATGACATCAGACTCAAAGTGAATGCAATACTTTCAGATCACTTAGATGTTATATCTCAAACAGTCTGTGCAGCGTTGCATGACGTTAAACGCACTAATGACTTTCATGGACACATCCACTTCATCACTCCATCTGTCATTGGTCGAACAATCTTATAGCCTCGCACCAAACTCCTGACACTGGTTAGGCAAGCATGTTTACGGTTGTCTCTTTTACCTCTCAGCAGTGTTTTAATATGCAAAATAGTATTTAACACAATCTACACATCACCTATAATAAATAGTCTATGCTAACTTTTGTGTTTCATTTTTTTCCAAGCAGAGATATGGTTCCTTTATGAGTCATAAGCGGAGAAGGCAAGCATAGACTTGCACGATTAATTGTTAATTCTGGGAGGGAGTACTCCTGTCCCTTTGTCTCATACTCATCACATCTGATATGCATAAAATATTGCAAGATAGAACAGAGATTTCATTGCTGTCACAGAACGTCAGCAGAAGACACAAACACTTCAGTTGTATTGCTCTAAGGATTCTGACATTGTTAATTGCCGGCGGTTCAGACCCCAAACTCCCTCACGTCAACAACTCGTTTTAAATTAGTTGATTGGGTAGTTTGTTTTATTACACCGCAGACTTTCTATTGGTTAGCACTGCATCGGTTTAAACTGCAGTTTGTGCTTTTGCCTTTATGTCGCCATATCTGATTGAAGCATAATATTGCAGGTTACTTTGCATTCTTAATGTCGGTTGAAATCAAATGATATGAAATTGATATTTGCGCGAAGTCTGACAAGACAGCTCAAATTATAAATTTCAAAAAATGATACTAGTGATTTATAAGACTTTTTGTGTACTAGTACAATATTATTACGATTTTTACCAAAACATACATTAATACATATTTTTAATTTCAATAATTTTGCCCAAAGTATTCTGCTGTTTGCCTATAAGCAATGAACAAATATCAGCTAGGATTTAATGTGGACTCATTAGTGTATTGGAGGGTAGAGTCGGTAAAGGGTAGAGTCGGCTAGGAAAGCTATTATGAGTTTCTTCAGATGAGTTCCATGGCATATGGAAAATATACTTCCTCGCCACCTGGAGCTGGCATATGGCCTGTCACACAGAGGGGTGGAGAGGGTACTGTGTAGAGCACTGGGTGGCTGGAGCCAGCAGCTGTGTGGCCGACCTATTCCTTCATTAACAAATCTCTGTTTAATTAGCTCACCCAAAGCCCTTTCTCCAGACAAACACTCAAATTGTAGTCTGTACTGAGTTTGCTTACCTGCTGATGCTCCAATGGGGGTCTCCGGTGTTGCACCTATAATTTGAGCAAGAGGAGTAGGAATAAAATATTTTAGTCCTAATCAAATCATCTTTAAAATGATTTTGTGGTTTAGAGTTCTTTCTCATTCTTTATTTTCAATGATTAAAGGCTCTCGTTGTGAACATGTTGTTTTGTTTGATTTACATTTGGTTTTCCACAAGTGTATGTCATCACAGATAAACTATTATGAGACATATAGACAACTGTGTTTCTGACGTGATACTTTCTTCTGAATAATTAAAGAGTAGGTAACATATGATTTTGATTTATGGAGTGTGCACCAAGAGTGTAAGTACATAGAAGGTGTAAAAGCACTATTATGTCGTAATAATAGGTAGTTATTCTTACCCTACTTCTTGACTGAATCTCAAATGATTCGTTCCGCGATTCATCCATCTAATCCCGTCCTATCCGTTAGCCTAGTGTCATCTGATTGGTCAGATGGTGAAGTCTGCTGTGATTTGTCAAACACGTTCAGCATGTGCCGCAAACGGAACGTCTACCATCATTACAGAAGTCTGCTGGGATTGGTCGAACGCATTCATCATTTGTCACAAATGGAATGCCTACTATCATTATAGGATTACAGTTTACAGGTGATTGAATATTATATACAGTGTTTAGATAGACATGGTGGGGATTTTACCTTACCAGTTTTAGCCCGAGTCTGACAAAGAAACATTCGAAGACGATAGTAGATTATAGGACGAGAGCCGTGAGGAAACGACGCTAGGCTGGTGACGCGAGTGATAAGGAGTGTCAGCTGTGCGTTGCACCGATCTCGCATCTCTCACAGAGGAGATCGGAAGCATAAAAGGACGACCGACCGGATTGTACAACGAGAGAGGACCAGGTTTGGACTTTACGATATGGGTTATTATGTTTGTGTGGCCGGGGAACGACGTTGAGGGAGCTGCGGCCATTCTACTTTCGTTTTGTGGTTTGTTTATTTTATTAAAAAGTTGGTTAAATGTTCGCCTCCTTCTTCCCATTCCTTGAAGTTGTTACATAGTTATATAAGCCGAGTTCATAGCTAGAGAAACAAACTGTTATACCACAGAAATAATCTTGCATGTTAAAGTTAGCCTTATATGCATCGGCTAAACACAGAAATAAGGTACACAAATATTTCTTGAAGTTAAGACAAAATAAATAGTGACACATACAGGTTGTGATTTGGTGGTCCAAATTAAGTTGGTATTTCCCCCTCTTTCAAGGATAGTCGTTTAACATATCCCGCAGTGAACGCGCCAAGATTATTGAAGCAATCTTCGGTGAAATGACACATGCACAGCAAAACCCTGGGGTTTGACTCCTTGAATGAAGATGAGAAGTGACCATTGTTTCCTAAGAAGTTCTTCCTTGGGAGGTTTAAATGAGACAGACTTAGATTCACAACGTAGAACACTGGTTCTATACATGATGCAAATGCATCACGAACGAGCGACAGTGTTTGGGGGAGGAGAATTAAGCGCAGTCCCAATAAAACGTGGGGACTATTTCTAACGACGCAGATACGCGGCTCCTTTTTTTACAAGCCCATAACTTTGTTATTCATTCACCTTCGGACTTACAATTTGGCAGACTGCTTACTTTCAAACACTGCAACATAATAGACTGGATGAAATGCAATGTTTCTTTCTCTGTAAAATATACAAATTTTTAAAATATATTTTATAAGTTTTTCTTTAAAATAATCAAAATCTGTTTTAAAGATCCAATTTATGAAATTGAGCACCATCTAGCGGTGAGGTTGCGATTTGAAACCAATGGCTCATTCCACTCCTTCCCCCTCAATTTCGAAGTACTACACCGGCTACAGAGAACCAAGATGTCATCAAGTTTTTCAGGGAGCAGTAAATATTTACTTTCGTTTTGTTGTTTGTTCATTTTATAAAAGTTGATTTAACGTGCGCCGGTTACCGCCTCCATCTTCCTTACTGTTAACCTGTTAATATGTTTGTGTTATTTGTGCATGTTTTGCACACAGTTTATTGTAAGTAAAATGAAAAAATCTTACACAAATATCATTCACAGATTAAGTCAATCTTACCAGTTGTTTTTTACAGTGTAAAGGAGAAATGTCTCAGTGGTTTTGTGTCCATACAATTAAAGTCAATGAGGCCAATGTTGTTTGGTGACCAACATTCTTCAAAATATCTTCTTTTGTGTTCTGCAGAAGAAAGTAAGTCATGCAGGTTTGAAATTTCATGAGGGTGAGTAAATGATGATTAAATTCCTTTTTGTGTAAACAATCTGTCTGTTTAAATTCCTTTCTTGGTTGCCTCCAAGGGCAAAAGCGCATCCACAATTCCAGCTTCAGACTTTTCCTCTGGAAGCAGTACAGTATATTACCACTGCTCTGTCAGGAGTCTTGCAAGGTGCCTTTTGAGAACCCAAAACAAATGTATTGCTGAGGAATCATGTTCAGTGTGTCTTAAACCCCTGAGGCCATGGCTGAAGCTGATATTCAGGCAAATGCACTTGCTATTCATCAGAGAATGGACAAAGACAAAGCAATCTCCACCTGTGAAGATTGCCTGTGCTCCTTACAGAGCGACAGCGTTCTCAAATGACTCAAAGCCACAGTCTGTGCCAGCCAAGCTCAGCTGCCCGCAGGCTGCCATATGTGCTCCTGCCATGACTGGCATTTAATTACAAATTAGACATTTTCTGTCACCGCAGATGGACGAATGATAGAAAAATGAGGGATAAGTGATATAATTTGGGAGGCAGGGAACTCGGTGTGCCCAAGGAG
>CM017911.1:696652-740453 GCA_008369825.1 Triplophysa tibetana | reverse complement strand
CTTTTCGTGACATTCTCATTTGTATTAGTGCTTTAAAATGAATGTTATCGCAAATTAGTTTTTGCATGAGTTGCACCTACATCTTACGTAATCAATAGCCTATAAATTCTCTGGTGGATCGGGATCAACACTTGACCTAAGCATTGATGGCTTTTTGAAAAAAATGGGAGATTATAAATTGTATAGAACGATGTTTTTTGAAAATCAAAAAATGGTCAAAGTTTTCTATGATCTTTAGTTTTAGGGGTAGGGGAAGGGCATAACATATACAGTTTGTACAGTATAAACATCAAAGCGCCTATGGACTGTCCCCATGGAGATTAAAAACGTTTGTGTGTGCATGCAATCTTGCACAATGCCAAATGTTATTTTATTCCACAGTGATTTTGTGTAACTAAACCTGACAGGCCACACGAGCAAGTGTGTGAAAACACCCGCTTATGACATTATCCAAACTATTTGTGACATCCAAAATATGTCAGAGAGGTGTGTGATCATGTGCGATAGTAGTGGTGAACGTCATGACTCAAGAGAGCACTGAGGGATTTATTTCACAGTTTTTGTTATTGCAAACTTTCCTCTTTCTAGTTAGTGGAAAACCTATCGAGTTCGCTTCCTAAATATAAACATGGTTAATGCTGCTCCACAAAACACTTTGTGCTGAATACGTTAAAGAAATCCATGCATGTGAAAACAAGTGGGAAAAAGTTTTGACTGTTTAATGTTTCAAGAAATGTGTCTTGGTTTGAGATCTTTGGGCTAATATTATTGTTAAGGAAAAATAACGTATTTTATTCCTTTCAAATGATGCATTATCTGATGGAAGTTTGTACGCAGTCCTGGTGATTTCACAGATTGTCTCAAACCTAGAAATAGGCAACGACTGAAGTTTAGCTCATCTGCTCTGTAGCCCACAGTCACACTGTGCATCCAACTATTCAGTTTCACTTCAAAGACAAAAAAAACTGGAGGCTAAAGGAAAATGCAATATTTGAGCCGTCTGTCTGCACAGATACACCCAGATCTTCTTTCTGCTCAGCTTCTGTTACTATTGACACATACATGAAAGAAGCTGCTTTAAAGATGACCACTCCAACAATGCCCCAAAACAGCTTTTATGAGACTTACATATTGTAGGGCTGACATAATACTCACTGGCCCGGTTTCACAGACAAGGTTTTAACTGAATATAACTTTCCCAGAAATATATCAGTGCCTTTGTTTTGTCTCGAGACGCACACCAGTGATGTGGGCCTGTTCTTCTAAGGCATTATATCTAAGCGCCATAAATATCTTAAATTAACGAGGATAGTCTTGACATTAGTTAAGCCATGTATTTGAAACCGGGCCTATACATTCAAACTTCACCTCGCTGACCTTTTGTTTACCTCTCCTCTATTTTGTTTATCTCTGTTTACTTATCTGTCTGTCTGTCTTTTCCTCCCCTTTGACCATAAGGGACTTCATTAGGCCCAAACATGAACTTGGGGTTCCAATGACTGATTTACATCTAAACAAAAATTCTGAAAACATAAAATTTTAACGCACTGAAACAAAGCAACATCGATAGTTATTCGTTCCCAATCCACTGTGTGAGATTTTCCAAGATTAGATTTTCATCTGAGAAACTGAAAATCAAAGCAGGCTCAAGTGCGTCACACGCCGTTTGTGGAGGAATTTACAGGTGGTGACGTCATTGAGCGACAAAGGACAACTTTATCTTCAAATGTCCCCTTGTCGAGGAATTTTGGTCTGACTTTTAAAATTTGGACTAGACTTCGATTTACCAATGTGTGATGTAGTTTATCCTATTGTGATCATAATCTAGAATATATAGGGAATGTTTTTATTTCATTTGCATAATGACATGTACATTTTATTGTAGTATTGATTAGTT
This sequence comes from Triplophysa tibetana, assembly GCA_008369825.1. Lineage (NCBI taxonomy): Eukaryota > Metazoa > Chordata > Actinopteri > Cypriniformes > Nemacheilidae > Triplophysa > Triplophysa tibetana. Next base: position 738,556 of record CM017911.1, on the reverse strand, counting down.
AGGGCAAAACCATTGTTTTACTACAGTAACATTTTTTGGGGGGATTTATCTGTAGTAAAACTATGTCTTTCCAATTTGAATTATAATAAAACCAAGGTTAATTTTCGTAAATGTTGATAGTACATGTGAACATATGACGTCCTAAAGCTCACGTGACAGTGAAATGTGCATTTATCGGATATCAGCTGGGGATGATCTGAATCTGACCTCACAGCGACGCCTGCTGGTGACACAAGGTCATGTTATAATTAGATTTCAAATGCGATGAAACTTACGAAGAGTGATAATCAAAACAGCTAAAAAAATATTATAAAGTTTATTTTTCTCTCAGATGGGAAATAAGGAGTAAATAGAACATTAAACATTAAAATGTTTTTGTTTAAGGTTGGACATCAGGTGGCACTCAATGATCTCAGCAGTGTTTTATGACGTTCGAGTGTATCCTGTAACAACAACACTGGAGAAACACTGAAGACAAAAGTCTAGAATGTGCATGTTTTTTATTGACATATATGATTAAACATTGTCTGTAATCTATTCGCATGTAGAATAAAACACATTGCTCTTCATCATGTCATCTGTCATGTGTGCCATGTGCTCTCTAAACTCATGTTGACAGTCTGTGTGTCTATTAATGTACAGCTTTTATTATTACATTGTATTATTTATATTAATAAACAAACGAAATGGTAATAAACCTAATGGTGTCACTAAATAAAATGACAAGGTCATATTTAATATAGATTTCAGGTGTGATGACATAATAAATCCAGCTAAAAACAGCTGGAGTGTTTTTCTCTCAGAAAGGGAAATAATGATTAAATAACTAATAAAAACGTTTTTTTTTAAGCAGTTTAATGACGTTTATGTATCACTACACGAGCTCAAACTCTCTGAATGAGAGAAACATCATCCAAACCAAAGTCTAAACTGACTGAGATTTGATATATTCATGTATTCTTTGGAGTTTTTTCCACTTCGCTAGATCGTCGCTTGCACATTTCTGTTTTATTGTCTTCTTCTCTGGAAACAAACACAGTTTCAGTTTGATTGTTAAATGTAAAGTTAAATAAATGTAAGTAAGTGTGTTTTCTCATCCCGTCACGCTGATAGTTTACAGTCATCATCACTCATCAGAACTCATCTGACAGCAGCCCGTCATTCATTGACGTCAATCAACTTTCCCAAAATATAAAGCTTTTAAACTCCTGACAGAATCCCAGCTGGGTCACATCTGTGAAGTAGCGAGTAAACACAACACACAAACAACAGATGACATGAATGAAGAGTATAGTGTTTTATTGTACATGTGTATAGATTCCAGACAGTCGTACGGAAATACTTCAGTGTCTCCGTTTTTAATGACACAACTGTGTGTACATTAGACTCCTTCAGTCTCTTTTTATTCTTCTGTTCTACAACTATCAAACAACACTTCTGATGATATGCTTCATGCAGTATTTCAATCATGCATCTACAATCAGAATAATGTCATTTTCAATTTAGGATTATTCAAACACTGTCACTACTGCAGATAAATATACACAAATCTACATGAAGATACAAACAAGTGTAAGAGAATCACACAACTGTGAGTCTACTGTACATTATGATGATGGTTGTGTTGTTCTGGTTGTGTATCGTACAGAAATCTGATGTGTGTCTGATCTACGACAGCAGTGAAGAGACGGCAATAAATCAGCAGCATCAGTCCTCATGAACAAATACAACAAACAGTCAGCGAGAGGATTCAGACGCAGCAGACAGCGAACAAATCTATAGACTTTTTGAAATGACAAATTCAACCAAAACTTATCATCAGTGATGTGATTAAACAAACACACAATTGAGTAAGGGAGGATGATAAACGTGTAACTCAGCATCACAAGGAACAAAGTGCCTAAAATCATTCTGCGTTTCTGAGGCGTCAGTGATATTGCGTGAGAAAGACCCCTCCATGTACCAACAAAACACAGAATGATCACTGGATAGGGGATCCACAACGCTACAGACACCCAGAGAAACTCAAAATACAGATCAGGTGGTCTTATTGATCCAAAGATCAGAGGCACAAACCAGATGATGAGAGAAATCAAACAGGAGGATTTCAGTGTCTGGTGAGTTTTGTGCCAGATAGGATGAGACACCAAAAGATATCTTTCAAACGCCACAAATGCCATAAAATACACACCCACAATCACAGTATAAAGATATGCAGCCAACAACATAAACGTCCGTTCCCATGTCATTAATATGACACAAATCAACTGTATGAGATCTGAAAGAATCAAATGAATCACAAAAACTGAAGCAGTTCGTTGAGACTTGATGAGACAACACAACGCATACAGAGAAAAGAGCATGATCGGAATCTCAACAACTGAAAGAATCCAGACAAACACTGAACGAGCAAATGACTGTTTTTCCAGAAAACTCTTATATAATTCCCACTCTTTAGGTCTCAGAGAGCTAAATGAATCAACTGACACATTTGAACTATAGGACCGATCTGATTGGTTGTAGGTGATTTGGTCTTCTGTCATGATGTGAAACTGTTGAGAGTCGACACTGAAATAATAACAAACCTGTCGTGAGTTTGACTCTGTAAAGAAACATTTCAACGAACACAAATACACATTCATGTGAGACTGATGTTTACACACAATATCATGTAGTTGATTACAGATTTGGGACGAGGTTCAACAAACAACAACACAACAATAAAATTAAGCAAAAACTGTACAAATCCAAACTATAAGATTGCTCATAAAAATCTGTGTAAGATAGTAACTGCAGTTTAGATAAAAGTTTTTTCATCAAAGCTTCTTTCTTTGTTAAAACATCAAAACTCCTCAATTTCAGCAACGAAACGAAAGCGTTGATGAGTCCCGTCTGAATATTTATCAAAGATGAATTGAGAATGAAGGTCTAAGTCAAAGTATTGAGAAGATCTCACCTACTGAAGCTCTTGTTTCAGGTTTTCAGGGAGCTATCCTTTGTCCAAACTACACAAAAAGAGAAAATTAAAACGAACATCCTTCACACATCCCACCAATGTCATATCATCTGCACATTTCATCAGATTATTAATATCACCAGTCATCTCATTTATAAACACTTTCATTCAGTAAAAACAACATTTAATCACGTGTTTCACATGCATTTCATTGACAAACTATCAGAGACACACTAGAGATTAAAAGACAGACAGACAGATGTGATGATGATGATGATGATGAGACCTGATAGATGTGATGAAGATGATGATGAGATCTGATAGATGTGGTGATGAAGATGATGATGATGAGAACTGATAGATGTGATGATGATGAAGATGATGTTACCTGGAGTCAGATTGTTGCTCAGATGTTGTTCAGATGATGATGATGTTTGTAAATGAATGAAGACGTCAAATGAAGTCGTTCTGTAAGATGAGGAGCTGAAATAAAACACACAATAAACAATTACATTTGTCTTTATTTCATACATGATCTTATCAACACAATAGGAATAGACATGAATGAAGCACTTATATTCAATCTACAAATCCTACAGACAGATGTGACGATGATACCTGGTGTCAGATTGTGATGCAGATGTTGTTCATGGGCTGTTGGTGCATCTTTTATAGTCTGAAGGAGCTCAAACGTCACATCAGATGGAGAGCGATTGAGTCTCTTAATGACACGAAACCTCAAAACTGCATTAAACATCATCATCTCTGTATAGTGCAGATGAAACCGCACGTGAAACAGCAATTATCAAACAAAACACATCAAGACATCAACAAGCAGATTTCAGAAAGATGTTTGAGTAATGTGAGATGCAGTTCATCTCTAGACGTTTATTTCTGTTTGGTTGATCTTAAAGAATGATGTTGAATCATATACTGTAGAATATCATAGACTGATACTGTCGGCTCATCTCAGAAATACACCATGAAGTGTGAAATAGAAGTGAAAAGAATTTGACGTATTTTATGATGAACGACATGAGAACTTTGATAAAGAAACTTTTATATGTCACAGACATTCTACAGAAATACAGTTTCAATACGATTATCAAATGTCATTTTAACAAACGTTACACTGATAAATGAGTAATTACTGTCTAAACTCACAGAACTTTCAAGTGTCTGACCTAAAAACATATTAAATGTTTGAAAACATAACAATGAAGTGAACATGAAGAACCATAAAAGCAAATACTGGAACTATAAACATCTCCTCTATTAGTATTGTGAAAATTATGGTTCGTATTTTTGATTTTCATGTATTTTTTATCAGTATTGCTTCATTTTACACATCATCTTGTTATTAGTTTCATCCATTAGGGTTTAACCTCAGGATCGGTGGCTCATCTCTTTCCACAGAGCTTTCAGAGCGACACTCCCTGATGAAAAAAGCGTTAATGACATTAGCAACCGCATTAGGTCAAGTGCAGCAAGTCCATTTACATAGGGTGACCATACGTCCTCTTTTTCCCGGACATGTCCTCTTTTTGCGACAGAAAAACTGCGTCCGGACGGGATTTCTAAATTTCTTAAAATGTCCGGGACTCGGGTTTAACGTTCTAAAGTCGTCATTCATTGCATGCGTTTTATAATTTTTGCAAAGCAACACCTTCTTGCTCGCCACCATTGGTCGGTAATGTACGTACGTACGCACGCACGTACGTAAACAAAAAGTGCATCTCAGAACCACGGCAACCAGTGTTGACAGGGTCGCGGTTTTCTCGCAAAATTGGGTTATTTTGAGAATGCAGTTGCGGGAAAAATTACGGAGCCGCGGGTTGCGAGTTTTTGGGCTACTTTTAAAACGTGCTGCGGCCGCCGCAATGTTTATTTATATTGTAAGGATAAATGATAATTGATGAGTTTCTCATTGTGTATTCAAACTCCGAATGAATACCTGGCAACCCCAGGACCAGCCCGTTCTCAAAAGTGTGGAGAACGAGTCTGACAGACAGGCTACAGCACAGTACAGGGAGGAACGCAGGAGCTCAGCTCAACCAAAGAGGAGAAATTAGCGATGGTATTAGACACAGAGCATCCGATTGATGTTTTTATCAATATTTCATCAGGTGAATGTCACGGTGCACAATGAAAGAAATCACTCATGACTGTACAACACTTGATTCTTCCGGCTGCCAAATATCACGTTTGAGCAGCGCTACACGCAGTCTAGAACAACTAAAACATTGACGTGCTTGTACACATTATACATTATGCAATAAATGTTACCATCCTTATTTCTTAAGCAAGTTTCTGAATGTCTTACGAAGAGAAAACATGTTTCTCGTCCATTTACGTGCGTGGCAGATGTGGGATATTTTTAAAGTGACACTCCACCCAAAAATTAAAATTCTGTTATGAATTACTATAGTTGTTCCAAACCTGTATACATGTATTTGTTCTGTTGAACACAAAGATATTTGGTAGAATGTTAGCTGCTGAAAATTCTTTGCCATCATTGACTACCATAGCAGAAAAAAAATAATGGTAGTCAAACATGACCCAGAATTGTTTGCTTTCCTAAATATCCCAAAACGTATTTTGTGTTCAACAGAACAAAACAATATATACAATACCCAGGAAACCATTCAGATAAAAAAATAAGGCAATAGAAACGTCTTTAGGCAGTTGTTAACTTTTATTCGACACAGGGAACAAATTGGGCTAGTTTTCATTCCTTTTTGGCGGGTTTTGAGGGGTTATTGGGGTGGAAATATTTATTGGACCTGGCAACCCTGACGGCAACAACCAATAGCGAGAGGAGCAGCTTGCTTTTCAGTGGGTGGCACATGGCACCTGAATAGCGTTAACGATGCCCATTTTTTTTAATGGCAAGTGATTTTTAATTTAACCTATGGCCTTGAAAAGACAGTGTTTTTAAAAAAAAATGTTATTTAAATGCTAAACTTTTTTATTTGTTTGTTATTATTCTATTGCTGAAGGCCAAAAGTTGAATGGAAAGGATGTATTACTTTATGTATTAAGTTCAGTAACAGTTTCATGGTTGTTAACGCATTTGTCAAGTATTTACACCCATCCCGATCTTTCCACCCGCTGTGGGTGTCCATCTGCCTCCTGCCCCCACTGACTGTCCTCTTTTTTGAAAGCTGAAATATGGTCACCCTACATTTACATCACCACGTGAAGACCAGATTATCTCTCAGGCTTTAAGTTTAGGACATTATTATTTCTCGAAATGAAACGTTGATTAATATCGACCAAAGACACCGCGGCGAGGCCAGCGGAGGAGGATGGAGAAGCGCTGCAGTCACAGATCGACCTCTGTACGAGACACATCCATCAGCACTTAAATCTCTTTGATGAAATTCTACCATCTGTATTAATAGTCCATAGTTTATATATTAAAACAAGTAAAGTAATGAGTAAATTACTATAAAATAATATTATGTGTTCTTTTGTGTTGTCATTATAGGCGCTTGGGTCTTGAGTCACTGGCACTGTTATTTTGGGGGTCGCGGGCTGTTTGGGAGCCCCTGAACTAAATCACAAGTATGGTTCTACTGATGACATCAAAGTACCGCGAGAGCGACTGGAAACCAAACTTTTCACGGTTATTCGAATGCATCTCGCGGTACTTTGATGTCATCCGCCTGTCGGATCTTGCGGCGCCACATCAAGTCGAACAAGCTGTTTAGTTTCTTGGCTAAAACAGTACAGACTTCAGAAAAAACTAATGGATGAAGACTAGAGCCGTGGAATGACATCAAATAATCTGTATGCTTAAACGCAAAAGCTTTGTTCAGACTTTAGTGCCCCCTTGTGGCATACACATATACAACAATAAAGACCAATACAGCATAACAGAAATATACAACTGATGACATATTGAACATATTTTAACAGATTACATGTATCCACACATTAAAAAACATATTTAAGTACGTTTGTCTTTTCATACTGACTGTACATGGACCATCTTCTCTTACTCTCCACCGATGAGCTCTGTATGTGTGTGTGTAGAGAGTTGCATGTGAAGTGCTCTTATAACACATTTACTTGGACGTCTGTTTAAAGCTGTTAAAGCTGGACAGAGCTTATTCAACAGCTGTCTGCACTACTTGTATTTAACATTAAATGGGAAGATTAAAGAGCAATAGCAAAAAAAGTTTGGGGGTCTATTAAATATTGTCAGAAAAGAAAAATAGATATACTTGATCTCTAGAAATCTGTCTGTCATTTACACTTATATCCACAGTATTCTTACATATTATGAATAAAATGTATTGATTATCGATCTGTCTATCTATATTCCGCATGTATTTTTGTGTACACTGCTGAATAACTTTAAAAGAGTTCATATCAGAAAAACCAGCTGGACCAGTTCAAGCTGTGTTTTGGAACGTGGTAGCTGGTTAGACCACCCAAATCCAGTTTATGCTGGTAGCTGCATTTTTTCAATGTTAAATTCAACTCATTTTTATCAGAAGCTAGATATTGAGGAATAATTAACAATTGTTTAATAACAACACCGCCCAGTTACAATATCAAGTTAAAGTTATGAGTTTATTTATGTCAATATCATTGGACTTTTTTGTGTGTGTACTTTCTAAAGTTTTGTTTTCTGGTGAAATTTTATCAAGCAGCTTTGGCACTCGAATTTTTTTGCCAGTTGCCAGAAATTGTTCAATTTCAATAGTTTCGGAAAAGAAAAACAAGATGATTGTAAGCACTTTTGTATATGTTTCTTTGGTCTAAACCGTTTTTTTTTACTCAGGTACTAATACATTCGTAACCTTTACATTTTCCTTTAATTTAAAATGATTTGAGTACTTCAATATTTAAACTGTAAGATGTATGTATACACGAAGACACAGCGCCCCGAGAATAAGGAGGATAGATGTTTTTAAAGTGACAACAAATAATCGTTACTCATCACTTTTTTAATTTGAAAACTCTCTAAGTTTTAGAATGAAAAGCATGAAAAACGTGATAATGAAGCACCTGCAGTAACCACCAAACCTACATCGACTGTGTGTGTTTTTAGCTGATCCCCAAAAAGTTTTGTTGACAGCCAGAGGAGCCGCTTCAGAAAATTCCCCACGTAGGACTACCCTACAAACGAAGATATTTTGGATGAAATCCGTGAGCTTTCTGACCCTCCAAAACCATACCACGTTCAAGGCCAAAAAGGTTGCATCGAAGACGTTAAAATGGTACATTTTATGAGGTGTAAATAGCGTATTTACTGTAGAAGATTCTGATGTTGCTTGCTGGCTCAACTTTTGGTCAAATGTCTTCAGTCTGACTCAACTTGTAAACTTCGTGAATCTCCCTTCAAAAAACAGCTTTTTAAATAGAGGGTATGGGCATGCCGTCACTTACCCACATGAACACCATGTGACCACGTCAGAACACGCCACACATACATTGGGCAAAACACTTAACAACATGGAAGGTTACTTTACCAGAAAACGAAATTTTTGAGTGTCCAAACACACCCGATTAATTTGCAAGTCGTAAAGTCATTCCGCTTCAGCAGACCTGGTTGGGTATTATCCGGCCCGGTGGCTCTCCCTGACAGGCCCTCGTGAGGTCGTTGGTAAATTAGAAGGCAATCTCAAATAGGTGTTACAGGTGCACGCCATACAACTGCACTGGTCTTATTTTAAAGGCACTTGCTTTATTTACCCATTAACGCATACAATCACAACAGTTTTATCAGTCTAGAGATGATCCCTGGAGTGTAAAATCACGATGATGTTTGGTACATCACTTGATCAACTGCTAAAGTCTAATCTGCTTTTGCGCTTTATCTGACGGAGAGACAGAGGAGCTCTCCACTTGGCAGAGATCACGATTATACTGTGTTTCAAGCACATATATGTTTTTTAGCTTTCAGACGTTTACATGCATTTAAATTGCATCTCTCGACTGCTGGAGTGGGCGGCAAGCGTTGTGGCATGAAGGACATCATCAAGGAACAGACGTTACAGATGTAACCCCCCCGGGGGATAGATGAAGCAGATCGAACCCCTAGTCCTCCTGTCTCGGTCCCTGTGAGCCTGGTTAGAGCTTCCCAGACCGTCACGGTGACTAGGAAGGATGTTCCGTCTCAGCAATGCGATGCAATTCGCCAGACGCCCGCCCAAGCATGCGAGGTGGGAGCTCCCGTGCTTTGGGGGGAGGTCGCCACCCTCCTTGCGAAGGAAACGTCCAAGCTCGTTTCTCAAGCAGAGAGGTTCGGGGGTTTACCAGTATGTTCTCGGTTACGTATGTGACAGAGGTTACATACGTAACCGAGACGTTTCCTCCATTTTGTGTTTTTGTCAATTTGCTGTTTTTCCTTTGAATAAAGACATCGACATAAAACAGCCATGAAGAGAAGTAGAAAAGAGAGATTTCTGATAAGAATCACAAACACATCACATTTAAACGGATGCGTTTTTGTGTTTAGAGTGTTGTAGTTCAGTAAAATATTTCAAATATATTTATTTAAATCACATCACATTCGGACAAAAGGCCAATTGAACAAAAATTCGTTTTTTTTCCCAGACAAGAAGAGATTCTCTGAAATGAAAGTCTTTATGTCAAATCGTTCATTGGCACTGTTTAATGACCTTTTATAAGCAGTTTTTCTGTAGAGATGATATCTTTAACATAATGATATACACTGTGTGTTAACATGGTTCTAGGTGGGGACTTCTTGCAGAGATGTATGTGGAATCACTGTATAACTGACCTACACACAAATATCAAAAGTACATTCGGAAAGCTCTATAGACAGAGACAAGCCATATTTAAATTCAGTTCACATTTATTTGGATAGAAATCAGATCTTGTTTACAGTTAGCTAAATTAATATACATTTTAAAATGATGAGAATATGATGATAAAATATTTCTATGTAAACAGTTTTGTATGATGATCTTCATGAGGTCTTCATCATATGTTGCTTTATTTCCAGTTAGGAACAGAAAAGCTGACGGAAAATACTTTGATAAACAGATCCTGTGGTTAAAGCTATTAGAGGAAATAATAACACGATGATGAACATAATGAAGAAACACTGAGGATAAATGAAAGGAAATGTAGAAGCGCACAAAGTGTTATCACTATGTGATAACACATGATGTGTGTGTGGGCATGATGTGTTTGTGTGACGTTTAATGCACTTTTGAGGTTTAACATCATTAACTGACAGAATCTCTCAGCCTATAAAAGACTCAACAGCCCATAAACATCATCATCATCTGATGAACAACATCTGAGCAACAATCTGACTCCAGCTCACATCATCATCACTTCTATCAGGTCTCATCATCATCATCATCACATCTTTTAGGTCTCATCATCACCTTCATCACATCTATCAGGTCTCATCATCATCATCACCTTCATCACATCTATCAGATCTCATCATCATCATCTGGTAAACAACATCTGCATATCACAATTTAATTCCAGGCAACATCTGCCTGTCTTTCTATCTTTTTTATTTATTGTGTGTTTGTGTGTTTTATTTCAGTTCCTCACCTGACAGAACAAATCTTCATCTGAAGTCTTCGTTCATTAAGAGCATTGAAGTTGTGACGTCCATAAATCCTCATCATCTTCATCTATCAGGTTTCATCATCATGTCTTCTGTGTGTTCATATTGTCATGTCTCAGACTCTCTGATAGTTTGTCAATGAAATGCATGTGAAACATGTGATTCATTTTTTTTTTTTACTGAATGAAAATGTAAAGTGAAAACTTGATCAGCAGCATTTAGACAGATAAAGAGAAACTGATGAAAAAAAACTTCAAGCTTTCACACATGAATGTGTATTTGTGTTTGTTAAACATGTTTCTTTACAGAGTCAAACTCACAACAGGTTTGTTATTATTTCAGTGTCGACTCTCAACAGTTTCACATCATGACAGAACACAACATCACCAACAACCAATCAGATTACATCATGACAGAATCCTACATCATCAACAACCAATCAGAAAGGTCCAATGAGAGCTATGATGCGTGGGTATTAGTTTTTCAGGAGAAACAGCCATTTGCTCGTTCAGTGTTTGTCTGGACTCTTTCAGTTGTTGAGATTCCGATCATGCTCTTTTCTCTGTATGCGTTGTGTTTTCTCATCAAGTCGCGAACTGCTTCAGTTTTTGTGATTCATTTGATTCTTTCAGATCTCATACAGTTGATTTGTCTCATATTAATGACATGGGACAGTGGAGAGATGTTGTCGTCTGCACATGAATATTCTCTGATTGTAGGTGTGTATTTTATGGCATGTGTGGCGTCTGAAAGATATCTTTTGGTGTCTCATCCTATCTGGTACAAAACTCACCAGACACTGAAATCCTCCTGTTTGATTTCTCTCATCATCTGGTTTGTGCCTCTGATCTTTGGATCAATAAGACCACATGATCTGTATTTTGAGTTTCTCTGGAAGACTGTAGCTTTGTTGATCCCCTATCCAGTGATCATTGTGTGTTTTGTTGGTACATGGAGGGGTCTTTCTCACGCAATATCACTGACGTCTCAGAAACGCAGAATAATTTTTGCCAATTTTTCACTTGTGCTGCTGAGTTATACGTTTATCATCCTCCCGTACTCAGTGGTTGGTCTTTATTGGCATTTCACTGGTCATTGGTCTTTGTCATATTCAAAAGTCTATAGATTTGTTGAATGTCTGCTGTATCTGAATCCTCTCACTGACTGTTTGTTGTATTTGTTGAGGACTGATGCTATTGATATATTGCCGTCTCTTCTCTGGTGTCGTAGATCAGACACACATCAGATTTCTGTACGATTCACAGCCAGAGCAACACAACCATCATCATAATGTACAGTAGACTCACAGTTGTGTCATGTGTTTCCATGTGATTCTCATACACTTGTGTACAGGATTAGAATGAATTTTGTTCCTCAGACATTTGATGGAGCATCATGACTATTCATGAGTTTTGCCGTCAAAAGTTAAAACAATCCTGAACAAATGTGTCTGTGGCCTTTGATTGTTTGTAACCTGGACTCCTGTGACTGTATTGCATTACATTCTATATTCACACTAATGTGATGTTTGTGTCAATTTTAGACGAAATCATTGAGCTTTGCATGTCAATTAAAACGTTTGTAAATAAAGTGATCTGTCAAGATGAGTTTGGCTGAATGTTATATTTAGAGAGTATTGTTCTATTTCTTTTTCTCAATTTCAATTGATCATTAAGGGGGGACTTAATGCTGTTTCCTGCTTTCTTTAAACACATAGGCTACGTCCACAATACAACATTTTTGCTTGATAACGCATCTTTTCGCTCTATTTATACAGCGCTTTATTGTGTATAGCTATACACCCAAAGCGCTTTACAATCATATGAGGTCACCACCTACACTGTGTAGCATCCACTTGGATGATGTCACGGCAGCCACAATACAACGCTTCCAGTTACCTCACCACAGACCAGCTATAGGCGGAGAGGAGAGGGAGATAGAGCTGTTCTGCTTTTCAGTTTGTTAGCATTAATGGCAGTTCGTGCATACTTTAGATTACACTTTGTTTGGCAGTTGAGGGCGAGATAAAAATTTCACTTCTGCAGCTTGTGTAATCCGCAACAACCTCTTTGTCCGTACATTAAAAACCTCTGTGTCTCTGTCTAAAAGATGCCGGTCATGAAAAGGAGGCGGTAAGTGAAACTGCGTCAAATGTCTGTGTTTTGTTGGCATTCGGCGAGTTAAATGCATCATATAAACAACACAAATGTGAAGTGAATCAACAGTTATCCAGATATAATGGGTGATGTGTTTTGTGTAAATCTCCGGGAACTCGACTGTTTTCAGAAAGACTGTATCCGTATTTAAGGATACAGCTGTATCCGTCTTCTATAGCCTAAATGTGAGAAAACTAAAAACTTATATATGCCCTACTGTACTTCTCTATAGGTTATCAAGATTAACATGAGCACCGCATAATTTTCGTCACGCTGAAAACCGTTGATTGATATTTTTTATTATTGTGAGGTTATGTTAAGGGTTGGGGTAGGTTTAAGCGTTAGCTATTGAAATTTATTGTAATATATGGCAAGTTTTTTCACCACTTTCGGCCGTAGCTGTACCACTTCTGGCAACAGTAGTTAAGTGTCTGTAGCCGAGAGACAATTTTCAAAATGGCCACCTCTTGTTACTTTTCAACATAAGATTAGATTAGATTAGATTCAACTTTGTTGTCATTACACATATACAAGTACAGTGTAACGAAATGTAGTTTAGGTCTAACCAGAAGTGCAATTAGCAAGTGCAGGATATACAGTGTGAATAAATACAGAATACAATATTAGGGGAATACTAATAAAAGTCCCGAATAGACATTTACCTCAGGTTTGTACTACTTTTGTATGTATTTTGTCTTTCTGGAGTTAAAAATAATCATGGTCGAGATCACAGTGTTGTTGTTAATAAATCAGCAGTAAGAACTTTAATTGTTCAGTTATTAGTGTATAAAGTTACAATATTGTCATTGCATTTGACTCTCCATCTCCAGCAAGTGCGCCACCTGCAGGTGAAAATACGTTTGTTCAAGTAGCAAGAGCAGGAACATGGTACAAGAGATCAATACAATGTAACACTGTGGCAATACATGAGGTCAATACATGAGTTTGCGATCTCTAACAAAGACTGACGTTTGCTCATGCACTAATATAGACCATCTGATAAACTTGATCGATCCGCATGTTTTTAACTGATGAAGTGAAGTTGACGCCATTGGTAATGTTTATTGCTATAAGCTAAAGTTGATGAAAACACGTGAGAGGGGCAACGACCAATCACAACAGCCTGAGAAGTGGAAGCCAATCAAGTAAAGACCTGGTCAGTTTCACCAATCAGAGCGTTTAGGAAGGAGGGACATTATATATAGCGGAAAAATGTCCTTGTTTTGTGAGAAGAGGGACATTGGTGCACAATAAACTTGAAATATGTGAAATATTAAGCTTTTTTTATTATACACATGAATATCCATTGTTAAACACGCAAAAAACATAATCAAAGCCTCAAAAACAGCCAAAGACTGGGTCCTATAAACGATCAAAAACAATACAAAACATGGTATTTTGAGTTTGTGATGCCCTATAGAGTAAATCACTTTCTGCTCTGCATCCAAACTTCGCTCACATACATAAAATACATTTTGTCACCATAGTGCCTAAACGTATGTAAATGCAGGAAATGAAATTCAAATCAAAAACATTTTTCCCTAATTTCTGTCCCCCTCACTTCCAAAAACAAAGGTTCACCCTTGGTGTCGTGTTTGTTAATAATTAAATAACACAGTCAGACTGATTTGTTTAATTTCAAGTAAATCATGTTCTGATGTTATCAAAATGTGTTATTGTACTTGACTGTAAATGAAATTTTTAATCTGACTTCAGTGTAACATATACTGTGAGTGTGTAACCATATGAAATCTCATCCTTTGACTTAATAGATCACAGTGACCCATCATGTACTGTAAACAGAATATGACAGATGAGTCTACTCCACATGTACGACGTCACTGACCCTGTCAATCCAGCACATCATCTACTTTAAAGTTCAGAGTTTTACTCGGCACACGTTAATAAAATAATGACAAAAATGTCCTGTTGCACCTTGAGACAACAAACTCTTCTGTTTTGAATATGCACCTTAAACTAGATGTGATCTCATAAACATCTCACTTATTAAAGAAGAACAAATTAACATTTTCCTCCAGTCTCATCTGCATCTCAGATTTGTATCTTCTGGCTTGAATTCAGAAGGTTTGAAACGCGAGTTGTTTTGTAATAAACTGTAGTTGATCAATATTTCTTTGTTCCTTAAAAAAAACTTTTATTTGGTTTTGTGAATACTGACTTAGCATTCTATCGACTTTATTTTGAACAGTTGCTGATATTAATGGAGACTCTTTTAATTGTAGATACTGCCACAGTTATATAATTGAAATACGTTTAAATTATTTAAAAGATAATTGTTTAACACTTCAATACACACTAACCATGATAATTCATTTGCATTAAAGGATGAAGGACTACTGTGACAGAGCTAGAGAATGAAGCGTTAGGCCCACAGTTACATGTCCAATATGTCATGTAATATATCCCTGTAATACAGTTCACAGTAGGGAAGGAAGGAGGCGGGAACCGGCGAACATTTAACAAACTTTAATCAAAATAAACAAACAATCACATGGAAGTAAAAGGCCATATTTTAAAAGGGGTGGAAACATCCTGAAATTCTAATCTGTAATTTGGAGAAAGGCCTATCAATACGAAACTGTAGGAGGCTGAGGATCACAAAGACATGTTTAAGGAATGCAGTAAGTATGAAAAGCTATGTTTTTTCTTGAAATGAATGTAAAGTAACATTAAGAATTTTAATATGTGAACAGTAGGCCATTGGGGGTCACCTAATAATGTCTTGAAAACCTGCCAGCCTGGGAATCGAACTTGCAAGATTTGAGTCTTCAGTCTTGTTCTTTAACCAATAGGCCACAAATATCTTTGACCAAACACATCAAATATTGCCTCAAAAGTGGACAAGAAAGAGTAATGATATGCAATAAAATATTTCACTATCAACAAAACCTTCAACTGTTGGAAATTGTAAGGTGTGCTTATACATACAGTGATATTTGGAGATGTTTTTATAAATCTAATTCAAAGTATATTTGTTGTAAATACATTAAGCCTTAAATAAGTTTAACAATACAAGCTTACATTATTTTATTTAAAGATTATTTCATTTTAAAAGGTTAAATGATAAAGTTAATAATAAATGCAGTTGAGAATGCTGAATGGGTGAAATTTGAAATGTAATTGTAATATTCCTGTAAAATGATCATGTATTATACAAAATCTGTGTTTTCATGCCCACTTGACGCTCATCAAAAGCGCACACATGCACAGACAACCCCTGAAGCTTAGTAGCGTTTCCTTAAAATGAACTGACCCTGGAACATAAGCAGCTCCGGAGCGGGTTATCTTCAGAGAGTGAGTTGCTATGGTTACTTACATACCCTGAAAGTTATCTCTGTTTTTGGAACCGAAAGTTGAGGTTATCAGCTAACTAACCCTTAAATTTACCCAGTAAAAAGCTAAGCTGATAGACACATTTCTCAGTGCATCAATTCAAATGGTTCTGATAGAAAGAACCAATGAAGAGTCCATACAGAACTCTCTGATATATCAAGATCTCTGATAGTTTACACCGTCACAATCCACTGGCACAACACATCAGATTTCAGTACGATACACAAATGATACACAACCAGAACAATCATCATAATGTACAGTAGACAATTTTTGAGTTTTGACAATTTAAATAATCCTGAACAAATGTGTCTGTGGCCTAATAGATTGTTCGTAACCTGGACTGATGGGATTGTATTGTATCATCTTCTATATTCACACTAATGTGATGTTTGTTTAAATTTCAGATATAACAGAACCGCTGTAGTGACTTTACAGCTTTACGTGACAATAATAACAGTCATCTGTCAAGAATGCATTGAATGTTGTATTTAGTAAATATTGTTCTATATTTTTTCTCTCAATTTTACTAGATTTTTAATTGTAATGCATACTTTTGTTAAATGATTCAATTTAATCTACACTTCCACTTGGTAGATCTTATAATAAACATCATATTTGATTTACAAATAAAATGTACATGCATTAATGTCAATGTGAACCACTGATCTATTTTTGAAGAGTTTATTTCCAAAATCAGATAACTCGGTTTTAAATAAATGAAAATGTAGTTATTTTTAATTGTGCATTTCCAATTAATATCAATCAAACTGCAATTGGTTGGTTTTGATTAAATTATACTAAATGATTCACACTCACAGAAAAATAAAGGAATTATATTTACGCATTTGGCAGACTCCTTTATCCAAAGCGACTTACATTTCATTATCCTATACATCTATACAAAGGTATTTGCAATCCCCTGGGATCAAACGCAATGCTCTTACCACTGAGCTACAGGTAAGCTTACATTTTATTCCATCAATGGGGGACATAATGTGAAAAAAAAACATGATTCTCAATTTTTTTTTAAAACGGAGTTATCTCATTTTGGAAACAAACCCTTCATATGGTGTGAACGCGTCTCTTCAAGTATCAACAGAATTTCATGAACATATTTATATGACTTTCAGGATCTTTCAGTTAATTTACCTATAAAAGAAAATTAATCATTTAAGTCAAAGTAAAAGACAAAATACCCAGATAGCATAGGGACATCTGTAAGATGTCTGCTAAAGGTCTGGAGATCTGGAAAACCTGCTGTGTCAAAACTTCTTAGAAAGAGCTGTTGTACATCTATTCTAAATCATGCACATCTTACACACGAGCAGACACATGAGCAAACAGCATCTGCCAGATGTCTTGCAGATGAAAATGCAGACATCAAATAGATATATGCCAGATGTAAAAGACTCTCTACCACACCTAAAAGACTCTCTACCATCCACACTGGACCCATACCAATTTGCCTACCGTAGCAATAGGAGCACAGATGATGCGGTGTCTATGGCGCTGCACTCTGTGCTCACACATCTGGACAATAAGGACACTTATGCACGCATGCTGTTTGTAGACTTCAGCTCTGCATTCAATACCGTCATCCCTTCCAAGCTAATCATCAAACTTGGAAACCTAGGCATTAACAATTCAACCTGCAACTGGATTATGGATTTCCTGACGAACAGGCCTCAGCTTGTTAGGTTAGGCCACATCTGCTCCACCACCATCACCCTCAACACTGGTGTACCACAGGGCTGCGTGCTGAGCCCCTTTCTCTACTCCCTTTTCACACTCGACTGCAGACCTGTGAATGGATCGAACTCCTTCATCAAGTTCGCAGACGATACAACAGTGATTGGTCTCATCAGCAACAACGATGAGACTGCTTACAGGGAGGAGGTACGGCACCTGGCCACATGGTGCTCAGACAACAACCTGCTCCTTAACACCTCCAAGACAAAGGAGATCATCGTGGACTTCAGGAAGGCGAAAGGAGGCACACACGACCCCATCCACATTAATGGGATGGCTGTTGAACGTGTTTCCAGTTTTAAGTTCCTGGGGACCCATATTTCGGAGGACCTGTCCTGGACCACCAACACCTCATGCCTGGTCAAGAAGGCTCACCAGCGTCTCTTCTGTCTGAGGACACTGAAGAAGAACCAACTGTCTTCAACTATCCTGGTAAACTTCTATCGCTGCACGATAGAGAGCATCCTGACCAACTGTGTCACAGTCTGGTACGGGAACTGTTCTGTTGCTGAGCGCAAGGCACTGCAGCGGGTGGTGAAAACAGCCCAGCGCATCACAGGGACTACACTCCCTTCCATTGAGGACATCCAGAGGAAACGCTGTCTGCGTCGAGCTCGCAGCATTCTCAAGGACTCCTCTCACCCCGCTCATAGACTGTTTACTCTCCTGCCTTCCGGTAGGCGCTTCAGGTGCCTCCGGATAAGAACCAGCAGACTAGGAAACAGCTTTTTTCCCAGAGCTGTCTCATTATTGAACTCTGCTCCCCACTGATTCCACTAACCCTCATAACTTTAACTTTAATGCTGCTACTACATTGTTTACATTGCATAACAGGGCTGCATCCATGACTGAACTGTACACACCAGTACTTCATGTATCTGCTCTACCGGACTGTTTACACACATATAGCATCATTTGCACTCTATACTGCTCACTTGCACACCAGGAATATTACACTGAATGCTCATTTGCACTAATAAACTACTTTCATAACTGCATTAACTCATCTACTGCATTGTAACTCATCTATTGCATCTATTGCATAACTAACTGCATCCACTCATCTATTGCACTGTAACTTCAATAACTGCATTAACTCATCTACTGCACTGTAACCTTAATAACCGCATTAACGCATCTACTGCACTATAACTTCAATAACTGCATTAACTCATGTACTGCACCGTACCATTAATAACCGCATTAACTCATCTACTGCACTGCAACTTTAATAGCTAATGTCTGTAATTAATGCACACTCAAGTCACTTGCACTATTGTATTGTCTATATTGTTATCTGTTCATAACCACCTGTACATTAATGTTCACAGTATATAGCCTTCTGTATATATTGTTCATAGCACATACCGACTGTCATATTTTCATACAACATTTGTATAGTATTTCCCTAAAATTGTATTCTGTATTTATTCACACTGTATATCTGCACTTGCTAATTGCACTTCTGGTTAGACCTAAACAACATTTCGTTACACTGTACTTGTATATGTGTAATGACAATAAAGTTGAATCTAATCTAATCTAAATCTAATGTATGTGTGCAATCAGGGTACGCACAAACAAACACATCAATAAAGACGAAGTTAATTAAATCATGGTCAAGCACAGAATGTTAGTTGTTTATAAATCCGCAGTTCGATACGGGTTAAAACTTTTGTTAGGACATTAGTGTCGTGTGGAAACACAGTTTATACACCTGAAACGACTGGCGTGATGCAATGCGACACGACAAAAGACATTAGAAACGCATGAGAATACTTATATATTTTCAACTTTCGCAGAAGAAGATTGACGGATGTTCGCGCCGATTTGCGGCAGTTGCACTGCCTGCCATGAATTTGCATCTGTGTCTTTGATTTGACTTTGTTTGTAAGTTACGAGCGCTAAAAACTTAATTCGTGCTGCTGTGAACCCAGTGTTATGCTGTGTTCACACCACACGCGAACGAGCGCGTTCCACAATCTTTATTACTTTATGACTTTATTCGCAGAAGACGAGATTGATGCGCGTTTGCGATAATCACACCACCTGGTGCGTCTTTGCATTGACTTTGTATGTAATTTACAAGCGCTAAACGCGTGATATGCTATGTTCACACCAAACGCGAACAATCGCGTTCCACGGTCTTTATTCCTCGCGACAAAAGTTTGTTATTTTGGCTAGAGTGACAGGATCTGACAAATTTTTGAAACCTTCGCGGGAGTGTGTCATTCGGTATGCCTGCGCTGACTTCGCGTCTATCTTTGCATTGACTTAGTATGTAATTTACTAGCGCAAAACGCTTAATTCGCGTTAGCTGTGAATCCAGTGTAATGCTGTGTTCAGCGTTGCATAATTTTTATTGCTCGCGGGAAAAGTTAGTTATTGACGCGATCTGACAAATATCTTCAACCTCCGCGGAAGTACGTCATTTGCACCGCCTTTACTTTGCGCGAAACGCTTTTTTCGCGTTTGGTGTGAACCCAGCGTTAAGCTCATATTGTAATAAAAATAGTTTACCCTATATCTTTAACAACTGCGCCATCTGCAGGCGAAAATGTGTTTGTTTCACTGTAAGTAACATATTTCTTGTGAATGTTATGGATTCTCTTGTAAAAACGCTAAACGTGGATTTATTTTGAAATATTTTTATTATGTTTTTGAATACAAACAAAAATAAATGGGTCAATATATTTTAGAGATGGTGTGTCATTATGTATATTAGCATAGGTTACATCATAAGAGCATCTGCTAATGCACAATTAGCTTTTTCTTTTTAACAACTTGAACTATCTTATTTTTTAAGAACATTGTCATTTTTAGAATTCATGAAGATAATTGTGAAATCCAGGGGATGATTTTTGATTAGATCTAAGCACCAAAACCTTTTTATTTATCAAACCTGCATATTTTAATATGCACACAGAACATTTGCCGCATTTTAGACAAACTCTTCATAGGTAAGTTAACTTTCATTCAGTTTAACATATCAGTACGGAGCCCGTAACCTGTCACACGACATTTTTTATATATATCGTGGCCACGAATTAAGAATTTGTTCCCACGAATAATTAATACGTGTGAACGTTTTGCTTAGTCGTTGCCTCGATTTAGGTAAATCGCGCGTACGTTTTATTAATTCGTCCCCTCGATTAACGTAAATCGCGCGCACGTTTTATTAATTCGTTCCCTCGATTAACGTAAATCGCGCGCACGTTTTATTAATTCGTTCCCTCGATTTACGTTAATCGTGCTCACGTTTTATTCGTTTGGTCCAACAATTTAATGAAACCATCGGTATTTTACTCATTTAGACGTTGTTATGGACAGAGAAACGTTAATTGATGTATATTTTGAGCTGGAATTGAGTTATAAAGACATTCTCCGAAGCCTTGCATTTGCAAGGAATCGTTTTATCAGAGAGGCACCTTCATCGCATATTGAGGGCAAGGGGGCTACCTGTTACCAAATTTTCTGTTACCCGTGATATTTTGTGACCGCAGTAGGCGCTGTTGTCACTGTCGGCAATTCTCTACGCAAAGAGCGTAGATTCGGGCGAGAATGCGCCTTGTGCTCGTCCGCAGCTTTTTAATCTTGCGCAATAACGCGCTTTGTTCTCGTGCACGTTACTGTGAGCGGGCTTATATATATATATATACACACACACACATACCCTAATACCCTTATATATACACACTTTTACCCTAATAATAGAACAGCAATCACGACAATTCTAAACATTGTCCATTTAAGAAACATGAACATAAATGAGCTTTGTGTTATACATACATGCATTATAGGCTATAAAATATACATAAGGACACAATACTATAAAATGATATGTTTATAATGTACAGAGTAACCTTGTAGCCCTTCAGCAGGTCACCATATCTCACGATGCACGGTAACGGGCTAAAATAATCTGTTATCTTCCTCTGTTTTACGCAGAATAGCCTTATTGTTCTCCGTATTCTCTCTTTTGACATGTAATGCCTTCTATGTCTTATCCTGAAGTGCACCATTTAGACTGAGAGACCATTTAAAGGCCCTGGAAACCTTTGCAGGTGTTTTGAGGTAATTTTTAGATTTTTGAGACACTGGTTTTCATTATCTGTTAGCCATTATCATCACATTTATCAAAATAAAGCCTTTAAATATTTCACTCTATGTGTAATGAATCTAGATATGGGTTTCACTTTCTGAAATTAGTGACAAAGAATATTGACCTTTTTCATGATATTCTATTTTTTAGCTTTACCTGTATCCAATTTCTGAGTGGAACGTTTTTAGAACTTTCTTTTTTGTTCCCCCAAAAATAACCAAATGGGAACCAACATTAGGGGAACGTTCTGTGTTTGCTGTTGTTAACCTCATTGTAATTGATAATAATTTATTGTTAAAGATGTTGTCGATTTAGTGTATCACAGTATGTTGTATATACATTTGAAAACAGTTTAATGTATGTTTTGTATTTTTTTATGAGCATTAAAAAACTATCTGGACCTCTCTTACCTCAGTGCCGGCTATGGCCAAAATTAGGCGCCACTAAAGTCATACCGTTATTGGCTGACAATCATGGGGCTGCACCTGAGAGAAAAGTACACTGGTGGGTATGGCTATAGGCTTTTCAAATATTCATTATCCCCACTATAAATAAAGTCTTACTACAGTAACTGTTAACCATGGTATTTGTGTTTAAGTTGTTATAAATCTGCCAAAGCATCAATCGCTATTCACTTTTACTACAATAAAGCATAGTAAACTTTCTTAAAATACTTGCTGAAGAGCGTTTTCAATTTTTGTATGAACACTCTGCGTTTGAAGAGTACAGAAGACAGGTGGCGATGACACTTCTAAATGAGACAGGTATATTATTGGTGTACTTCTGTGATTTTCACAATATCATATATTATTTCAATGATTAACAGATGAAACCCATTACTAAGGTGTATTGTTTTATTGGTGACAAGATGACCTCAGTGAGCTTTGCCACTATTGTGGGGAGAAGGATGCAGGGCAAGGAAGGACAACAGCCAAAAAAATAATAATGCTTTGGTAAAATTTTATTAAGTATACACCTATCATGATAGTATCCTATACTGCATTTCAGTTATTTATCTTAGAAATGTTGTTGTTTTAATTTTACTTTTGTTGTTACAGATCCACTGTGACGTGTGTAACCGATGGTTCCACATACAGTGTGCTAAAATGGTTGACCCCAGGAAGTACTTTGTGCTGCATGCCAGTTTAAGATTCGACCGGATTTTCTTTTGCAAACATGCAAAACAAGTTATAAAGTAATTTGCAAGACTTGCGCTTCATTGATGTGGTTATTGTGATTGTGTAGGTTTATGAACTAATTTAAGTTGCATGATGCTTCTGAAATGCACCATAATATACCTTTTTATAATTATTTGCTGTTTTGGAAAATAAAGTTTATTAAGTTTAATAAAACCCCAAAATGCACTTAAATATACTTAAAATCAAAGTCCATGTTACGTGCATCGTGAGATATGTGACCTGATGTACCACTGTCACTGTTCTCATCACAGCTAAATGCTCTTCAGGATAAGACATAGAAGGCATTAGATGTCAAAAGAGAGAACATAGAGAACAATAAGGCTCTTATGTGCAAAACAGAGGAAGATAGCAGATTATTTTAGCCTGTTACCGTGCATCGTGGGATATGGTGACCTGCTGTACCACAGTCACTGTTCTCATCACAGCTAAATGCTTTTCAGGATAAGACATAGAAGGCATTAGATGTCAAAAGAGAGAATACGGAGAACAATAAGGCTATTCTGCGTAAAACAGAGGAAGATAACAGATTATTTTAGCCCGTTACCGTGCATCGTGAGATATGGTGACCTGCTGAAGGGCTACAAGGTTACTCTGTACATTATAAACATATCATTTTATAGTATTGTGTCCTTATGTATATTTTATAGCCTATAATGCATGTATGTATAACACAAAGCTCATTTATGTTCATGTTTCTTAAATGGACAATGTTTAGAATTGTCGTGATTGCTGTTCTATTATTAGGGTAAAAGTGTGTATATATAAGGGTATTAGGGTATGTGTGTGTGTGTATATATATATATATATATGAAAGTGAAAAGTGAAAGTGACCTATTTGTCAGATATGGTGACCCATACCCGAGATGTGACCTCTGCATTTAACCCAACCAGTGACTAGTGAACATACGCACAGCAAGTGGTGAACACACGTACACCCGGAGCAGTGGGCAGCTATCAGTGCAGCGCCCGGGGAGCGTGTAGGGGTTGGGTGCCTTGCTCAAGGGCACCGCAATCGTTACCTGCCGGCCCTGAGGATCGAACCGGCAACCTTCTGGTCACGAGTCTGACTCTCTGACCATTAGGCCACGATTGCCCCTCATTAGGCCACGATTGCCCCTCGTATATATATATTATATATATATAAATATCATTAAATGAACCTGCTTTGTACAGTTCATTCGGCGTGTTCAGCCACTCACGTCACGTCAGCACTCTCAACAGACTTTCCGAAAAGCCCGCTCACAGTAACGTGCACGAGAACAAAGCGCGTTATTGCGCAAGATTAAAAAGCTGCGGACGAGCACAAGGCGCATTCTCGCCCGAATCTACGCTCTTTGCGTAGAGAATTGCCGACAGTGACAACAGCGCCTACTGCGGTCACAAAATATCACGGGTAACAGAACATTTGGTAACAGGTAGCCCCCTTGCCCTCAATATGCGATGAAGGTGCCTCTCTGATAAGACGATTCCTTGCAATGCAAGGCTTCGGAGAATGTCTTTATAACTCAATTCCAGCTCAAAATATACATCAATTAACGTTTCTCTGTCCATAACAACGTCTAAATGAGTAAAATACCGATGGTTTCATTAAATTGTTAGACCAAACGAATAAAACGTGAGCACGATTAACGTGAATCGAGGGAACGAATTAATAAAACGTGCGCGCGATTTACGTTAATCGAGGGAACGAATTAATAAAACGTGCGCGCGATTTACGTTAATCGAGGGAACGAATTAATAAAACGTGCGCGCGATTTACGTTAATCGAGGGGACGAATTAATAAAACGTGCGCGCGATTTACGTTAATCGAGGGGACGAGTTAATAAAACGTGCGCGCGATTTACGTTAATCGAGGGGACGAATTAATAAAACGTGCGCGCGATTTACCTTAATCGATGAAACGACTAAACAAACGTTCACACGTATTAATTATTCACGGGAACGAATTCTTAATTCGTGGCCACGATATATATAAAAAATGTCGTGTGACAGGTTACGGGCTCCGTATATCAGTACAGACACGTGACCCATCTGTTTTACACTCAGATAATTTCAGACTAGATCTATGTTGATCTTTTCAAGACCCAAACCACCGCCCATTCTTCATCATAAAAGTCCAAAGTACAAGGCAGAGAAGAGCTTTACGGTAACAGATCAAACAGAGCACAGTGAGGACTCAGCAGGGCACTAAACACTACTTAGATCACACTATCTCGACTTCTCACTCAAAACATGTACAACCAAGGTCCATCAATTGGAAGAATAGATCCCATCGACATAGTCAACAGATCTCCGAGTGATCAGAATGCATTCGAGAAATCAGGAATACGACAATTTCATCCACCACCGTACCAGGAGTACCCTGCGTACCCTAATGTGAGATATCTTCCTCCAGGGAGTTATCCGGCACCATACGGGTATCCGGCCCAGCACAACAGAGCTCCGGGAGGCCCTCAGGCTCCTTACCCATTAGGGTATCATCAGGGACAACATCCAGGTCATCCCAGGATCCCCGTTCAGCCCACGGCTCCATATCCATCAGGATATCATCCGGGACAACATCCAGGTCATCCCGGGATCCCCGTTCAGCCCACGGCTCCATATCCATCAGCGTATCATCAGGGACAACTTCCAGGTCATCCCGGGATCACTGTTCAGCCCACCGCGTTGTCGACCCCAACGCCACCGATCAATCCAAAGCCAGATTACATGTGTTACTCCGTCTTTACTCTGCTGTGCTGCTGTTTACCTCTGGGTATTGCTGCTGCTGTCTATTCGGGCGCTGTAAGTGTTAGCGCACGTGTGTTTGTGTCTGTGTGTCTTATTACTGTGTGTCTTTTTGAGGGTCATTCACATGTTCACATGTCAAACATGTTAAATATTTAAACAGGGAATTATTTGAGCTCTGTGTAGGAACAGATTCAGTCTACATGACATAACAATGAGAAGGCCTGTAAGTGGATTTGGTTTGTGTTTGTTCACAGACTCGTGAGTCTTACAGTTCCGGGCAGAGAGAAGCAGAAGAAAGAAACTCCAGGACGGCCTTGATCCTGAACAACACAGCTCTGGGCTTCGGTATTGCAGTGTATGTGGTGGCCATCATATGTTTTTTCCTTATTAATCGCAACATCTGGTAATCACAGATTTGAACGATCCATATTTTATTTTGTTTTTCATTAAACACAAGGTTACATATCTGAATGATGTGCAGGAATCCAATGGGGATCCTTTTTCTTTCTAAATAGATTTTCTCTGTATCATCTACATCATTTTGCTTTAGATTTCATATTGTTTTATTCATGTAAGATATGTAAAATACCTCAACCCAATGTTAATTTTCTTAATGGCTCATTTCATCATATCTTCATTCTTCTTTTATAAAAAGTAAAGTCCCGTGAAGATTTTCCCATACAGATAAATATTCCATTGTCTGAGATGAATGTGAAGGTGTGTTTGTTAATGATTAAATAACAAAGCACGACTGATTTGTTTCATTTCCAGTGAATCGTGCGCTGATGTTATCTCAATGTTTTATTGTATTGCTTGACTGTAAACGAAACTCAGGTTGTTTTAATCTGACTTCAGTGTAATATATGAGTGTGTAACCATATACAATCTCATCCTTTGACCTGTGTATCACAGCGACACGTCACCAACCGTAAACAGAACTTGAGACTAACACCACATGTACCCGTACAGAACACTGTCTCTTCCATCAATGACATTAAACAGAGAACAAATGAAAATGTTGCGTCATTCTCATCTGCGTCTCAGATATTTCCTCTGAGAAAAAGAGTCAGAAATGTCAGAAATGTGTCTGTCATCAGAGTTTCAGAAGAGATGTCAACGATGTGTCAAACTGAGCTTAAATTTATCAAGTCTGCACTGTAAACAATGACAAGGATATTTACTTAAGAATATAATACACAAAAAGTACAGACAAGGTTATTTTTAACACAATATTCCTTGAATAAACCAGCTAAAATTACCTCCATTTTTCACTTGATAAACTTAAATCACAAAGATATATTTGTGAACTGGAGTTTGCTTTCAAACTTAAGTTTAACATATGAAGAGCTCTTTTCCAAAACGCTATAAATCCCTTTTAATAGTTTTCATGAAAATTTAATTTTCCTAGACTCATACATTTTGTTAATATTCAATTTATCCTGTAAAAATGGTCTGTTGGCTCAGTCTGAACATGTTAAACAATGATTGTTAAATGAAACAACAATATTGTCGATTATAAATTCAAAGTTTATTTTTTTCAAAACGCTACAAATCCATCCATTCAAATCCAAACAGAATCTCTTCCTAATCTTAAAGACAACAGAACAATAAACACTATCAAGTATTTCATATTGTAAAGCACACAAAGTAGCACTTTTACGCAAAATGCAAAGCATGCTGGGAACTTCAAATCCACTGCTCAGTTGTTGAAATTACTAAAAGAATTCTTGAAGTCTCTTTGTGACACTGGTTTGTCCAGGTTCACACCTTTTACATTTTTTACTTAAATGTATTTATATTCTTTGCATTGTGATTATTCAAGTACGAATCGTTTAAAAGCACAATTGCTGAAACTAGAAATTCTACCCGCACTTAGTGAGTTTAGGGATTTTTTTGAGAAATCCATTTATCTGAATATCAGTCAGAGAGACAAAAGCACAATACACATAAGCACAGTGTTTAATATAAGAACTTCTCATCACACAGCCTTGTGACATACATTGCTGCATTATAATATTATCTATTTATGAAATACAAGGGGATTTCACAGAAACACCAAGTGAGGAACTCATGACGTATGTGCCACCATTACATAATTCATCTGAGCATTACCACACACAGTTTATTTCTGTTCCAGTTTCCCTGTAACTTCGGCAAATCAGCGAGACAGCTCAATACAAAGCCATGTTACTGTTCAAGATATTTTTACTAAATAAAACTAACAATCAAGAAAAATACAAATGAAAGATGTTGTTGAATTCAAATCCAACCATATAAATGATTTCAGTATGAAGTGTAATTCTGTTGTTCTTCACTGCGCGCTGAGACTGTAATATCAGCGTATTGAACATCATCTACACGTGCAGGCCGATGACCAGTTTTACCGAAGTGAACAGATCTGTATTGAACATCATCCTTATCATCAGACTCTTCTGTCTTCTGCCGCTGGTGTTCGCTCGGTGCGGCTGGGAGGTTTTTAAACACAGTGTACGGGAGGCTGGGGTTTGTTGACTGCAGAGCAAGAAAAAACCATTCAATTTTATACTAGATCTAAACAATATATAAAGATAATATTTTATCATTTAACCTTTTCAAATGATGTCATGTTTTATTATTTGTGTGTTTACCTGTGACTCGTTTCCTTCATGACGTCTGAGGTTATTTCTTCTGTTTAGGACAAAAACATGACATCAGACATGTTGATGTGACAACAGGAAGTGATGTAATGAATATGATCAAGACTCACCTCCTCCATACAAACGCACCAACCAGCATCAGTGTCAGAAGAACCAGTAGAGATGAGAGAATGATGAGTCCAGTGCTGTCAATCATCACATCTGAACAAATAATAAAACAAAACACTGTTTCAGTCTTTCTGTTGTGATGTCATCACTAATCCAAAGATTTTAAGAAAATGAAATCAAAGTCAACCTGGCAGTGGTGTGAGTGTGTTGTAGGTCAGAGTCACGGCACGCGTCTCTAAAGATCTCACTGATGAGACTGTTGTGATTCTTGAAGCATCTGCAGCATTCAGAGGAAAACTATCTCACACAACTTGTGAAAGTTTATGTGTAAATCTGTGTTCAGTGGTGTGTTTATTACACACATTGACACAGATATTAGCTCAAGATTTAGAATATTGAGTTTTGAGAAAATGAACTCAAATCAAATGTAATTAAGTAATCTTTACCTCTGACATATAAAGCAGTTCTGCAACGTTTTTTACAATCATCATAATCATCATCATCATCAGTTTTACAGTAGCGATAGGTTCCTTTGTCCATCTTCTTTAGATTCTGAATTGTGAGCGAACAGTTCTTTTTATTGACAGAGTATTTGTTCGGGTCACTTTTAAGGTTTATGGGATTCCCATCTAATGTCCAAATATATTTTTTGTAACATGTGTGAGTACAAGACAGAAGTGTTGTTGATCCCACAGGAGCATAAATATCTTCAGCAGAGTGAACGTATGAAACTGAAACACAAGTAACACAAAAATACATCATTACAGATCATTTCTGATGCGTTTACTAAAGTCTCACATTTATGAAGAAA
The DNA here is from genome assembly GCA_008369825.1 of Triplophysa tibetana. Taxonomy (NCBI): domain Eukaryota; kingdom Metazoa; phylum Chordata; class Actinopteri; order Cypriniformes; family Nemacheilidae; genus Triplophysa; species Triplophysa tibetana. The sequence goes on along the minus strand of CM017911.1, from coordinate 709,184 downwards.
GCAGATTTAGATAAAAAAATGTAATTGAAAAACAATGAAATAAGAATTTACTAAATACAGCAAACAAGAAATAATGTGCTTCTTACCTTTCAGAGACAAGAGGAAAGCCACTAGAAGTGAATGTTGAAGTGTAACCGGGTACATGTCTGGTTTTTCTTCACTTGATGTCTGACAGCAGAATCGTTTCTTCTTGAGAAAACAAACGTTGACACTCATGAAGGATGTGCAGAATGACATCAGACTCAGTGCTGGTGAGATATACCAACTTCAGGAAATTAAAATGAGGAACACAACATGACGTGTCCAAGCATCCTGGCATACACTTAACTGATATATTGCCTTATATGAACGTGTGTGTTTTAGATATATTTTAAATATACTTCTTAGCAGAAATAAATATAGTTTAGTACCTATTTGACATGTGTGTGGGTTGTAACACAGAAACAGCTTTTTCCATTAATGACAACATCGCAATGACTAACATAATGAGATATTATTTCAAAGTTTATGTTGATCCTTCAGTTTGGATATTTAAAGTTTTTTAAAGATGGCTTGGACACTAAAAGTGATCCTTGTGTGTCTCAGTGAGTGAAACTATTATCTTCTTGAGCAAATCTGCAGAACTGCAAAACTTTACCTTTTAAATGGGCTTGGAAACGACTTTATAGACCTTTAGTATGATTTATCTGTACATTTATTTTAAAAACAACTTTATTGTGAGTCACGCTATGTGAACAACCCTTCTAAAAACTCATTAGAGATCTTTACAGAAATTTCATTAAATCGTTCTGGAGAAAAGGCCCAAAACCCTCAGCACAAATGAATATTGTAATGGTTTTAATGGTAAACAATTCTTCATAATGAAAATGCAATGGAGGCCATTAAAATATCAATATCATATCAAAACCATCAGAATTTCCGTAATTTTTAAAAGAGAACTGAATGTCGTAAAATTAAGTAATGAAATGTTCATTCTTAGCAAAATGTATGTTAATGTTTTTATGTAAAGGAATAATTGATGACGGGCCGTTCAGTTATGACTATAATATCTAGTGAAAGTGAGAAAACATACATTATAAATGGTCCCTCCAGGACACCAGGTCTGTCAAGGACAGAATCACAAATATCGGTTTAATTGAGATGTATTCAAATCATTTAGTTCATTGGTTCTCAACCAGGGGGGCGCAGAGACTTCAGATCGGGCGCGATGGTTCCCCGAAACCCCAACCTTTGGAACGCGATCGGGAATACACGGAGGAACGGGATTGCAAATTGAAGGTCGGCAATGTTCCGTCTGAAACTCTTTGTAGGTCCTGCGCAGTGAATTTTAGGTTGCGCACAAAAACATTCGAGTCCGAATTAAACCATTAGGCCACGACTGCCCTAAAGATGTAAGCGCTATTTTTGACAGAGAAATGACACCACACCGCGTCTGGATCATAAATTGCGATGTTAAAATCAATGAAACGGAACAATGTTCAAAACACTATAAGTTTGTAATGGTTTTAATACAAAAAAGCCAATGATTCACAATGATATTTTAATGGAAAACATTCATTTCTGTGATGGTTTCTTTTGTTTTTATCAGCAGGGTACGTTCCATTTATAATCTGATCAATCTGTCATATACAGGTATTTTTTGCTTCTTTATATATATGTATATATTTCAAACTATATTAGCATATTTTATACATTATCTTAGCTATCCTCAATGTACAGTATGGGGGGGGGGCGCCAGTTCTTTAAATGGGTTTACAGGGGGGCGCGACCATGAAAAGATTAAGAACCACTGATTTAGTTTATCAAGAGTTTGTCACTTCATTTGAATAACAGTCTGAGAGCTGTCCAAAGCAAAACAAACATTTAAATAAATATGTTCATTACATATACGGTATTATATTACAATTTCTAATCACTTCTGTACTTGATAGAGATAAAAATGGATTTAAAAGGCAGTGGAACTGTTAATGAGAAACAGCAATGAAAAACTGTACAATACACATTTAACAATTAAAACTAACAATCAAAGAATAATGCAAACTGATATTAGAACAACAGAACAACAGATGTTGAAATACTACGAATATCAATAATATCAGTATGAAGAGTTATACTTCTGTTATTCAGTAGGGGGCGTCACTGTACAGAACACTGGACCTGAGTGACCTCAGCAAGAGTTTAAGTCCCAGTGAAATATAATATGACAATGCCTTTTTTTTCATGAAATATTGCAGCTTTAATTGTAAATAGTTTATCAATGTGTGTCATTCTCTGTTTAAAATTTTGTGTGCATCATAATCTTCTTTTAAAATCTGAAAATGCACTTCTTTCCTGTAATGGTTATCCATATTAAATGACCAATGTTAGACGGCTTGGGCGGAGCTTCCGTTAGATCCTCCCCTTCAACTGTCAGTCTGCTTCCGGTTCTATTTCAAAATGCAACCGCTTGTTAATACATCCAATCAAATCGCAGAGAGAGACGAAAGTCACGCCCTCTAATTTTCTCATAAGATATTCCATTTCACTTGGAAATGCGTCAAAAGGACGTAAAAACAATCTCAACTTCCAGTTCAGGGGGACTTTAAGCATTTTGAAAAGTCTTGAAATTAACATAAACATGCTGATCTTCATCCTTATGATCAGACTGTTCTTTGTTCTTCACATTAAAGGTTTTGGACGGTTTTGCTGGGAAATTTTCATACACCGTGTACGGGAGGCTGTGGTTTGTTGACTACAGGAGATGCAGGAAAGAAAGAATAATTCATTATTTATAGAAGATTTAAACATTTAACTGTAAACACACACACTGCACAGATATCAGAGACCATGTTTCATTTTTACCTGTGTGTTTGACTCGTTTCCTTCACGACGTCTGAGTTTATTTCTTCTGTTTAGGACAAAAACATGACATCAGACATGTTGATGTGACAACAGGAAGTGATGTAATGAACATGATCAAGACTCACCTCATCCATACAGCCGCACCAATCATCATCAGCGTCAGAAGAACCAGTAGAGATGAGAGAATGATGAGTCCAGTGCTGTCAATCATCACATCTGAACAAATAATAAAACAAAACACTGTTTCAGTCTTTCTGTTGTGATGTCATCACTAATCCATGTAGGTCAGAGTCACGACACGCGTCTCTAAAGATCTCACTGATGAGACTGTTGTGATTCTTAAAGCATCTGAAGCATTCAGAGGAAAACTATCTCACACAACTTGTGAAAGTTTATGTGTAAATCTGTGTTCAGTGGTGTGTTTATTACACACATTGACACAGATATTAGCTCAAGATTTAGAATATTGAGTTTTGAGAAAATAAACTCAAATCAAATGTAATTAAGTAATCTTTACCTGTGACATATAAAGAATTTTTGCAACGTTTTTTACAATCATCATCATCATAATCATAATCATCATCATGATCAGTTTTACAGTAGCGATAGGTTCCTTTGTCCATCTTCTTTAGATTCTGAATTGTGAGGGAACAGTTCTTTTTATTTACAGAGTATTTGTTCGGGTCACTCTTAAGGTTTATGGGATTCCCATCAAATGTCCAAATATATTTTTTGTAACATATGTGAGTACAAGACAGAAGTGTTGTTGATCCCACAGGAGCAAAAATATCTTCAGCAGAGTGAACGTATGAAACTGAAACACAAGTAACACAAAAATACATCATTACAGATCATTTCTGATGCGTTTACTAAAGTCTCACATTTATGAAGAAAGCAGATTTAGATAAAAAAATGTAATTGAAAAACAATGAAATAAGAATTTACTAAATACAGCAAACAAGAAATAATGTGCTTCTTACCTTTCAGAGACAAGAGGAAAGCCACTAGAAGTGAATGTTGAAGTGTAACCGGGTACATGTCTGGTTTTTCTTCACTTGATGTCTGACAGCAGAATCGTTTCTTCTTGAGAAAACAAACGTTGACACTCATGAAGGATGTGCAGAATGACATCAGACTCAGTGCTGGTGAGATATACCAACTTCAGGAAATTAAAATGAGGAACACAACATGACGTGTCCAAGCATCCTGGCATACACTTAACTGATATATTGCCTTATATGAACGTGTGTGTTTTAGATTTAAATAAACTTCTTAGCAGAAATAAATATAGTTTAGTACCTATTTGAGATTTCTGTGGGTTGTAACACAGAAACATTTTTTTTAGATATGTCAATGACTGACATAATGAAATATTATTTCAAAGTTTCTGTTGGTCTTTCAATTTTTTCTGAATAAAGAAACATGTGACATTTAAAATAAACAAACTATATAAAGTGTCCAAAATAATCAAGAATATTGTTTAGACCACTGGTTCACCATGAGCTTCTTTAGGATCACATCTACTGTGAAGTACACAAATATACAAGATACAATATCAATCCAGTAAAAGTGTTCAGTTTTGATATTTATATTTTTTTAAAGATGGCTCGGACACTAAAAGTGATCGTTGTTTGGCTCAGTGAGTTAAACTATGATCTTCTGATCAAATCTGCAGAAATGCAAACACATAATCTGCTTTAAACTCAGTTTGGAAATGTACAACAAACTTTTATCAAAACTTTGACTTTTAAATAGACTTGAAGACGACTTTATAGACCTTTACAACAATATGTATGATTTATCTGTAAACTTGTTTTAAAACAACTTTATTTTGAGAAACACTTTCTAAAACAACCCTGCTAAAAACTCAATAGAAATCTTCACAGAAATTTCATTAAATCCTTCAAAAAAAAGGCACAAAACCCTCAGCACAAATGAATATTGTAATGGTTTTAATGGTAAACAATTCTTCATAATGAAAATGCAATGGAGGCCATTAAAATATCAATATCATATCAAACCCATCAGAATTTCTGTAATTTTTTAAAAGATGGGTTTGATATGAATTCTAAAGGCCTCCATTGCATTTTCATTATCAAGCACTCTATCCGGACGTTTACCAGTTTTTTATTTTGACAATGACATGCCAAAATTAAAATAAGCTGTAATGATATATGAGTAGTGATGCGTGAAAAAAAGTCTGCTTAAAAATCCTTACTGCAGTAAAGTGTGGATACCCAAAATTTCGACTTAAATAAGGTAACAAAGTATTTGTACTTCGTTACTTGACACCTCTGGTGAAGAGATATATAGATCAGCAGCATCATTCATCATGAACAAATACAACAAACAGTCAGCGAGAGCATTCAGACACAGCAGATATTCAACAAATCTATAGACTTTATCATATGACAAAGACCAACGACCAGTGAAATTCCAAGAAAGAACAAACATTGAGAACGGGAGGATGATAAACGTGTAACTCAGCAGCACGAGGAACAAAGTGCCCAAAATCATTCTGCGTTTCTGAGACGTCAGTGATGCTGAGTGAGAAAGACCCCTCCATGTACCAACAAAACACACAATGACCACTGGATAGGGGAGGAATAGTAAGAAAAAATACTTCAGCATTTGTTTGTTCTGTTAAACACAAAGAAGATATTTTGAAGAATGTAAGACAGCAAACAGTTCTGAGGCACTTTTGTTTATCATTGTTTTTCTCCTGCTATAGGACTAAGGGGTGTTGAGATCTGTCTGGTTATGAGCATTCTTCCAAATATCTTTCTCTGTGTTCATCAGAACAAACACATTTATTCAGATTTGAAACAACTGAAAGTGAGTAAATGATGATTTATGTGTGAAGTATCTCTTTAAGTGTTTTTACTCCACACACATCAACTATAAAGCATCTCCTCTATTAACAGTGTGAAACACAAACAATGCTTTCTGTGGTTGTTCATTTCCTCTCATTGATCATCAGAGGATTGTGGGTGTTATGACATCATCACTTTCATCCATTAGTTTAGTTTTTAACCTCAGGATCAATCATTCGTCCGTCTTTAAATGTGTTTTCCTGTTTTTGAAACTTGTGTTTGTGGTCAAGTTGAATGGAGTTTTCTTCTCTGGTCAAACATGATGTGAAACTGTGGGGTCAGCACGTCCTCTTTCTATTAGACTGTGTTTGTTCTAATAATATGAAGTAATAATCATTAGAGCTGATTTAATCTTTAACACAATAATACACAATATGTGTGAAACTGACTCTAGGTGGAGAATCACTGCCATATGACTGATCCAACTGAACATATCAAAAGTGCTCTCAGGGTTTTATAGACAGAGACAGACCATCATTCAATTCACATTTATATTCACAATCCATCATTTCAAAACTTGAGATGTTTAGACTTTCATTTCAAAGCTTCACAGGACGTCTCAATGTTAGCAAACAATCGTGGATGATCATGAGATGATATCAGAGAATACTGTAGTACAGGTGAAGATGCATTTTAAAGTGATGATGATGTGATGAGAAAAGATGGAAAGAGTTTTGTATGATGATCCAGAGACGAGTGGACTCATCTGAGCAATAATGAAGAAACACTGAAGATACATGAGAGGAAATGAACAACCACAGAAAGCATTGTTTGAGTTTCACTGCTAATAGAGGAGATGCTTTATAGTTTAAAACACTCAGTGATGATGATGTGTCTCTGTGTGTGTGTGTGTGTGTGTGTGTGTGTGTGTGTGTTTGTGTGGTGTTTAATGCACTTTTGAGGTTTAACATCATTGACTGACAGAATCTCTCAGACTATAAAAGACTCAACAGCCCATAAACATCATCATCATCCGATGAACAACATCTGTGCAACAATCTGATTCCAGCTCACATCATCCTCACATCTATCAGGTCTCATCATCATCTTCATCATCAAATCTATCAGGTCTCATCATCATCTTCATCATCATCATCATCACATCTATCAGGTCTCTTCAGCATCATCATCATCATCACATCGATCAAGTCTCATCATCTTCATCATCATCATCAACAACACATCTATCAGGTCTCATCATCATCATCATCATCATCTTCATCACATCTATCAGCTCTCATCTTCATCACATCTATCAGGTCTCATCATCATCATCATCATCATCTTCATCACATCTATCAGGTCTCATCATCATCATCATCATCTTCATCACATCTATCAGGTCTCATCATCATCATCATCATCATATTCATCACATCTATCAGGTCTCATCTTCATCACATCTATCAGGTCTCATCATCATCATCATCACATCTATCAGGTCTCATCATCATCATCATCATCATCACATCTATCAGGTCTCATCCTCATCATCATCATCATCATCACATCTATCAGGTCTCATCATCATCATCATCATCATCACATCTATCAGGTAACATCATCATCATCACTTCTTTCAGGTCTCATCATCATCATCATCATCATCATCACATCTATCAGGTAACATCATCATCATCATCACATATATAATCATCATCATCACATCTATCAGGTAACATCATCATCATCATCACATATATAATCATCATCATCATCATCATCACATCTTCTGTCTTGTTTTCTTAAATGAAAATGTAAAGTGAAGATCTGATGAGCAGCGGTTCAGATGATGAGAAACTAAAGATTGTGTTTTCTGTGTTTATAAATGAGATGACTGGTGATATTAATAATCTGATGAAATGTTCAGATGATATGATATTGGTGAGATGTGTGAAGGATGTTCAATCACTAGATAATCCTTTGAATTTTCTCTTTTTTTCTCATCTGGACAAAAGGAAAGTTTCCTGAAAACGTGGTTGAATCAAAACAGCAGTTTGATCAGGTGAGATCTCTTCAGTATTTTGACATTAACTCTTAATTCAGCTTTGATAAATATTCAGACAGTAAGATGGAGAGAAGAAGCACACAGAGAATCATTAAACATCATTACTCTCACACATAACATTACTCAAAATTAATTCATGCAAACACAATTTAAAAATAATTTCATGAAGGTTGATTCAAATTGATGGTGAATCTTCTCATCCCATTGTATCCTACTGTAAGAAAATCTTTTTCTTGTGGAAATTGAGGAGGTTTGATGTCTTAGCCGATATTTATTTCAATCACTCAAAACACAGAATAGATGTTTGTAAAACATGTTTCTTTACTCACGACAGGTTTGTTATTATTTCAGTGTCGACTCTCAACAGTTTCACAGCATGACAGAACACAACATCACCAACAACCAATCAGATTACATCATGACAGAAGACTACATCACCAACAACCAATCAGATTACATCATGACAGAACACAACATCACCAACAACCAATCAGATCGGGCCAATAGTTCAAATGTGTCAGATGATTTATTTAGCTTTATGAGCCCTAAAGAGAGGGAATTATATAAGAGTTTTCAGGACAAACAGTCATTTGCTCGTTCAGTGTTTATCTGGATTCTTTCAGTTGTTGAGATTCCGATCATGCTCTTAACTCTGTATGCGTTGTGTTGTCTCATCAAGTCTCATCGAACTGCTTCAGTTTTTGTGATTCATTTGATTCTTTCAGATCTCATACAGTTAATTTGTGTCATATTAATGACATGGGAAGAGACACGGATATTGTCGTCTGCACATTTTTATTCTCTGATTGTGGGTGTGTATTTTATGGCATGTGTGGCGTTTGAAAGATATCTTTTGGTGTCTCATCCTATCTGGCACAAAACTCACCAGACACTGAAATCCTCCTGTTTGATTTCTCTCATCATCTGGTTTGTGCCTCTGATCTTTGGATCAATAAGACCACATGATCTGTATTTTAAGTATCTCTGGCGGTCTGTAGCGTTGTTGATCCCCTATCCAGTGATCATTGTGTGTTTTGTTGGTACATGGAGGGGTCTTTCTCACGCAATATCACTGACGTCTCAGAAACGCAGAATGATTTTGGGCACTTTGTTCCTCGTGCTGCTGAGTTACACGTTTATCATCCTCCCGTTCTCAGTGTTTGTTCTTTCTTGGTATTTCACTGGTCGTTGGTCTTTGTCATATATAAAAGTCTATATATTTGCTGATTGTCTGCTGTGTCTGAATCCTCTCGTTGACTGTTTGTTGTATTTGTTCATGAGGACTGATGCTGCTGATTTATTGCCGTCTCTTCACTGCTGTCGTAGATCAGACACACATCAGATTTCTGTACGATACACAACCAGAACAACACAACCATCATCATAATGTACAGTAGACTCACAGTTGTGTGATTCTCTTACACTTGTGTGTATCTTCATGTCTATTGAACTGTGTCCAGTTGTGTATCTGTAGTAGAAAGTGTGTTTGTAATATTTCAATGAAAATGATATTTGTGATTTTAGAGGCATGATTCAAATACTGTATTAAGCATCTCTATAAAACAATTGATAGTCTAGAATGTACACACAGTTGTGTTATTTATGAGGTGAACACTGAAATATTCATATATGACTAAATCTTGTCTGTAATCTATTCACATGAACAATAAAACACATTTCTCTTCACTGTATAACTTGACAATAAACACACTTCATGATAATAAACCCAAGCGTGTCTCATCACTTCTGCTTGTAAATAAAAACTGATAAAAATTAAGAAATATTTTCATGTTTTAATTTTGCTTGCTTACTAACACTTGAGTAAAATATTTTTTAGTGTTGTTGATAGTAGTCTAATGTATGTCACTTTTAAGGTATCCGTAAGATCAGTGTCAGCTGTGGGGTGATCACAGTGACACCTGCTGTTGATGACAAGAGACACACGTTGTATTGATGTCTAATAAGGGCCGATTCACATTTCACGTCTTTTGCACGCGCAAGTTCCTTAATTTAAATGTAGACATGTATGGGATCAGAATCCCGCCATAAGTATTGCGGGCATATTTAAAAACATAACAAGTGTAAATCAAAAAAGTTAAACCATGAGTCAGAACTTTAAACATATTTTAAATGATATTGGACAAAATTAATGCATAAAGACAAAGTTGTTCATATCGCAAACAAAATAATGTTCTCCTCGGTTGTTTTACTCTTTTTAGTGTTCTATGATATTTTCTGCTTATATTTTAATTTTTTTTACGTATACGTTATTTTTTCCCTCGCTTGTTTTTCCACGTTCTGCGCTTGCTTTTCCAAATGCTGCAGTTCGAGTTTCATGATAATTAGGGCGGGCTTTTGCGCCACCATTTGTCCACTAGTTCTAGATTGACAGCTCCTCCTCTAGCCAATCAGTTGAAGAGGGTGTGGACGTCACTTCAAACGCGATTCGCGTCATACCCTTGGAGGTGGATTATAACCGTCATTTTTTATATCCCGGACAAGAAAAGTTTTAAGGCTACTAACTCTTTAGTAACATTAATGTAAAGTATCCGAAGAACACCGTTCCATAAATTATTTCCGGGTTGAAGTGTGAATTATCGAACTTCCTAATCACGTGAAGGCAGCATTACTTACGTCATTTTGAGATCAATATCCACTAGAGAGAGACGACGCATTTTTGTAGGCCGACCACGTAAGTGCCACACTTGTAAAAAATAAAAAGTGCCACGTTGGTCCCCTCTGGAAGATCGCAGAAAATAAGATCTGTGATTAACAAATACGTGTGATGTTCAGAAGTTTTGCAATCAAGATCATATTTACAGATTAACACAATATTTGCGCACAATATTTTTTAAGCCTTAATACAATCATCAGAAAGCTAACGAGGTATAAACAGACCACTACACTACGATCACTGGATATCAATGTCCCTAACAATCCTCAGACATCTTTCTCAAACTTTATTAAAAATGTGTTCCCTGATAGTTAATTACTCTGTGAATGAATCTCCAACAGTGTTCAAAAGAGATTTGTTCCCATATTGCATAAGAAGTGAGTTTTAAATGCGCGATGACGTCTAAGGAAGTAGTCAAGTTATTAACTTGTTAGCAGCTGCCATTTTAAAGATACAATAAAGGTTTAAAAAACTGACAAGCGGGTTATAACAGGTGTGTTTTATGTCATAGATTATAACCTGAAAGTGTTTAGAGGTTTTGTTAACCGCCATTCCTTCTTTCATTCACCAAAAAAACAGGTGTATGCACACGGAGTATATGTGGCCCAGGCGTCAGTCTGCACAGCAGTTTACGCTGATGGCGTAACGTAAGGGGAGGCAGGTTCAGGTCGCTTTTACACTCCCCAATCTCTTGTCTCCTCCTCCACGTCAAATCAGGGACACAAAGCGAGGCGCAAAGAAAAGTGAAGAGCGAAGAGAAAACAGTGTCGCAAGGGATCGATTGGCTGAAATGCAGTTTTAAAGGAGCGATACAAAGGAAAAGATGTGTTGCAAAATTATTACTTCTGAATTTTTACTTTGCTAAACTTGTTTTTTTCTCTCTGTGCTTTACTTTTCTTTTGCAGGTTCTTACGTTTTACTTGCGAAGATGCAATTTTTTGCTTAATAGCCTTCTTTTATTTGCAAAACATATGTTTTGTTTGCAAATATTTTTTTTCTGTTGCAAATATATATGACCCTATTTTGGCTCCATAAGCATCTACCTGGATGATGCGACGGCAGCCATATTGCGGCAGAACGCCCACCACACACCAGCTTATTGGTGGAGAGGAAACCAAGCCAATACGTACATAGAACATACATGCCACGGATGAGTCAAAATGACAATCTCACTTATTTATTTTCCCTACTATGGCAGTAAACGGAGGATAAAATCTTGGTCACTGACATTCTTCCAAATATCCTCCTTTTTGTTCAGCAGAACAAAGACATTAATTCAGGTTTGGAACAATCTGAGGAAGAGTTAATGATGACAGAATCACCATGTTTTGGGTCGTGTGTAATGTGTCCTCTGATCTGCAGTGAATGTGACACAAGGAATCATCGAAAGTTTCAACCTCGTGATTTTTTCGCAGCTGAGCTCAGGTGTCACGGAGGCTTTACACTGTTTACTGTGTTGCTGTCAAAGTTGTTTAACCGCAGCCGTCGTGGATTATTAGGCTCATTTGAGTCACGCTTTGTAACTAGATTGTTAGAGGACAAAAATAATAAATTAACAATGTCATTTGAACTTAACAATTCTGGGAGTGAACATGGATGCATTAGCTGTTGTTTACACATTTTTGCCATGCGTTTGTGTGTGCTGTTCCTTTAAATAAACACTTCCCAGAGCAACAAAGACACAACCACATTTATCCCAACATAGAAACTACAATCAGAAGCGTCATATAGAACAGAAGATGTGTCAAGATCTACAGACTCAAGAAAACAATTGTGGTCTGAAATGAATCAAAGTTTGAGTTTATTTCCGCTCTTTTATCAGAAGTTTGACACATGGAGGAAATGATGAACGAGTCTTCATGTCATCATGTTAAACCTTAATGACATGATTATTTTTTTTAAGGGCTAGATTGCTCCAAAACTCTCAAATCTTTCATCATTTATTCATCCTCGTGTGATTGTAAATCTGTATGGGAGTATTTCTTCAGTGTAACACAAAAGAAGATATTTTGAGAAACGTCTCATTTAATTTAAGACAATGGAGTTCTTTGATGGTCAACGTTTTCTCAAAATATCTTCTTTTGTGTTCTGAAGAAGAAAGAAACTCATACAGGTTTGACATGACACGAGAATGAA
>CM017911.1:646652-691652 GCA_008369825.1 Triplophysa tibetana | reverse complement strand
GTAAATATCCTCTTTACGCTGTGTAATTCAGTTGAAGCTTTCTAGCCCACAGTATGTCTTGTTCTTTCTTCTTGACGCACAGGAATATTAACATGGTGGATGTTGTAACTCATACAATGCCTGCAGAAAGTGACGCACACGTGGCCAGAAACTTTCTCACAAAGATTTTGAGAAGTTCCATGAGGTATTGATGATCTCATCCCCTCCCCCATACGACCCTGTAGATATTATCCATCAGCCTGTCATCCCCCGCACAACCTTGTGTCACGTCCGCATACATGTGGTGTTTTAGCCATAGCCGCTCTGTTCACGTGCAAGACGCGGGATTACCTGCTTAATCTGATTATTGTGCTGCCATTTACACTGACTTCTGTAGAACTCAAGAGCACCATTGTGTCATCCCGTGTTTGTGTGTTGATTTAAAAAAACACAATAATGTGCATGTTTTCCTCAAATAATTTGTTTGATTTCGTCCTCTATCTCACACGCATCTCAGGAAAAATCGCCTCAAAGGGTACGTGTCCTGCTGCTTTAGTGATATTCTGGTAGAGCAGTTTGGAATGCCATTTAAAGTCCCAATACTCAATATAAAACCCAAAGATGCAGAAACATTCCTGAAATTCCTAATGCTTTCTATCTACCTGCTTTTCAGGAGGAATGAGTCTTCATGTCGGCCCCACTCCTGGCACTCCAAATCTGCCGAAAACCCGACCACAGACATCCCAAAATCTGAAGCCGACCCTGGAGCAGAGTCTTCTTGCCCGACAAGATATGATGCAAGGTAAGATTCGTGTGCTGTTGAACTCTGCCAATGATTGAAACAATAGTTATACACATTTTTTTTTCTTCTTCTGTAGTTCTGCCTCAAAAGACTACACCAGCTGTTGGGGTCAGACGAATCTGCGAGAAGTGTCCTGCCAGTTTAGCTCAGTGGGAAATATGGAAAGTGTAGAGCCCGTAGCTCACGCTTTCTCTAAAGAGTCGCAATTGAACAAGCCTAACGCTGGAGTGGACCATTCCGTTGTTGAGAGGGGTCTCAACAAGCCTCCATCATTTTTATCAGGTGCAAGAGACATTGGTGCACCTCGGAGTATCGCCACCACTGAAGGCATGTTTTACAGAGGCAGTCCAAATGAGCTTACCAACGACTGCCACAGATACCTGCACATACCCATGAGCACAGGTGAACGTATGAGTGCCAGCATTGAGGAGCAGGCTGCCTTTAAAATCGCCTCCAGCGGGAGATCAAACCCTGGACCTTTTTGGCATGTTCCTGACAAGAAACCATCAATTGCCCCTCCTCCTCCACTGCGTAGTGATAGTTTCACTGCCACCAGAGTTCACGAGAAGGGCCTCGTGGGGTCGTTCCCTGAAGGTTTTTCCGTGCATCCACCATCCAGAACTGTGGATAGACACAGTGACGATATCCATGTCAGCGAAAGGGGACGGGAGGCGAGATATAGCTACAACCCAGCTCCAAAAAATGACTTTCTTCATCCATATCTTTCCGTTAAAGAGTGCAACCAAAATCAGGTAAACCCTAGCAAAACATTTTCCCGCTCAAGCACTGATGTAAGACAAGCCCAAAACCCATTTGCATATGAAATCCAGCATCAAAGACAGCACAGCGATGAGAGTCCCTATTCGATGTACCCCAGTACTGCATGTACACCAAAGACTCAGAGCGTAGGAAGCTACTACCAAAGTCTTCAAGACTTGCCAACCAACTCAGAGACTCAAAACTCTGCTAGAACTTCAACGTCCTTTGAACACAACCATGAAGGCCAATCTCATTTCCGATACTACTGCATCACCTCTCAGCAGCTATCCCAAGAATCCTCTTCCCATCCACAGGGATTGAGAGGAAATGAACGGAGAATTGAAGTAGGGACCATACTGGGAACTATTGGCTCTCAAAAGATTGAAAAGACAAAGTATCCCCAATCTTACCTTACCCTGCCTGAGAATGGTTGCACCAAACAGGCCATTCATTCTCCTCCAACTGAAGCTTCCTCTCGTCAACCTCCACGTGTTTTTCTAAAGTCCAGCTCTAATGAGAGGGAAAGAGACTCCCATGAAAAGAATAAAGGTGGGTTCCATCACGAACCCAACCATCAGACGGAGCAAAAGATCCCCATCTCTAGTCCCTGGATCATGCAGGAGGAAAAGATTTGTCCACATAAGACGCCCATGTTATACTCTTTGACCCAGGAGAGCAAGATGATTGCGGATAAATCGATAGTATCATCCAAAGAAACAAGTATTCAAGAATTCTCTGACTCCACGGGTGGCAAACTGGGAAGAAGGAGCGACCGTTACGCCACCACTTTACGCAAAGAGATCCAACAGAAGAAAGCTCAGCTGCAGAAAAGCCGAAGTGCGGCTAACTTGATCTGCTCCAGTGAAGTTGAGGACGACTCTGTCATCTGGAAGTCCAATGAGACCTCCACCTCCTCATCTGATGGCTCCTTCACCAACAGCTACAAGGATCATCTGAAGGAAGCCCAAGCCAAAGTTCTGAAGGCCACATCTTTTATGAGGAGAGATCTGGAACTTCCCGAGAACGAAACTTCAACAGGCCAACCTCCAAAAACTGGCCAGCTCAGCCGTATTGGAGGACGTAAACGGTTTGCTATGGATAAGAAAATGCACTCTTTCTCTGAACCGGATAAGATCAATGAAGTAGGGGTGGTAAATAAATCGGTTGGGTCCTTTGTGGACCGATATCAATCCTTTGAGGGTTCTTGTAGACCGAATTTCCAAAAGCCCATTCTTAAGCAGTCCCTGCCCGTTACCAGAGACAAAACTGACTTGACAAGAGACACTGAAGGTATCCCTAGATCTCCATTCAGACAGAGTAAATCAAGCCATTCAAACCTGAACCCTCAAGAACAACAACGTCTTGATACATTTGCTGAATATGAGGCTACGTGGAACATGCAGAAGAAGACAATGGAAAGAAGAAACACAGGCAGATTTCACTCCGCTGAAAACATTCTGGACTCTAGCGGAACGGTGTGCGTTCATGAAAGATCACGTTCTTCCCCGTCTGCTGACATTCACACTCAGGTAACTGGTTAGTCATGATACTCATCATGTTTGGCCTCATTTACAAATATCACATTCATAATGATGCTAATACAAAACGCTCTGCACCTTTAACATTCTTGTTCACAAGTTAAACGTGATAGTGGTTACCGTTTCAGATGCATCATCTGCTCTCTGTAAAAAAGTTATGTATTATTAGCATAGCAGATGTCATAGGTCAGTTAGTCCTTCATGCAACAGAATCCCTGTCACGTGTGTTAATTCCTTTCAGAAAATCTCACTGCCACCCAACATATCTTCATCGGAACACAAGGACAAACGGGAGACTTGTGTCATCAGGTCAGGACCACTTGTCTAAGTTACTACATGTTCAAACATATAATTCAGTTGTGGATAATGGACACATATGCAAAATGGCTTGGTCTTCTTTAAGTAAGGATTAAATGATCTGAACTGGTTTTCGCTGGTTTATGGTGGTTTTTGATGGTTTAGCTGACCATCTGCACCTAAGTGCCCAAAATGTAACCAACAAAACAGACCAGTTTCACTAGACTGGATGACCAGCTATCCGTTTAAGGTAGGTTTAACCTTTCTCTCTCTCTCTGTATTTTAACATAACTTTTATGTGATCTGTCTGAAAGGGAGCAAAATCCTGTTAGCATCCCTGAGGCGATCACACAAAACATTCACCAAAATGAAGACGTGGCATTTCCTTCCCCATCCAACCAGACACCAAGACCTGATTCCACAGATCCGTCACCTCTCTCCTCACATCATCTCCTAGTTCCTGTGTCTGACAAGTCATGTCCAAAAAATACAGGGACTGAATATCAAAGGTCAGTGTGGTCCAGGGAGGAAACTCCGTCCCATCTAGAAACAACAGAGCCCGGACAGGGGGTCTCACCGGTGAGAAAAACACCAGAGCCGACTCAATCCTTCACCAGACAGTGTTCTTCAGCCTGTCATACTAAAACCCTGGACAGAGAAATGTGCTTGAGATCAGAGGACGGCGAGGGGGAGTTTTCTCTTGTTCTGCCTGTGTTAGGTCATATCTCCGACTCTTCCCAACAGAATACCGGTATGACCGTAACCTCAGATAACAGGACACACTCACCGTCTCATGTGTTCTTCACACAGACTATTACAAATGAAACACACGTAAAGAAAACACATCCAGACATCGGGTAAGAATACAAAAAGTCAGAACACAAGATAGAATAGAGAGGTAGATGAAGCCACTAAATCACATGCAGTCGTTGTCAGTGTTTGTCCTCTTTACTAACTCAATAATTCCCTTGTGATCCAGTTGTACATTTGAGGAAATGTCCGCCGCCGGACAGAAGCTTGACATACAGAATGATTCAGAGAGAGAATCATGTGGAGGATGTGAGGAGAGTAAAACCCCTCAACTGAAGAACAGCAGCACACAACAGACTTCATCTGAACATCAAACCAACGACAGGCCAGAATCACCCAACACCAGCGACCCAGCACAACGCTCGGATGAAGACCTGAAGAGAGAGGAACTCGCCAGAGACATCATGGGCAAAGACAAGAGTCTTGTGGATATCTTAGATCAGAGTAAGATGAAGACCACCATGGATCTGATGGAGGGGATCTTTCCTCAGGCTGAACACATCCAACAGAGGAGGAAGAACACGAACAGACAGGCGTGTGTGAAAAACACGCAGATGAGGTATCTAACACCGTGTTTTTGATTCCAACATTATAAACATTAAAGTGATGAGATGTTTAGAGACGGATATCTTTGAGTTTAGGATAAACATTACTCTGGCTTTAATTCCTTGGTTTTAGACTGACGTGAAGAGTTCTGGTGTTTCATCATCAGTAAACACGGCTACATTAGTGTGAAGTGCTTGAATGTTTGTGTGATATAAAACACTGTTTGCTCATTCTGATATTAGTCTCTGATAGTACAGTACAGTATTCTTCATGTGAGATCAGTCACCAATCACAAAGCGCACACTGCTGCCCTCTACTGACACGCTCGCACAACTGTTAATGTTACACACACAAGCCCTAAACCACAGAAACTTCATTTAGACCACAGACAGATACCATCAGTATTTAATCAAAAGGGTTTAACATCCTTGTGAGACACGCTCGCACACACACATTTATTACATTTATATTGTTTGTTTTATACACAGCTAGATATAAACACTATATATTTACACCATAACAAACACTAACCCTAAAAGAAGCATTTTTACAAACACCTTTTTACGACACCTTATTGTGGTTTTTGCAAATGAGGACATCCTCAATGTGTGGTTTGGTCTAGATTTGTACGTTTTTATTATTTTTCCCCGAATAAACAACTGTGCTGGTACACAAACACACACATATGCTGGTACACATGCACATGCACATGGCACACAAACACACACTCACACACACCTGTGCTGGTCCACAAACACCTCACCTGTGCTGGTACACAAACACACACACTCACACACACCTGTGCTGGTACACAAACACCTCATATGTGCTGGTCCACAAACACCTCACCTGTGCTGGTACACTAACACACACACACACACATGCTGGTACACAAACACACACACACACACACACATGCTGGTACACAAACACACACACACATGCTGATACACAAACACACACCTGTGATGGTACACAAACACCTCACCTGGGTGGGTACAAAAACACACATGCTGGTACACAAACAAACACACATGTCACTACACAAACAAATATCTGTGCTGGTTCATAAACACACACAAATGCTGGTATATAAACACACAAACACCTCACCTGTGCTGTTACACAAACACACACACACACACACCTGTGCTGGTACACAAACACACACACACACTTGTGCTGTTACACAAACACACACACACCTGTGCTGTTACACAAACACACACACACTTGTGCTGTTACACAAACACAAACACACACTTGTGCTGTTACACAAACACACACACACAAACTTGTGCTGTTACACACACACACACCTGTGCTGGTACACAAACACACACCTGTGCTGATACTCAAACACCTCACCTGTGGTGGTACACAAACACACACACACACTTGTGCTGTTACACAAACACAAACACACACACACACCTGTGGTGGTACACAAACACACACATACACACGCACACACATGCTGGTATACAAACACACACAGAGTGTAAATGTACACATTGTATTAAATGCTGATGATTTTTAACAGCTTGATTCAGTGTGTTATATTTCTTCTCTGCAGGTTGGAGGGGAGTTTGACCGCGTCTGTGTCTTTACTGAGCACTTCTTCATATTACAGCACATCTGCACCTAAAGCTGAGCTGCTCATTAAGATGAAGGACATGCAGGAACACATAAATCAACACGACTCAGAAGAGGAGCTCGACTCGGTTCTGTCCAACAAGAAGGTACACAGTCACTCTGAATGACATTCAAGAGATGAGAAGAATCTGTTCTGCAGTATGTTTGTGTGACTGAAGTGTTTTGTTATCGTGATGTTGGTGTCGATGTAGCAAGAGTTGATGGACAGTTTGAGCCGTAAGCTGCAGGTGTTGCGGGAGGCGCGGGCGAGTCTGCGAGATGACGTGCAGGACAATAATCTTCTGGGGGAGGAGGTGGAAGCCACGGTGCGCTCCGTCTGTCGGCCCAATGAGCTGGAGAAGTTCCGCGTGTTTGTGGGAGATCTGGATAAAGTGGTGAGTCTCCTGCTGTCTCTGTCGGGCAGACTGGCTCGTGTGGAGAACGCTCTGAATCACCTGGAGGAGGAGACGTCAGCTGAGGAGAAGGTATCTACAACAATCAGACCTCTTTTCTGATGTTTCTGATGAAGTCATTAATGTCGTGCTGTATTTTCAGCAAACTCTGATGGAGAAACGCAAGCTGCTCATTTGCCAGCATGAAGACGCTAAAGAGCTGAAGGAGAATTTGGACCGAAGGGAACATCTGGTCTATGACATTCTGTCCGGTCATCTCAGTGAAGAACGTCTCGCTGACTATCAGCATTTTGTCAAAATAAAGTCGGCATTGATCATTGAGCAGAGGAAGCTGGAAGACAAGATTAAACTGGGTGAAGAACAACTTAAATGTCTGAAAGACAGTCTGCCGCTGGACCAGAGACTGCTCTACTGATCCATACTAAACCAGACTACACCCTATTGATCCATACTGAACCAGACTACACCCTATTGATCCATACCAAACCAGACTACACCATATTGATCCATACCAAACCAGACTACACCATATTGATCCATACCAAACCAGACTACACCATATTGATCCATACCAAACCAGACTACACCATATTGATCCATACCAAACCAGACTACACCATATTGATCCATACCAAACCAGACTACACCCTATTGATCCATACCAAACCAGACTACACCATATTGATCCATACCAAACCAGACTACACCATATTGATCCATACCAAACCAGACTACACCATATTGATCCATACTGAACCAGACTACACCCTACTGATCCATACTGAACCAGACTACACCATATTGATCCATACCAAACCAGACTACACCATATTGATCCATACCAAACCAGACTACACCATATTGATCCATACTGAACCAGACTACACCCTACTGATCCATACTGAACCAGACTACACCATATTGATCCATACCAAACCAGACTACACCATATTGATCCATACTGAACCAGACTACACCCTCCTGATCCATAGTAAACCAGACTACACCCTTTTAATCCATACTGAACCAGACTACACCCTTTTAATCCATACTGAACCAGACTACACCCTATTGATCCATACTGAACCAGACTACACCCTTTTAATCCATACTGAACCAGACTACACCCTTTTAATCCATACTGAACCAGACTATACCCTACTGATCCATGCTGAACCAGACTACACCCTTTTAATCCATACTGAACCAGACTACACCCTACTGATCCATGCTGAACCAGACTACACCCTACTGATCCATGCTGAACCAGACTACACCCTACTGATCCATCCTGAACCAGACTACACCCTTTTAATCAATACTGAACCAGACTACACCCTTTTAATCAATACTGAACCAGACTACACCCTACTGATCCATTCTGAACCAGACTACACCCTACTGATCCATGCTGAACCAGACTACACCCTTTAAATCCATGCTGAACCAGACTACACCCGTATAAACTCTTCTGATCCACTATGTACTAAATCAGAACCAAACACTTGTGATTCATGTTGTGTTTTCTATCTGCTGTGGTCATTGATTTGATTTCCACCGTTAGAACAGAAAATTCCCTTTTGCTTTTCTTTGAATATCTGGAATGATTTGATGATATTTTCAGGGATATTTTATGAATGAACGGTGATGTTTTATCCTCATGTGCTGTGAGTGTAACTCTATATATAGATGTTCATTTATTTTCATACTGAATGACTGAAGTGCAGGTTTACTGTGACATTAGAAAAGTTTCAGATATATTTACTCTGGATCTTAACTCCAGATAGATTGATATTCTCTCTCCCTCTGATCCAGATTTAGTCTTTTAAACTTCATTTCAATGTGATTTTTTATGTTAAACTGTTAATGGAGAGCTACAGTGATCAAACTCAAGATGTTCACAATGAGCTGTTTTATAACATTTCTTATCAAACACAAATTATTTTCACTGATCATGAGCCTGTGGTGTACATTTAACACAATCAAGCACATTTACTGGAACTGTGTTGTTAAGCTACGTCGTAAATGTAAAGAGAATAAACTTGGGCTTGGATCTGCTTCATGGTTCTGTCACAAATACAGAATATTACAGAAAATCCAACATCACACTTATATCTCACATGTCGTCGTGTCACATTACACTGAAGTCACTCAATTTTCTCTCTTTCTTTGTGTTGTGTGATTTTATGATGTTGGCTGTGAGTCGATCATTAACAAAGACATATTCACAACATTATGTACACAGTGTGTGTGTGTGTGTGTGAAGTGCACTTTAAACTGTTTCCAGTACAGTACCGACATCAAGAAGATCAACATGTGATGTCTGGACTCTCATGTGGTAATGTCATCATTTATAAATCATTTTATTTGAAAGTATGTTGCTTTAATCAAAATGATTAATAAGAAGAAATACTAGGATGTGTTTTTACTATTTGCAATGTCTGTCGTATGTTCTGTAGTGTTGAATTGAGAACTGAATAGTGAAGTAAATACTGTAGTTCACTATAGTAAAAACCTATAGGACGAAATCATTTTAATGAAAATGTATGAAAATATGACTAAAGTCTGTTACTGGAGTTCATTTCAGGAATGTAAACATGAAACATGAATGCATCTCGTATTTATGGTTTTTGTCCGTTATGAACAGTACAGTAATGTGATTTATTGTTAACGTTATATGACAATATTAACAGTTTGTTGCTCAAAGTCTGTTGTGTAACGAGAGTGTTTGTTCATTCATCTCCACCTACTTTTGTTTCATCATGTCAAGAGTGCAACTTATATAAAAATGATGTCATCCTTTACTCACCCTCAGGTTGATCTGTTGAACAAAAAGAAAGATATTTGGAAAAATGTTAGCAATTTTGTCGCATCATCCACTACCATAGTAGGAAAAAAAGATTGCATAATTTGTTTTGTTCTGTTGATCACAATGTGAGATATTTTGAAGAATTTAGGAGCACAAATAGTTCTGGGACTACCATTAATTTTTCATAAAATGGTGGTCAGTGATATTAAAGAATTGAAAACTGCTAACATTCTTCCAAATATCTTTCTCTGTGTTCGTCAGAACAAAGTCTTTTAAACAGGTATGAAATAACATGAGTCTGAATAAATGACGACAGCATTTTCATTTCTGGGTGAACTGTCCCTTCAACATTTACTATGGTAACTGCAGCTTTCACCCATTGTGACTGTGTTCAGTACATTTACATTTCGTCGTTTAGCAGACGCTTTTATCCAAAGCGACTTACAGTGAGCGAAACAATGGAAGCAATTTGAACAACACACATCAGAAAGAAAAGAAAACAATAGAACAGTACAATAGAAATGTGCTGACACGAGATTTTAAAGAATGTTTTGAGCTATAATAACCACTGTACTGTACTGAATTTTATTTATTTTTGGTAAATATAGCGTCATTTGTGTACACGCAGTCTCGCTAGCTCTTATTAGTTGAGAGATTTGTTTTCAAAAGGTGATAAAATGTTTATATAGTACATTTTTGCAAGGGTTCCTTGACGTGATGTGTTGAATTTCTTCGGCTGGTAAATCTAAATGGATGTTTTCTCTCTCTCTCTCTCTCTAGCTCGCTCACTCTCAGAGGGATGCTGGAGGTTTGTTTGCCAGGTGTCCTGGAGACAGCATGGGTTGTTTCAAAAGCATCTCCCGTGTGTACGTGAGAGAGTCTGTATGACTGTATGAAGACTCCGTCTGCTTCTTCTGAGATGGCATGATGCTTCTCGTCAGGATCGACCGGTGAAAACACTTGAGCGGGTGTCATGCCGTACCTCGTGCACACGGCTCACGCTCAGTCCGTGGCTCTCTTGCTCAGTGCGGTGGGCTGGATCCTCACCATAGTGACTATGGGAATGGTGGAGTGGAGGGTGTGGGAAGTGTCCGACCCGTCCGTCATCTCCTCCGGTCTGGCTTGGGTGGGCGTCTGGAGAGTGTGTTTTTACAGCAGCGCTCCCATCCTGTCAGAGAACCAAATCATGTTTTGTCAGAAAATTGGAATGTTTGAATCGTTCACTCCTCCTGAGATCATTGCCGCTCAGGTGCTGATGTTAGTGGCTGTGATGCTGGGGCTGATGGGTAACGTCAGCGTGGTGTACGGCCTCAGGAACATTTACTTTGGATTGAATCCGTTCAAACGCATCCGTCTGGCTCTTTCGGCTGGAGGTGCTCTCTTCATTCTCACTGGCGTTTCTACTCTCATCCCAGTCTTTTGGAATCTCAGTTCTGTCGCACACAACCAGACTATTGTTTTCCCCCCAGCGTTTCGCATGCCGTCCGCACCCGAAAAGCAGCACATCGGCCTGGGGATCGGGGTTGGGATTGTGGCTTCTTTTCTGGTGGTTTGTAGTGGGCTGATCGTTCTGTCTTACAGGGTTCCAGTTGGTTTGACGGGGATTGTGAAACCAGAAGACAAAGACATGAACGATGATGGAACAGACAATCCTGCTTTCACCAGAACAGACGAGTGACCGCAAACTACATCATACTGTAGACACAAACATCGACAATCATCGTTTATTCTCCTCATGTGCTTGTGTGCCGGTTTTTCTCCAGTAAAACACAACAGAAGATATTTTGATAAATGTCTCAGATGGTTTGTGTTCATACAGTGGAGTTCAGTGTTGTTTGGTTATCTGAAGAAAGAAACTCACAACGGTAGACTTTGACATGATGTAAGGAGGAATAAAGAGTCAACTATTAAATGTAAGGTTTATTTAAAGTAAATGTGAGAATTGAGAAACACATGAGACGGATGTGTGTTTCTAGGAGATGGTCAGAAATGAAGATGACGTGTATCATGAAGAAAAAACATAAACAACAGACCCCACGAGACCCAAAGACAAATTTAATTTAAGACATTGATTGTGAATATTTGTCACGTTTATTAAAATAAAACCGCCTGTTTACATTCTATACTTTTCTCATTTTATTGTAAATGCTTTTTGTGCTACCCTGAATATTTGTATCTTTTGTATTTTTCTAAAATCTATCCTTTTCTTTATTTCTACTCTGTTTTTTCTACCGTGTGAATGCTGCTATAGATATAAAAAATGTATATTGTTTTTATAATTTTTGTCTTTAGCATGTGTTGTTATGATCAGTGATAAAGGTTTCATTAACCGTCCTCACTTTGAAACCTACGTTTATGAGGTTCAATTAATTTTATTTTATGAAAAAGAATGCGCTCCGCAGTGTTTGTGAGGACGTGCTAATTTATGTTTTTCTTTCACGATTTATCGGTCAACATTCAGAGATGCTCATTTATATGACCACATATGTTTATGTTTATGTAATGTTCATTTCAAGTGTCTATCAGACACTCTTGTGTGTAAAATTACATTCTGGCCGAAAATTTGCTCAAAGCGGATTAAGATTTTACTTCAATGTTGGGTTATCAACATTCTTCAAAATATCTTCTTGTGTGAAGAGTACATCAAAAAAAGTGTGTGCTGACTTTATTGTGATGTGTTGGATTAGAGTTAAACTCTGTTGGACGTTGATCTCCTGGCACCGGGAGACGACAGATGATTGTAAAGGAAGTGATGTGGGAGGCTAAAACTTGCGTCATTGGGCCGTTGGCATCGATCCAAGCTGGTAGGTGTGTAGCTCAGATGTTGAGTCCGCTCATGTGAACTGCTGTGGAGGATGGTGGTGGCAGGGCACGTGAAAAACTCCAGACTATCACTGCACTAATTGTTATCCTGGAAGAACAGTCCGTGCCAAAGCCGTTCCCTCTGAGGTCCACATTGTGCCGAGACTGAGAGCCGCCGAACAATAGGCCTCTATTGGACAGAACGCTGCGTCCGAAAATAAAGCCCAACAGACCTGTGAGTTCAGATCACATGTGACTCTGATGCGGCTGAAATGCTGTATTTAAGTCTTCTGATCTCTTTAATACCTCTTTTTTTTCTCTTAGACGTGGGTCGGATCAAATCTGGGACTCCGGTATTTTTCCTGCAAGAGTCAGAGTTCTTTGAGTTTGAGAAGAGATGTCAACAGTGTGTCAAACTGAGATCAGATCCGTCTCGTCTACAGTCAAAAGTCCATAGTAGTGAAGATCTCAATATCAAGTCAAACATTTCTCATCAAATGTACATAAATCCAGATTATTTTAACTCATTTCACACCTTCATGTGGTACAAATCTGAGACCAATATGATGCCTAAATGAAACACATGAATGAATATCTCAGCGATCTTTCAGTCTGATTGAGGAAAATCAGTAGTGTGGTTCTCATCCCTGTGTCTCATTATCATAAAGGAAGTGGGCGGGATCTATATCTGAAGAAAGCTTTGTATGAAACAGATCAGAAGATTAGCATACAGCTTTATAATGACTCTATTGTAGAAGCTCCACAAAGAAAAGCTTCATGTTTGATCTCACAGCAGCTGGAGTGCAGATCTTCACGTGTCCGGCGTGAGAAGAACCGACACAGAACCTCACGAGTTAAAACTGAGGGTAATTAATATGATTTAATGTCTCAAAGAAACACTTCTGCTGTAGAATGACCACATCAGACACTTGAACAGCTCTTATATAAGCATTCAATTATTTACAATCGTTTCATGTAGTCAGGTGCAAAATATTCATCCGTCTCTAGTTTGGACATTTTATTTCAGATTAAACTCATAAACTGATGTATAGCAGCAAATTCAACACCTGTTTGACTGAATGAATATAAGATTGAATTCAGATTTGAAATGCATTGTTTTCTATAAAAAAAGCATCCTCAAAACAAAATCAAAACTCACTAAAGAATCAAAATTGCATAAAATATTAAGACATTATTGCTTATCTATTAGGTATTAAAAATAATAAAGTGAAATTGTTTTTCTTAACATTAAGTAATGTGTTTGTTAAATTTGTGCTTATTTTGTTGAGCTGAAAAAAATGTGACCCTGGACAACAAAACCAGTCTTAAGTATATAAAATAAAGGGTATGGATAAAATTATAGTTTTTTCATTTATGGCACAAAAATCATTGGGATATTAAGTAAGGATCATGTTCCATGAAGAAGTTTTATAAATTTCCTACCGTAAATGTATAAAAACTTTATTTTTGTGACTTTATTACAGTGCACACATTGCCTCTGATTAACAACTTCAAAGGTGATTTTCTCAATATTTCGTTTTTTTGCACCCTCAGATTCCAGCTTTGTGAACAGTTGTTGTTCCGCCAGATATTGTCCAATCCTAACAAACCATAAAGCAATAGAAAGCTTATTTCTTCAGCTTTCAGATGATGAAAAAATCTAAATATCAAAAAATTGGGGTCAGATCCAGGGTCAGAATTTAGGATCCATATTCACTTTTCATTATATAACACAAATTTACTTCAACAAATGATCAAGTTATCTTGTTATAAGTATATGCAGAATAAGACTATATTTTATTTGTTAACATTTTTATAGCGCTGATAAGAATCTACAACACACATTTCCGCATAAATCATATGAGTAAAATAAACATTCATCTCATCTTTGGTGCGTTTTCATATTCGAGCACGTTCTCAAAACATTCTCATGCCTTTCTCTTTCTTCTTCTCTCTCCGATGGTTTTCTCAGAGTAATATTTGGATAATTAGCATTAAATTGTCTCTTTCTTGAATAGATTTGTAACTATAAAAGTTGCGCTTTCTTGGAAAGTTTTTCTCTTTCATGATTAGTAAACTGTAAAAAATGTGGTTAAAATCGCCTGAACAGAACAGAAACATTCAGCATCACGAAGAGAAACAAATGAAAACTCTTATCAAACGATTCACAAATCTGTACAAATGATTTGTAATCAACATTAGCAGCATCACATTCACTATATCTGATCGATGGAGATGTTGATTATTGATAACAAATGACATTAGTGGAAGCCGGACGACGCTCAGACGTGTCACACATACTCTGTCCTCCTGTGTGAAGAGCGTTCTGAACGCATCAGGTGTGCTCTGTAAAGAGCTAGAGATTGTAAAAGCGGCCACTGATCGTCTTGTAAGTATATGCAAGAGGCGATGAGCAGGAAGCCAGCGAATAAATGCAAACAGCCCGCCGTCCAGCCGAAGAACAGCGCGTTCCCAAACTCCCAGCGCGGAACCACGCTGGGCACGCTTTCATCGAAGAACCTCAGAACGGTCAGGTGAGCCACATACGACACGGGCACGAGTCCCAGAACGCCTGCAACGAAGCATAAGATTCCACCCAGCATTTTCAGGGTCCGTTTGGCTTCCAGGGTCTCCGTGCGCTTGCAGCTGTTCACCAGATAGATGCCCGGAATGGCAAACGTCAGGCCCGCGACACCGGCCGCCACCGCCGTGCACATGAGAACCCTGGCCAGCCGGATGTCGGGCGGGAGACCCAACAGGCTGTCGTACGGCCTGCACTGCGTCACCCCCACGTCCTGAACCACACACGTCTCCCACAGTCCCAGCTCGAAGCTCTCGGTGGGCAGCAGGTCTGTGGAGAGCGTCAGCCACTGAGACGTGACGGTGGTGAGCAGTGAACAGAAGCAGGCGCTCAGCGAGAAGAAAACACCCAGAAGCTCCAGAACACAAACACCAGGCTCCATCACAGCTCAGTCCATGTGCTGTCTGGGATGATGATGAATCTCACGTCCTCTTTAGTCGGGTGGGCAGAAGCGCTCTGACATCTAGCCCCCCCTCTCCGGCACACATCTGATCTGCTTCAACAACAACAACGTCATTCACAAACACACCGACTTACTCCAACAAACACAGACGTGATGCTGGAAAAATACACACTGAAGGGATTCAAAGTTGATTCATTTTAAACACATGTTTCTGGAGATAAAGTATTCAGGAGACACAGTACATCTTACACAAACGTGTTGAAGAAAATCCTCTTCCACTTATAAGAGCTCAGTGTCGACGAGACAACGGTTTGTGTGTTTGAAGCAATCATTTGCATTTAGTTCAGAAGACAATTGACCTCTGGTCACTTTAATAATCTGAATTTAGAGTTTGAGAATAAAACCATCAAGTTGACAAGTTTCCTGTAAACTCACAATAATGGGATGTTCTTTAAACGGTCTGGTGAAGAACAAACAAATGACAGCAGAACATCTTAAATACCCACAAACCCGATTTAGTTTCATTTCTTTTTAAATCATCTATTGTTAGCTCAGTGACTAAATGATCTCTACAATTATTCATTTAGCAAAAATATTTCCCATTTTTAAGTCGCTTTGGAAAACAGCGACTGCTACATCAATTTTATCACTGTTTTATTGTAAGTATTTGTGATCTTAAATAATTTGAATTTCAAAGACACGTCTTATTTCTCTCTGTCAATCATTTATGTTAAGCACTTTGAATTGCCCTTGTGTATGAAATGAACTAAATAAACTTTCCTTGGCTAAATGTGAATGAGAACATTAGGAGAAGATGTTCATAGTGTTGATTAAGTGTTTGTAAATAAATATTAATAAACAAATGTGAACCGCACACTTGACAAACACTGCTCTACAGAGAGTAAAATGAAATTAAAAAAACTATTTTTAACACTGGTGACAGACAGGCTCATTATATTTAAAGGACCTAATCAATTACAGTTTGTGATTATTTTATTCATATAATAAGTTTACATAATAAGTCACTTTACACAGATTTTATAAAGAAAAAGTTCCATGTGTCGGTCAGCTATCAACACTCTCTAGTGCACACGTTTCCACAATAAGTCAAATACTCTGAGGTTTTGAAGCACAAGTAAACTGATTATTTTTTGGAGGATGCGTTGATATCTGCGTAAACGCTGCGCTTTGCTGACTCCTTCCAACGCACCCGCAAACACGTCTCGCTGCGTAATAGGAAGTCCTCTGACGTCAGCGCTGCATAGTCTGTCCAGTTCAGCTGTATCGGGCTGAATGGCTGCGATCAGATGAGTCTGATGTTGAATCTGATGTTATGATGGACAGGCAGCCATAACATTCACCGCAGCTCCGTTTATACCACACAGACGCGCGCGCGATGGCGGAGGGTGAGACGAATGCACGCGACTGTTGTGTGATGACATCATCATGCACCTGCTCGAAGCTCTCGCATGCATTTATTTACATGCATTCCCAGTCTTTCATGTGTTCCTCTGCATGTTTATGTACACATGCAAAAAGAGATGCGAATTCATGCAGGTTTAATATCTGAGACGAAAGGCCTTGATGGGCTCGTTTTCCTCCTCGTGTTGTGTTATTATTGTATCAGTGTTCACATCCGCAGGGTGTATGACAGCTTCAGCATATGACACTTTAAAGTTAAGAAACCAACCATGATATTACCACATGTCAGTGTAATATTCGTATAGATACCTGCAGCATGTAAATATGATTTAGTACCATGTTTTTACCCTCAGATACCCTCACTGTACCTTGATATTGACACAGTACTACAGTGATCTCGCAGATAACACACACACACACACACACACACTTTATTGTAATAGTGTGTTATTCACTTTGTTTTACAGTAGTATTTACTGTAGTAAACTGTAGTATATTGCAATGTTCTGTAGTAATAAACTGAAAACCAATAGTGAAGAATACTTTAATATTTACTTTAGTAAATTCTAAAGTATAACGCAGTTTTTTTATTAACAATAAGGTAAAAGTGTTGATTTCCATGCAGGCGTCAGCAGTGCGACTTCCACAGAGGAGATGAACGGCTCGGGAAACCTGATGGATTTTCTGGACGAGCCGTTTCCAGACGTTGGAACCTATGAGGATTTTCACACTATTGACTGGCTGAGAGAGAAATCCAGAGACACAGACAGACACAGAAAGGTCAAATACATTCAGATAATAACAAATAGTTGTGTCACATGAACACAACACTGTGTGCTGTTTAGCGAACGTGATTTTTGTGTGTGTGTATTTGCAGATCACCAGTAAGAGTAAAGAATCCATCTGGGAGTTGATCAAGAGTCTGCTGGACGCCTGGTCGGGATGGCTGGTCATGCTTCTGATTGGTCTGCTCTCAGGTACAGAGGCACGCCCACTTCTGACATGCAATGCACTTCCCAACACAATGCGATGACATCACACGTGTAATGTGTTTGTGACGTGTCATTGGACAGGCACACTGGCTGGAGTGATCGATCTGGCTGTTGATTGGATGACGGATCTGAAGGAGGGGGTGTGTCTATCGGTGTTCTGGTACAGTCACGAGCAGTGCTGCTGGACCTCGAACGAGACCACATTCGCTGACAGAGACAAGTGTCCTCAGTGGCAGAAATGGGCTGAACTGATGACGGGACACACGGAGGTGGATCTGCACACACATGATTCGCCGACAGAGCGTCTGTGTGATCTGTTATTAACACATGCGCTGTTGTCATTGTGTCATCAGGGCGCTGGCGTCTACATGCTGAACTACTTTCTGTACGTGGTGTGGGCTCTCTTCTTCTCTTTTCTGGCCGTGTCTCTGGTGCGAGTGTTCGCCCCCTACGCCTGCGGCTCGGGAATTCCAGAGGTGCGGAGAGGAAAAAATAAACCTGTGGTTTTATCTGCTGTTGGATATTTACACAGCAAAACAAAAAAATGCATTTCGTTGACAGCACCTGTGGCTTAAAAAACACAATATCAAAAAGTAAACTTTTAGAGCTTTAGAGAAAACATATTGTAGAAAAGCATAGACAGACAAAAGAGAGGTTTTTTTGAAAATAAGAAAATAAAATATATTTTTTAAATACAGTGTATAACAGAATTTTTAAAGAGTTAAGCTCCAATATGAGATTTTTTTTAATGTTTGTTTTTTCAAAAATCATGTTTTTAATTTGTTTTATTGTTAGTTAGCTGTATTTCATTTGTTATCATGGCTTAAATCAAAACAAATCAACTGCTGTTTGATTGGAATCCACAATAAAAAAACATGATTTTTTATCTTTTAAAACAAAGTTATCTCATTTTATTTTATAAATCACACAAACATTTTAAAATAAATCAATAGTGCAGCTGTATTATTAATTTGCAGAAAAAAAATCATGTTTTTTATTGTGCGTTCCAATAAATATTAATCGAACTGCAGTTGGGTTGTTTAGATGAAGTCTAAAAACATGATTTTTAAACATCTGCAAATGCATGCAGATGATTTGAGTTGAAGAGAGTTCACGTGTGTGTCAGATCAAGACAATCTTGAGCGGTTTCATCATTCGGGGGTATCTGGGGAAGTGGACTCTGCTCATAAAGACGGTGACGCTGGTGTTGGCCGTGTCGTCCGGTCTCAGTCTGGGGAAGGAAGGGCCGCTGGTTCACGTGGCGTGTTGTTGTGGTAATCTCTTTTGCAGTCTGTTCTCCAAATACAGCAAGAACGAAGGCAAACGCAGAGAGGTGAGTGTACCGTGGTTACCCGAGTAAATGTTACTGATGCACGAAAGGAGAAGCGCTGAAGTCCGTATGTGTGTCGGGTACAGGTTCTGTCTGCGGCTGCGGCTGCTGGTGTGTCCGTAGCGTTTGGAGCTCCGATCGGAGGAGTTCTCTTCAGTCTGGAGGAGGTGCAAACACACACACATTCACACACACATGCCTTTGAAATGAAAACATCTGACAATATAACATCATTCTGTTTGACTGCAGGTCAGTTATTATTTCCCTCTGAAGACTCTGTGGCGTTCTTTCTTCGCGGCGCTGGTGGCCGCCTTCACTCTCCGCTCCATCAACCCGTTCGGCAACAATCGCTTGGTTCTGTTTTACGTGGAGTATCACACGCCATGG
Organism: Triplophysa tibetana; assembly: GCA_008369825.1. Classification (NCBI taxonomy): domain Eukaryota; kingdom Metazoa; phylum Chordata; class Actinopteri; order Cypriniformes; family Nemacheilidae; genus Triplophysa; species Triplophysa tibetana. Next base: position 672,147 of record CM017911.1, on the reverse strand, counting down.
TACATGGCCGAGCTGGTGCCCTTCATCCTGCTGGGCGTGTTCGGGGGGCTCTGGGGGACGCTCTTCATCCGCTGCAACATCGCCTGGTGCCGGAGACGCAAGACCACGCTGCTGGGCAAATATCCCGTGCTGGAGGTGATCGTGGTGACGGGCGTCACGGCCATCCTGGCGTTCCCCAACCCATACACGCGCCGCAGCACCAGTGAGCTGATCTCGGAGCTGTTCAACGACTGCGGTGCGCTGGAGTCCTCGCAGCTCTGCGATTACGTCAACAACTCCAACATGACCCGACCGGTGGACGACATTCCGGATCGCCCCGCCGGGCCGGGTGTGTACAGCGCCCTCTGGCAGCTCACGCTGGCACTCGTCTTCAAGATCGTCATCACCATCTTTACCTTTGGGATGAAGGTGAGCGGTGCCGTCTCAGAATTATTTTTCCGAGGGTGGATGTGTGCAACATTGACAATGTGATGTTTCTCAGATCCCGTCGGGTCTCTTCATTCCCAGCATGGCCGTGGGCGCCATCGCCGGGCGCATCGTGGGCATCGCGGTGGAGCAGATGGCGTACCACCACCACGACTGGATAATTTTTAAAAGCTGGTGCCGCCCGGGCGCAGACTGCGTCACTCCCGGTCTGTACGCCATGGTCGGTGCGGCCGCGTGTTTGGGTAAGACGCCGGGCACCCGGAACGTGATGGTGTAGCGTGGTGAGATGTGGTCTGATGTCTGAACGTGTTTGTGCAGGTGGCGTGACCCGCATGACGGTCTCTCTGGTGGTCATCATGTTCGAGTTGACCGGCGGCTTAGAATACATCGTTCCGCTCATGGCCGCCGCCGTCACCAGCAAATGGGTGGCCGACGCCTTCGGTAAGGAGGGCATTTACGAAGCACACATCCAGCTCAACGGTTACCCGTATCTGGACCAGGACGAGTTCACCCACCGAACGCTGGCGACGGACGTGATGCGCCCGCGCAGGAACGAGCCTCCGCTGTCCCTCCTCACGCAGGACAGCACCACTGTGGAGGACGTGGAGACGCTCATCAAAGAGACGGATTACAACGGCTTTCCAGTGGTGGTCTCGCGGGAGTCGGAGAGGCTTATCGGCTTCGTGCAGCGCCGAGATCTTATACTGGCCATCAGTAAGACACATAAGATCATTGTCTGGAAGTTGAGCGATCTGCTATTTGATGTTTATGAATGTTAACGTGACTGTGACTCTCTCTCCCGTGTGCAGAAACCGCCCGTCAGAAGCAGGACGGTGTGGTGAGTAATTCGGTGGTGTATTTCACTGAAGACGCTCCTCAGATTCCGCTGTCAAACCCTCAACCTCTGAAACTCAGACGCATTCTGAATCTCAGTCCCTTCACCGTCACCGATCACACGCCGATGGAGACCGTGGTGGACATCTTCCGCAAGCTGGGGCTTCGGCAGTGCCTGGTGACCCGCAGCGGGTAACAAAACACTTTATTTCACTTTATGATTTGAACTGTTTGCTGAAATTAAAGTGAATTCAGTGCTCGAGTTGTTTGAATGAGTTCACCAAGAAACAAGGTTTTGTTCATGTACCTTTATTACACTAGATGCCCAGATTGAGCGTTCTATGTCTTGTTTAAGCACGTTATGATATTACATTTGTATTTTTATTGCAGTAAACGGTCTTATCACGATATTGGATTACATTGTTATTGTTGTTCTTAATATCCCTGTTACTTTTTAGACCTTAACTATTAAAAAAAGAACAAAAATAGTATCCTGAGATTTTGAGAAACTAAATTAACTTTTGATTTATGCTGGATATCTATTTGACTCACTACTTTACTCATTTAAACACACGTCTTGTCAAATTCAACTCTGAAATCTAAAGAAATTAACATTATTTTCAAACAGAAATTGATTGTGACTTCAGTTTTGGTGTAATGCACATGAGATCATGGGCAATAATTTGCTCAAATCTGCAGTAAATCATTCACAGTTCAGATTCTGTGTGTATGAATAACATGTTTTAGCTGTGAATATTCAAAGTCTTTGTCAGAGATCTTTGAGGGTCAAACCCATCAGTGTTTTAAATGTGCTGATATCTAAAAGAAACACTTCTTTCTTTCAGACGTTTGCTTGGAATCATCACAAAGAAAGACGTCCTGCGACACATGGCTCAAATGATGAACCAGGATCCTGGATCCATCATGTTTAACTAACATTAACTGCAGTACGCTACTGATGCCACACGCACATTACAGTGTTTTCCACTCGCTCTCTTTGTGTTTTACACTGCTGCTGTTACCATATTTGTTTTATATGTGTATATGTATAACTCATGGCTTTGATTATTGGTGTAATGGGTGCAATTAAAGTTGTTATGTCATTTTTAAGGTAAATTATTATAGACTCAGTGTAGCTCAGTCTTATAGATTATTTTTTGTTTTTAAAGAGCTCTAATGCATTATCTGTCATAATGTCAAAAGACAGTGATCAACTCATCTCTAACACTAGTTTTGTGAATATTGTCTGTATTAAGTTATTATTCATTGGAGGTAAATGTTACTTTCGATGGGGCTGTCAAACGATTAATAAATGATTAATGTAATTTATGTCTCTCATCATTTATACCTCCTCATTATGTCTGTGCTAATTAATTTTGCATTTATGAACATACACACAATAACATAACATAAATACATTTATTTAAGAAAAATATTACAACGTATCATTTCTATTATTTGTAAATATTAATTCATACATTTAAATATTTCCTAAATATGTGCATGTTTTGTGTTTAAAAAAACAAAATTAATATGCACTGTACAGACACTTTTATTCTGGATGCGTTTAACACATTTCAAACACATTTTTAAACGATAAAATGGTAAATAATGACACACAGTCGGGTTGAATTTATTGAATGATTTTTAAGCACAAAAAAATAGAAACATTAAACTATTATTTATCTCACATGGATGACTAACCATTGCTAAAAGTTCTTATAAGAAAACTATAAGATCACTTTTATCTGCTATCATAACACAAAAGCGCATGCATCGGAATCACAATATAAACATCAAATCCACACAAAATACAAAAGAACCAATGTGAAAAGCAAAATAACGTGAAGAGCACCATTTGAAATCCCACTGTATGGTTAATTTAACCAAAACATGAAAATTAAACAATGCTGCAACATCAATTTTGTTGGTTGGTGGTCGTATTTCTCATGTTAATGTTATTTCTGTATTTCATAAAATGGCTTTAATCCTCCACCTCTGAACCGTCTGGAGACCCTCAGGTTTGAGATGCTCTCTCACAGAGGAATGGGAACTATAGTAGGCAGAGGACCGACGGGAGGAGGATTATATTTCTCCACACGCATTAACCTGAGGAGAATATCATCGCGGTCTTTAGGCCAGCTGTAGATGTGTGTGTTACGCAGCCAGGACGGGACGTAACTCTGAGCCGGAGACGAGAAGAATCAGATTGATGAGAACACTGGACAAACAGGACTACAGTAACAAACTCTTTTTTTGATTTCTTAAAGTGACAGTTCACACAAAAACGAGAAGTCTGTCATCGTTTATGCACCATCATGTCTGTATGAGTTTCTTTCTTCTTCAGAACACAAAAGAAGATATTTTGAAGAATGTTGATAATCAAACAACACTGAACTCCATTGACTTCCCTCGTATGAGCACATTTCTCCGAATATCTTCTTTTGTGTTCCACTGAAGAAAGCCTCACAAACAGGTTTACAAACACACGAGGAGGAATAAATGATGAGTGGATGTCGATGTTATAGCTGTAAATGGTGACGATTACCTTGTTGGCTCCGGGGAAGAGGATGGGTATGAATCTGTAGTTTCGGCTGCCGTTCTGAATAAATTCACTCTGCAGCTAATGGAGGACAAACTCAAAACATCAGCAGCTTCAATGATAAGCACCAATATGTCATATGACCTTCACCCTTTACCCTAGCAGTACATCAGTATCTGAAGGTAACTATGGCAACCGGTGACTCGCCTGCCTGTGAATGTAAACTGTGTTGGATGTCTTCTCATCATCGTCTCTGCCGGTGTTCATACCTGATACAGTCTTGTAATATCTCAGGCTGATGATGATGATAATCAGATAATCTTTCTGCAGGTAAAAAGAGAGACACGCTCTGCAGTAACTGTATCTGTGATGATGTCATCCACGACGTCACTTCCTGCATGCTCACCTCGTTGAGGTATCTCTCCATACAGTCAATCTTACTGATGCTGCTCAGCTGTTCCTCAAAAACGTCGATCTGTTAAAACAAAGATTCAACAGAACTCACTACTGTGCACCCGTCTGTCATGACATCGCACAGACGACACAAAAAACGAATGATGTTACGTGTGTGTCGAAGCCGTTGTTCCTCAGCAAAGCCACAAACTTGATGATCTCTTTCAAGTGCTTGTCGCTGTCGGCCTCATACGTGACGAACACTTTCCCTGCGGGGAAAACACAAGCAGAGAGATGAAACGCACGTGATGTGGTCACGACATATAAAACTTTGCTTTCCTGTTACACTTAAAAAGGCCTGATGTTGGTGAAGGAAAGATATCTGTCATCATTTATTCCTTCTCATGTGGTTTTAAATCTGTAAGTCTTGCTTCAGTAGAACACAAAAGAAGATATTTTGAGAAAAGTTTTGGTGTTCATATAATGAAATTCAACGGTGTTCAGGGAAGATTATCGATATTCTTCAAAATATCTTCTTTTGTGTTCTGCAGAGTGAATAAATAATGACAGAACTCTTATGAATATCACTTTAGGGTTTTGTTGACTCACTGTGTTCTTGAGACAGGTGAGTGATGTTGGGTCCGTCTTGTTTGGGTTTATGACACACATTACTGCTGCAGAGACAGAGAACATAAGACGTCTGCACATTCAGACACTATAGAGAATTTTAAAAGACGTTTGCATGCTTTTATTTTTGAACTAATGATTTTGACACGTGGAGCACAGGGTTACTTGACTATAAAGATAACGTTTGACATTTATATCAATTAAATAAAGGAGTCCACAACGATCGCAATAAAAAAACACATGAACAATACTGTTGTGATCCAACAAGAGTGTTTTCACAGCTGATCAAAATGCGATCTGAATATATATGATGTTTTATCAACGAAGTTCGTGAGGGGCACGAGCAGATAACTAACCCGGCTGGTTTCCTATAGCCAATCTCTCCAATCATCCGCCTGACCCTCATTCTCTCTGCATTTTGGCTCCACCCCAACTCCTCACAATCAGCCAGTTTTACCGCAGTAAAACGGGGGAGAACGACCCGAGTCCGGGCACATTACGGGCCCGGGGTTCTCTCTCTGAGTTTGGAGGAACTACCAAGCTCTCCCCGGGACAGCACGCCAAATACAAATAATATCCGTCTCTTATCATCTGTAATTATTATCTGCCAGGCGAACATTTAACATTTATAATGTTATACTGCAGCACGCAAGCTTAGGATAAATAAAATGTTATTGTCTGTTGGTGTGGGTACTGATATTAATATAGTATTTACACCATATATACAAGGATGTATAAAGTAAAAAAATACATTTACAGCGTTTATGTGTAAATGGGCCTTTACAGTGAGCGAAGAAAATTTGTGCAAATGTTTTCAATAGCAGAAGTTTCTCTGCTGAAATTTCACTCATTTTGTCCATCTAAGTGTTTTGATTGTAAATTAAATATCAGTTTAGGATGGTTTTGTGTTAATATAATTTAAATATTGACTATTATTGACTCACTGTTCAGAAGAATGGTAATCAACTTGTCTGTAGTGTGCCGGGTCTATAATAATAAAAACAACACCAATGTACAAACAGTCATATACTGCACATTTACACCTTTCGTGTTTGTACGTGTTATGTAGAATTATTATAAATTGTATATATTATATTAAACAATGAAATAGTATAATGATGTGAAATTATTTATAATAGGGCTGTCAAACGATTAATCACGATTAATTGCATACAGAATAAAAGTTTGGGTTTAAATAATGTATGTATGTGTACTGTGCATATTCCTTTCGTATTAATAAAAACATACACATTTATTTAAGAAAAAAAGAAATATTAATAAACATTTACATATAATTTAAATGATTGGCAAATATGAATAAATAAATACTGGTAAACACTTTCTAAATATACACATGTTTGTGTACATGTCTGTGTTTATAAATACAAAATGAATATGCACAGTACACAGACATTCATTATGTAAACACAGACTTGTATTCCACATGCGATTAATCGTCGGACAGCCCTAATTTATAAATATTTAAAATTCTATGATTAGATGTGAAAATATTTGATTAAATATCATTTAGATTAAAAAGAAAGTAACAAGATTAATGAATTGGCTAGCATGTGATTTATCAAAGTACTGTGATAACATGAAGTAACCTGAAGGTCTGAAGGTCATCTGATGTCCAGGTCTGGAGTCACAGTGATGTACAGGCGCCGCGTGGTGCTGAGGTTGACCAAACGGACGGCAGTGGGGTGGATGCGGGTACGGGTTAGGGTACGATGGGTGTTGTGGGTATATCTGTGCAGATGGGACGTATGAATGCAGAGACCGAGGAGCTTCAAGACTGATGAGACTGGAGCTACAGCTGCCTGGAAGAGAATGAGGTCTGCTGGGACAGAACAGACTGCCGTCTGAGATGGTCTGATACACCGCCGATGGGAGACAGGAGGGTAAACTGTGAGGAGATCCGTCTCTGTGATCTGTCTTATAGTAACTGAAGTACTGACAGCCGTCGTGACGCTCGCTCACGGGTTCGTGCCATCTGGGGTAGGGCGTCTGACGGGTGTACGGCACAGACAGATGACTGTGGCTGAATGTGTCATGTCGGAGGACGATCTGCTGTGCTGACAGATGTTCTGACTCAAACTGGTCGCTCCTCGTTTCGTCGTTCTCCTCCGGGCAGTTTAAAGATATGTACGGCTCTTCGGGTTGTGCCATGTGGGTCAGGAATCCGAGGACGAGCACATCAAGAGATTAGAGCAAGGAGGGTGTATATTTCCCTGATACACAAAAAGCAATTAAAACCGACCTTAAAGAAATGTTAATTCGCAACCTTGTGCAGTTATTCTAATGCATCACACGCAGACGTCTGAAAGCTGCAAGCGACCAGGTATTACATGCAAAGAAAGAGGTCACAAAACCGAGTGAAATGTTTGTGAAATCCACCCCTGCACCATCCCATGAGCATCTTTAAATAGGACAAACTGTGCATTATGACTTTATCTCGCTGTGCAGTTTGTGCAAAACTGCAGACCACATCAGAAATGTTGCCATGTAAGCAGGTTACACAAAACCAAGATGATTATGTGTGTCTTTAAACTTAAGACATGTTACGAAGTGATCAGAAAACGTAATAAACAAAAAAGTAACGAAAGGGAAATATGATAAGGAGAAAAAAACATGAAAACGAACGTTGTCAGGAAGTTATTTTGATAAGGATCTTTTGATAATCTGTGAAACATTTCAAAGCTCAATTTGATATGTGACGAACAAATTAAAACAAGCAAAAATATGTTATTATTGTATACAAGGGTGTGGCTTGTCACAATATGAATTCAAATAAAGAAAAATAAATTAATAAATGTATGTAAATATATATATACATACTGAGATTATCGACATTTAGTATTAATAACTAACTCACTCAAACAGGGAAAAATGTGAGATTTTAATATGTTTGACATAGCGTTAGAAAATATTGTTATGCTGCATATTATTAAAAATATATATATATTTTAAAACCACGTAAAAGTGCCAAAAGTAGAGACTCACGGGAGCGCGCACAGTCTTGCTTCAGGAAGTCTTCATTTGAAATGGTCGGTTCTGCTTGTTTTCACTCTTTTGCCAACAGCTTAAACCTTTTAAGTAGGCTTTACCAATAAATCACAAGTTTGTCGTGAACAGACTCGTGTCAAACGACATGATGATATATCGCGTGTTTGATTCTTGCGCGTGCCGGAGACTGGATGTGATTTTATCTGAGGGAGGAGTGACAGCATCCTCACAGACGTGGTCATAAAACAGATTAAGAGATGTCACATGCCATATAAAGAACGACGCAGTTTTCTGTGCATGTCGACATCAAATTGAGAACTTTAAATAGATCATTTGATGTTTTTCCCTTTCAATTTTAATGTAGCTTTAAACCACAGATCTCGTGGAGGAACATCAGTAAAATATTAGATAGAAGTGTTATATACAGACATGTATTTCATACCCCTTCATTTTGGTCCGTTATAGATTTATCGCTGTGTTGATAATATGAGACTTCTATAAACCCTGTACAGATTATTTTTAGCGTAGCGCAGGCATTTGGCGCAGAGCGAGAACTGTTTTAATATTCATTATCATCTTAACTTCCACTTTCTATAACTCTGAAAGCGCAGATAAGGGAAAGAACAGAAAAAATGTGGGAGGTAACTGGAGGTAACTGGCACTGGGGCCCATTGAGGTCACAATCCGTCCCTGCTTTCGTATGCGCAGGAGCACGAAGAAAGTTTTTAGCGTAATGCGAGTTTTAATTGTTGTTCGTAAATATGTTGTTTTAGTCTAAACTTAGTCTGCGATTTAAAATACATGGGGGTTTTCCGTTCAAGACTTGGGGCCAGTTGCATAAATTTAGCCGCTGAGTTAAGACTGAGTATTTATGACCATTCAATCTTGATTTTCAGATTTAAATCCTTTAATGTAACTGACTTTAAGAAGTAATGACCAGTCTTGAAGAAGAAAATCATATGACATACTGAAAGACTAGTCTAAGAAGTTTATGCAACCGGCCCTTGGTCTTATGACGGAAACAGCTGCCCGGAGGTGTCGGAAATATGGTGGTCGAGTGTGAAGACTTTCCATTGAGAGACTTTGGCCGAGTTACCGGGTTTTATCATTTCTTATAATAAGACACGCTAAGCAGACAGCAGATGGCGCGCTATCTGCTCTGTAAAAAATAAAGTTATCTTGAAGGAACAACAGATGGCACTCTATCTGCATTGTAGTAAAGTTGAGCGTTGCAGACAGGAGGTGGCGCGCGATCTGCGGTTTCAAGACGTTCGCTCATGCGCAGTGCTGTCTTTCTGTTTGAATCCGCACCATGGGCGGAGATCTCTGCTGTTTCCTTCGAAGATCAACCGATCATCCTCCTCCGAGAAACGGCGCCCGTGCAGAGCGATTTTAGCGGAATGTCAGGTACGTGCGACATCAAGCGAGCTTTATCAGCTCTTATCACTAGTTGCCTTCTGACTCAGCTAGCGTTAGCTGACACTGAGCTTTACAAACACTATCAATGAGAATAGCTTTTATACACAGTAATAGTGCCACACCGCATGCATTCTTACATTCGTGCATTCTGAAAATAAATGTGACGTTTAAATATCACGCAAAGGAAGTGTTTATTACAATCTACCGATTATCTGAGCGGTTCGACTTTTGTGGTTTTTATCATCAGATTTCAACGAATTCAGTTTGGCTTTATCAGATGCAAGAGTTGGATGCATCAGTTAATGCAGCGTTAAATCATAGTTTAAGTGAGTAACGTTAAGTGTTGAGCTAGTTTTAATGTAAGCATAGCTGATATATCTACGTGTTGTGTGTAAACAAATGAACAGTGATATTTTAGCACGTGCATCTGTTCACTTTCATTTATTATAAGAGGAAAAAGTAATGTGGCTGAACCGTTCACTGTACAGTTATGATATCTGACAATTAGCCTATAATCTCTATACTGTAATTATGCACCATTACTGTACATTATACGGTGTTGTATGTGAAGTAAAAATCGATTACAAACAAAATACACACATTACATTATTATTTATTGTACAAGTCTGTTGGTCAGTTGTTGAATCAGTAAACATAAAAAATGCGAGATAACTCTTCACGAACTCTCGCGTAATTCAGGTGCGTTATTTTAACGACAGATGTGTTTAAATGAGAGATTTACTCCATTTCGGTGGTAACGTTAATAAACTGTGTAAATCCTGCGCTGATTTGGCTTCACTTCATGCGGCGCTGCGCAGACCGATCGGCGTTTGACGTCACGGTATCGCGAGCATCTCGAGAGCACAGACGCTACTTTGGGCCTCGCGCGGTTCTGTCGCTGTTACCAAGCAACGATATTGAGACGCCAGTTAGCTAATGTTGCTAATGTTTTCATTGAGTTTTAGTGCTTAAAGACTGAACAAATGTTTTGTGAATGTGTGCGGTTGTTGACCTACGTCCAGACAGCTGCTACACAACTGCCGAGTGAAATGAAAGAGTGCTAAAGTTAGATGTGCACCCACGACAGCTGCTTTGTTAATGTTTATTAATGTCTTTAAATACTGCTGTTATTAAGTGCACGTGTGACCACTCTGACAATCTTGTTTATTTGGACGTGAATATACAAATACCACAGTTAATACTGTTTTAAACACACTCGATGGAAAACCATGGTGTTCTGTGAATACTATTTAAACACCATACTGTTGGATTGTGGTTAATTGATTAAAAGAAGAGTTCTTTATTTTTTAAGTAACGCTCTGTTTAACACATACCGCAGGTTGTCAGTATTTTTGCAAAAGTGAGCATGAATTATTTATTACTGTTATTAAAGAGTAACTATTACAATGTCTCTCAAACTACATTTCATGCAGTGTGTAATGTTTCCGTGTGTGAATGTAAGCAGTCTGTCAAGTTGTAAAGCACGAAAGTGAACAAATAACAAAGTCATTGGCTTGGTATTTGACTCTGAATCACGCGAACGAGTCGTCTGTCGTTCTAATTTCAGTTCCGGGTCAGATTTGCGTCACTCGGTGTAATGGCCGCCTGCGTTCCATTTGCGACGCTGCACGCGGTAGACTAGAGATGCAACGATACACCGTGAGCCGGATGAAAATCTATTATAATATGTGACGATTCAAGTCGGTTGAGACAATATAAAATCGCAGTGCCTGTTTTGAACTGTAGGGGCCGCTGTTTTTCTGCACGTGGATATGCTGATATTTCTTAAAAAAGTAAAAATAGGTAAAGCACAGACAAAGTCTTAGTTTGTTTATATTAAAGAGACTTTTGTATTATTCATTTTTTACTTGATTTGGAATTTGTTTAAAAATGCAATTTAGTTTTGTTCTTTGACATCAAATATATTCTTATTTTACAAAGAATGTGCAGCATTAGAGAAATAATAAAAGGCCAGCTGTTTATTTTAAGATGTTCCTCGTTACATCCCTGCGGTAGACCAATCACAGCAGAGTAGACCATCTGACCAATCAGATCAGAATGGGTTGACAGAAAGGACGGGATTAGACGGATGAATCGTCAAACTAATCATTTGTGAGTCAGTCAAGAAGTGAGGTAATAATAACTGCATATTATTTGAAAATAAAAGTGTTTTTACACTGTGTTCGTACGTAAACTTTTTGGTGGACACTCCATGAACCAAAGTAGGACCTTAAAAATCACAAAATATTTACTCTTTAAAAGATTTTTATTGGATTGCTTCACTTTACTTTTAATATTATATACTTATATAATCTATATACTGTATATTCTAATGATTTTTTTTATTGCAGTACTGAAGTGAATTTGTGTATGAGGGACACATCAGAATGACGTTCTGGACCAGTGATGTGACTTCACAGCTGAAGGGTTAATATCATCCGTCCTGTATCAGTTTATCAAAACATCTTTCACATGCTTCAGAAGAGCGTTCCTACCCGCAACGTCCTCTCACATCTCCTCTGGATATAATCTCTGGATTGACCCCGTCTAAACATCCACGACACATCTTCACAGGACAGCGTTTCCATGTGTTGTCGTCCATCGCTTGTCCAACTCAACAAGGACATGGAGTCCAACATGGAGTACATCGTCGCACAGGTCAACCAGAAGGAAGTTGGACGTCGGTTTCAGGTGGGACCAGAAATCATCGAGTACATCCTGGACCGACACAAGTCGCATGATTTGGAACAGGATCAGACCATGTTGGACCGGATGGTGGACAGTCTAGGCCACTTCGTGGGTCAACTCAAGCAATTTCAAGGTGAGATTCTATACAGGAAAGAAACTTGAAGTAGTTTGACACATTCGTTCTGGTTTGTGCTCGGACATAACAGAGAAGTTTGATTATGAGAAAGAATGATAATTTCAGAAATGGTCAGATTCTCTTATTCTGATGGATTCATCGACTCTCGCGTCTCTCAGCAGAGTACAGAGTTTAATCTGAGCTGAAGTTGCTAATTTTTCAAGCTGAAGTTGTGAAAATGTTTCTGGGTTGAGTGCCTTATAAATTCACAGGCAGCGTTTTAGGGCGACAGGCAGTTTGTATTAAACCCAAAACATAATTTATGTCCGTAAAGTAAACATTTTATGTCTGTATTTGAGTGTTAAAGCCGGATTGCCGTCTTGACGTGATGGAAGTTTTTTTTAAATCCTTTCCAGATATTTAGATAGAAGAGACATTCGGCACTTTAGGATTTATGAAGTGTTGTTGTCAGTCTCAGCGCTGTGTGAATGATTTGAACGTTCTCTAACATTTGTAGTGCAGTGTTAAATATGTTATAAATGATTATACAGCATCTGTCATTCGCAGCTGTTTGTTCTGATATTTGAGATGCAAAATTATACTTGTGACGTCTATAAGAAAACCAAACATACTGTAACTGTAAAGACACTTTTAAAACCACTAGAGTTTAACGTTTTATTTGATATTTAAATCAATGACAGTTGTACCTGGATACCAGGGTGTTGCTTCTTGCTATGTTATGGTGACTTTACATCCTTCAAGAAAAGGTTTTCACCCTTAAAGTCCCCGTGAACCGTAAGTTGCCATCTTTTTTGCTTCCGTTTTTTGACGCATTTCCAAGTGAAATGGAATTTCGAATGAAAAGAAAAGTGTGTGTGGCTTTTGTCATTCTCTGCGATTTGATTGGATGTATAAAACAGCCGTTGCATTTCGAAATGGAATTGGCAGCAGACTGACAGTTAAAGGGGAGGAGCTAAAGGATGCTCCGTCCAAGCCGTCTAACATGAGTCATTTAAGACAGGGCTGCTTATTATTTAACTTAACTACTCATTAACTTTTAAACAACATAGAAAAAAAAAAACTTAATAGTGAAGGTGAACCGCTGTAAAGGAATGGGGTGCGCTGTGGATTTATACCACAAAAAAAGAGAGGATCCTTGCAAAATGGAATGCGTCACAATAATCGTTGAAGGCCAAAATTTGACGATTACCATTATTTTTGATTAATTGCTCAATACACATCCCTAATTTAAGATGGATAGTCATTACAGGATGGAAGTGTATTTTCAAATTTAGCTAAAGATTATGAGGGACACAAATTTTAAAAAGAGAATGACCCACATTGATAAAACTATTTACAATAAATGCTGCAATATTTCATGAAAAAAACAGACATTGTCATTGTTAATTTCACTGAGACTGTAAAGTGGGATGACCATACGTGCCCTTTTTCACGGACACGTCCTCGTCAGGATTTCAGTTTTTTTCGGAGGTCGCGTTTGTCGCGCACACATCATTGAGGTTCTCACATTCAGTCAAAAAACATTATAAAAATGAATGTTTGTGTCTTTTATGACAGTTAAGCAATCATCATTCTTACCTTGATATATAACGGTTTGCCTGTCTGAAATAAAACCTATTCGTCTATGACAAATATGCGACGGACAAACATGACCTCCGGAGGATGCACCTAAAACTCTGACAAGGACGTGTTCATTCGGTGATGTGGACACTTCATGCTAAGTGCGTTTTTTTATACATCCTGAAACGTGCAAAAAAAGTTGCTTACGAAGAAAATGGGCATTGACATGTCTGATCTCAGTTATCGATGCACATATCAGAGTTTATATAATAAAATACTTGGTTTAAATATGTGCACACTCTAGAAAATTGAAAAACATTTCAGTGCCAAGTTTGTGTTCGGTGTAAATGGGTGCATAAATGTTGTTGTTCTCCTCGTCAAGCTGTAGGATTTGATTATTTGTGTGTTTATTTCTGAAGTAGTTTGTTCAGATGGTGTGATGTGAGCATCAGTTACTGTATAGTTTCGTCTTGTCTGTCTGTATGACGTGTTCAGCGGGTGTAATGGATTCCTCCATCATTACAGTAAAGCTCTTAGTGTTCTGCGTTGATCAAACAGTTACAGCGTTCATTGTGTTCATGAAATATTCAGTGTCTCTGTGTGTGTAGTGTCACAACTTGTTGTATTGTTGTCCGAATTCTAGTAAACAACTTATTCCCTACATTTGTTCACTACTTTTTACCCATAATGCATTCTGATTTTGAGTGTATATCCGACGCACACTCGTACGTGAGCACAAGTGAGCAACGCAGCTATTGTTTTTCAAGGCTGTTGTGATGTCAGAACAAGGTTTAGATTCCGTTCTGTAAATCATCGGATGTTTTGAATTGAAGTGAAGGTGAGTTTAGTGTCGTGAGTCAGCGGGTCATGAATCAAACATCAGCCCTTAAACAGATTCTCAGAGGATGAAAACATCATCTCAAGGTGATCTGTGTGTGCATTATGAGAATAAACACGAACCACGAACACAAGATCTATACAGAATTACATGCAGGACAGGTTTGCTTCAGTGGTGTCTACTGTCTACACAAGATTTAACATTCTTGGTTTTCCATGGACGGATATCTTGTGTGTGTGGGAGTGAGTGGACACTAAACATATCTGCAGAAATCTGAGCGATGATTCAAAGCAGCCTGACTGTACTCTCAGAATAACCACACTACCGACCTGATGATGATTATTAAACGGTTATGATGTGACTGCAGGATAGAAACAGAAGAATCACATCTGTATCTGTTACTGTAGTCTGCTTCCAGATCATTTCACTTTTACAGTTATTAATTTAGCAGACGCCTTTATCCAAAGTGACATAATATTTTTATATTTAAAACATTTTGTTAAAAAAGACAACAAAGGTATAGTCACTGTTTGATTGTAAAAGCATGCTGTCAGAGTTTGTGTATTTGTGTTTGTGAGGTGAGGTTGAGCTCGAGCATCGGTACTGATGAGAGAGAGATGTGATGAATTTATAATAGACTGAGTAGGATACTGTGTTAAAGTTCCTCAGAGACAGATGAAGGTAATAAAAGACAAAATATACTACAAGAACACACAGAAGATTAGCGGTGATGGAGAAGAGTGTCGTCTCCTTGTTCTTCGTCTCTGGGGTCCATTAATAAACGTACGACCTCTTAGAAACGCCTGAGCCGTCACAGCCAATCAGAATGCTCGTCCCACAGACGGCCTGGAAACCCAGCGGAGTCCAGAGAGAGTGATCACCCCACAGTGTAATGAGGACAATGAGGGATCCCACTGCAACCCGGACCCGTCTTATTTTATCACACACAGAGAGAGAGAGAGAGAGAGGGAGAGAGAGGGAGAGAGAGGGAGAGAGAGGGAGGGAGAGAGAGGGAGAGAGAGGGAGGGAGAGAGAGGGAGGGAGAGAGAGAGAGAGAGAGAGAGAGGGAGGGAGAGAGAGAGAGAGGGAGGGAGAGAGAGAGAGAGAGAGAGAGAGAGAGAGAGAGAGAGAGAGAGAGAGAGAGAGAGAGAGAGAGAGAGAGAGAGAGAGAGAGAGAGAGAGAGAGAGAGAGAGAGAGAGAGAGAGAGAGAGAGAGAGAGAGAGAGAGAGAGAGAGAGAGAGAGAGAGAGAGAGAGAGAGAGAGAGAGAGAGAGAGAGAGAGAGAGAGAGAGAGAGAGACACACACAGAGAGAGAGACAGAGAGAGAGAGAGACAGAGAGAGAGAGACACAGAGAGAGAGACAGAGAGTATGAAATTGATGAAGAAGCGATGTTCATTAAATAATATAAGATGAAGTGATGATGAATGAAGATAAACAAATATAAATGAGATAAATATCAATAAAAACAATTGCTAGACGACTAACACTATTTGAAGACATCTTATGTGACTATAAATATTTATCAAAATATTTCTTGCAGATTAGCACTTAAATTTCTAACATCACAAATCGTGCATATGTGCTTTGTTTCGTTTTTAAATCCACAAATCTTCTTTTGTAATGTTATCATGTTTTCTTGTGTTCAATGTCTTACTTTAGTAATCTCCATTTTTTTAGTTATTATGGCTTAAATCAAAACAAACCAACTACACCTGATATTAATTGGAATGTCAAAAACATGATTTTTGAACATTTAAAAAAATGTTATCTCATTTCGCAACAAAATTCTCCATATATTATTATACACGCAACAGGCTTCAATGTATAATGCAGATCTTTGTGCTCGTTCTGTCTGTGCTTTGACGTGAAGTAAAAATTAACTTAATATAACTAAAGATATCAGTTATAATGTAAATGTTGTTTGATGTTTGATGTTTTAATGTATAAATAAAACAGATTTAGATGTATGCGATTGCGATATCTGATAGGTACACAAGAGGGCGCTAGTGAGATGTGTTCAGTAATGCCTTTCAAACATTTGAGCGAGTGATTAGGTTCCAAAAATTGCACCATAGCCTGAACAACAGAGTTCAGGTGATGCTGGTTGTGTTGGTTAGGTGTTAGCAGGACTGATCTCGCTACACGCTCATGGATCGGTCCATCCACCCCCAGACAAGGAAAGATGGAAGAAGTAGAGAACCGTCTGTGCCTTCACTAACTCACACTCACATTCACACAGATGGTAACTCTTCACTTTTAAAAAAACAGATATTTAGCTGATTTCTATTTCGCATGACTAGTTTACCATGTTTACTTTTGAACATATCAGTGATTATTTTCCAGAACAAGCTCTTAGTTTTGTTAATAATTGTCAAGAAAACACAGAACCTGGCCATTACCCATAATCCTTTGCTGCTGGGATTTGCATTCTGTCTGTTCTCTGCAAAATAAAATATTAGAGGACTGTTTAACAATTGAAATGTCACAAAACGTCTTTTTTAAATGTTTAATATAGTTTTTGTAAAAATATAACATTTTAAATGTATTTTTTGTGTTTTTAAGGTGGCTTTACTAGGGATGGATATAGTGTCTGCATTAATAACAAGATTACAGGACCGCTTTAAAACACTAATAGGAACAGGTAAAGTCTTTTTAATGACCGTTGAAATCATTTCTAACATTTACACTTGCAAACTTCTGCTAACTTTAATGTAAAAAATGTAAATAATATCTTTTGTATGTATACTTGCCATGTTTTTTTTTCTTGTTTTTTTTGCGTTTGATGAATCATTTTCATTAGTTGGTTGATTTTTAGAGCAATATCAATACATTTAAATTGCAGAAATGTTTTGTTTCTTTCAGTTCTTCCCAGTTTAATAGATCGTTTAGGTGACTCTAAAGATCAGGTGAGAGACCAGGCGCAGACGCTGATGTTAAAAATGATGGACCAATCCGCCAATCCACAGGTAGAACATTTCCCTCATGCTTCATTTTAACACTTTCTCTTAAAATTCTGCCCAAAACTGATGAACAAACTTTTGTTGACAGTATGTATGGGACCGAATGCTGGTGGGATTTAAACACAAAAACAGTCGGACCAGAGAAGCTGTTTGCTTTTGTCTTATTTCAACTCTTAAAGTGTATGTACCATATATCAAATGCACAGAATATTTAATTCTGAGCATTTTCAGAAAGATTGACTCTCTCTCTCATGACTTGCAGATATGGAGCTCAAGGTTTAACTCTTAGCAAGATTGTTCCTCATATATGTCATCTGTTGGGAGACCCCACGAGTCAGGTGAGAGATCACGTGACTGTCCACATTTACATTTGTGTTCTCTTCAGGAAGTGTGCGGGGTTGTTATGTTGTGGTCTTGGGCGCCATCTGCTGGTGAGACAAGAAACTGCGTCCAAATGCCTACATCACAATGTACATGCTATGAGATGTTTTAACTTTATTTATCAAAGTATATTTATGTATATTATAATGACACTTTGGGGTATCGTATATTTATCTTTGAGTAAGGGACAGATACACAAATTTGGGTGGTTGACGAATAAATCGTGTCCTGTGGAGTGACATAGCAAATTTAGAAAACAAACTGCTAATATTAAATTGTTGTTTATTAATAATATTTATATGTATCATATAAAATAAAATTAGAGAGATTTATCTTCATTGTTCGTATTATTTCTAATTTTTTGCCATCCCACCATAGGACAAATTTGCATTTAAGTCGGTCAAATACCCATTTCTTTCCATGAGATGCTAAGGTAATTTAATTCACAAGTTGACTAGTTTACTCTTCATGCTTCTGCCTTTAGGTACTGAATCATTATTTATGGTTCGGCTGTGTGCTGAACATCTGTGTAAATCAATCGCTGAAATAGAAACGATTATCCGCAGGTTCGAGACGGTGCGATGAGTTGTCTGGTGGAGATTTACAGACATGTGGGAGAGAGAGTTCGCATGGATCTGGGGAAGAAGGGTCTTCCACAATCACGGTAAAATACCTTTACTTATAACACATAATAACAAAGAATAGTTTTAATCAATCATCCATCATTTAATCATTCATTTTAATCTCTTTAATCAATTATTAACACTATTTATGTATTAATAAACTATTTAATATTTGAAGATGTTTTTATTAGTTTAATTGTTTAATTTTTTCAATGCTTGGGTTTACTTGTTTGGCTCTTTTGACTTTGTAAGTGAAAGTGAAATTAAAAGAAACATTTTTCTGCGTCTGGTTGTTTCAGGTTGAATTTGATTTTCAGGAGGTTTGATGAAGTTCAGAGGTCTGGAAATATGATTCCGTCTGCAGGTGAGAGAACGTCTTCATCTGCGGTATATGATGTGTTTCAGCGGGACTCTAATGAGAAGCTGTGGGCTGTAAATCGCTTATTGTCGCCATGGTAACAGATGAAAGTCTGCAGGTGGTGCATGAGGTTTCAGAACACGAGATGTTTCTGCTTAAAACTGCTGTGTGTTTGTGTTGCTGGTGAGCTCATTGTTTTCTCACCGCCCCAGTTTCTGTGTGTGTGTGCGCATGTTTGTGTGTGTGCACTTCCGTGTGTATGTGTTTCAGTGTTTGTGTGTATTTGTGTGCACATTGTGTTTGTGTGTGCACTTCAGTCTGTATTTGTATGTTTTTGCGCGTTTCTGATTGTTTGTGCGTGCATGAGTGCATTTGTGTGTGCGTGTTTGTATGCGCGCTTCAGAATGTATTAGTGTGTGTCTGTTTGTGTGCACATGTTTGACTGTATTTGCGTTTGTGTGTGTGTGCTCTTCTGTGTGTATTTGTGTTTGTGTGTTACTTTTTGTGTGTGTGTGTGTGCTTTTCTGTGTGTTCCTATTTCTGCTTCTGTGTGTGGGTTTGTGTGTTTGTTTGTGTGTATTTGTGCGTGTGTTTCTGTGTGTATGTGTTTGTGTGTGCGCTTGTGTGTGTATGTGTGTGTGAGTGTGTGTTTGTTTGTTTGTGTGTGTGTGTGTTTCTGTGTGTTTCTATTTCCGCTACTGTGTGTATTTGTGTGTGGGTTTGTGTGTGTTTGTTAGTGTGTTTCTGTGTGTATGTGTTTGTGTGTGCGCTTCTGTGTGTATGTGTTTGTTTGTATTTGTGTGTGTATTTGTGTATGTGTTTGTGTGTGCATTTCTGTGTGTATGTGTTTTTGTGTGCGCTTCTGTGTGTGTTTGTTTGCCTGCACATGTTTGTGTGTATTTGTGTGTGTGTTTGTGTGGTTCTGTGTGTATTTGTGTGTGTGTTTGTGTGGTATTGGGTGTATTTGTGTGTGTGTGTTTGTTTGTCTGCGTGTGTTTGTATGTAATCGTGTTTGTGTGTTAAGTTTCATTGGCAGGTGAAGTGTGAACACACCTCATACTTTCTCACCAGATTTCTTTTGTTTGATGTTAAATCGAGTCTCAGTTGACACAGAGAAACTCATCACAGCTGAACATAGAGAAAGACTTGTGCATTTAAACACAGATGCATTCTACCTTTAGATCCTTTACACATTCTTTCGTGTAGAATTGTGTTATTTTGGTGGTGTGAACTGTTTCTTTAAAGGGGAGTGTGAGGTCAGTGTAGTGGGAGTATCTGCTGTGGAGTCGAGCAGATCTTCATCATGACAGCAGGAGACGGTAAGATCTGTGTAGACGTGTCTCCATGTGTTGAGCGCTGCAGGTGCATCTGTTTGTTGTTAATCTGACTCAGCAGCTGCCGATCTCATTCCACGCCATTATTTGCACGTCATTGCTGTGAATTTGATTGGTTATTTTGGTTTGGTTGATCCTGTGAATGTAAGATAGTAACCTGACGCAGACGTCTGAAGAGCTCTGCAGAATTTATCATGAGGAATATTTGATCCACACGAATGAATTCAGTTTCGGATGAAGGATCAGTTTATCATCGGAAGGCGTCTGGAAAAGTAGATTGCTCAGACGTTTCTCTTTCTTGCTCCGGTGATTTGATGGAGTTCTCATTTGTGTTTTATTTAAGTATCAGATTAGTCTCAGATGTTTCTTCTAAAATTGCTTATAGGAGAAATAAAGAGAGAATCAAATGAGAGTGTTATTGTTGAGGTGTTAAATGAATGTAGATTGTAGAGGAATCTGAGTAAATGTGATGAGAATGTTTGAGTTGATATCGAGATCTTCACTAATATCTACTTTATAGATATTAGTGAAGACTCTTATATGGACACTAAAGAATGTTTGTCTGAATTTCAATGACAGTTTTAACATGATCTCTTGTGCTGATGTGAGACTGGGCGCTTGGCAGAGATTTAAAGAGAGATTTGGTGTGTTTCCAGTGTCCTGTGGAAGCAACACACACACAAACAAGCACACTTGCATGTACACACACGCACAGTTGCACACACATGGATGTACACATGAACACACAAACTTGCATGTACACACACTTGCACGGACACAAACTAGCACGTAAACACACATCCACGCACACACACACACACACACTTGCCCATACGCACATGCATGTACACACACACACTTGCACTTACACACACACATGCATGGACACACACGCACAGTTGCACACACATGAATGTACACATCTGCTAACCCCTTTAGAAACAAATGAGATGTTAATCTCATGGAAGCGTTCGACAGCATCTCACGCCAAAATCACTTCTGATATGAGTTACATGAAACGTTTCCTTTCAGAAGTTACATTCACCACATTTTCACATGAAATTGGTCATTTCATTATTTATATGAAGGTCGAGAAGTTACATTTATTAACAGAAATCTTTTGATCTGCTCCTGGTGACGTGTGGTGTATAGTCTAGTTTAATTCTGTATATGTGTAATTATATAATAATCCAGAGCGCTGTATTCACCTCATCTGTCAGCAGTATCTTCATCAGTTTTTCGTCAGGTCTCACTGAAATAGGCTGTTTTGAAAACCTCATCAAACACGTTTATCAGATGCTGTTAGTGTTCTGCTCTCTAGTGGTGAAAGATGGTACTGCGTGTCTTTAATGATTTAAATATTGTGATGGGGATTTTTCAGTGAATACGACGAATATTATGTTAGACTCATGACATCCTCAAGTAATGCAATGACTTTATCATTTAAAAGGGCTGATGTTGGTTTCTGTCAGTGTGAGGTGATGACATCGTCAGGCAGGATGTGATGACATCATCAATTGTGTGATTACAGCACAGTCATGATCAGGAACTGATGGTTTGGATTGCACACGTTTAGTCAGCTGGATCACACAGCTGTCTCTTAAATTTTGTTTCAAGTTTAATTTTGTTTTTTTAACACATTCGGCAGATGATTTTATCCAAAGAGACGGACTGTTTTAAGGATATATATGTGATCGGTGTTTGTGTCCTGAGAATTGAACCCATGACCTTGACGTTGCTGTGCTGTTCAGTTTTGAGCACGCTTCAGTACGAGTATGCAGTATGCAGCAGTACGCTTGTATCCATGAGCAAGTGTGGCCCCTCCCCTGAGCTCTCCTCCAACCGGTGAGGTGTGGGGCGGGGCTTAAACAGTGCTCAGTCACACACACAGAGGAGCAGGGAGGGGTCGCCGGGGATGCTGTATCAGAATGAGGCAGCGTGAGAAAGCGTGAGGATATGTTGAGGAAGCTGGTGTGTCGCCGCATCTGTGCCTGTAAGAGTCTGACTTTACACCGCATGAACACACACAGAGAGAGAGAGAGAGAGAGAGAGAGAGAGAGACGAGATGAGGTGTGTGAGGTGAAGACCACAGCATGAGCAGGTCACAGGGGGATGTGAGCGGGCGTTTGTCTGGTGGTCAGCCGTCCCACCGAGTGTTGTGTGTTTTGTTACTCAAAGAGAGATGTGATTTGTGTGTTTGTGAATGAGCGACTCGTGTCTTTCTGCACTGTGTGTGAAATCTGAGATCTTTGATTCAATGCTGCATGCAAGCGACTGCACGTGTGTGTGTGTACGTGTGTGTGTGTGTACATGTATGGCAACCGAGTAGTAAAATCAACCACAGTCCCCTCGAACTAACAGCTTAAAGGGACAGGTCATCTAAAAAAAGAGTTCTGTGAATCTGTGATTCTTCAGTGGAACACAAAAGAAGATAGTTAGAGAAATGTGTCAGTGGTTTTGTGTTCACACAATGGAAGTCCATGGAGTTCGGTGTTGCTTGATTACAGACATTCTTCAAAATACCTTCTTTTGTGTTGTGATGTAGTAATACAGAACTCATACAGGTTTGCACACAGAATTGTCTGGTTTATTGTGTGAACTGTCCCTTTAAGACCTGGGTTAGTGTGTAATCTTGATTATATGAAACAGTGTAAGGTTTGGATGTGAGAGTGTGTTTGAAGAGTGATGGATTGTGGGAGAGATGTCATGATGAATGTGTGTGTGTGTGTATAAATAATTCAAAGCGATTGATCGCCGGTCTGGCAGACTTCAGTGCTGCTGTCTCACATGAGCCGCTCGGGGGGAATCATCCGTCCACGCGGGGTCTCCTGAGCAATGTCACACGGATGAGACGAGAGACGTCTCTTAAAGTGACACATGCGAATACCAACACGTCTCATGTGCAGATAGCAGCGACTTCACTTTTAACAGATATTTCACACAAACACGGAAAGTCAGAGAGTTCATCCCCAACCCGTAGGAGTTCTGCATCAGGACACCAAAGAAGATATTTCGAAGAATGCCGATAATCAAACGAAACTGAACTCTATTGTCTTCCGTTGTATGAACACCTAACCACTGAGACATTTCTCAAAATATCTTCTGTCGTGTTCCACTGAAGGAAGAGTCACACACAGAGAGAGAATAAATGATTTGAACTATCCCAAGATGCATCTGCATTCGTTTCTCTGTGATTGTTTACAGATAAAAACAATGACGATGATGAATCTGTGGACGGAGGACGTTCCTCGTCTTCATCTAAAGGAGCGTCGACGGTCCACCGGACGGGATCCACGCGGAGACCGAGCTCCGCCTCCAGCACTAAGAGCTCAGGTGAAGATCCGTCCATCAGTCTGCGTGTTTCTGATGGATTTGATGTTCTCTAACACGACTGTTTCTCTGGTGTTCAGGTAAAGAAGGTTCTGGCGCTGGAGCTGTTGATGAAGAAGATTTCCTCCGTGCCTTCGAGGACGTGCCTGCTGTACAGGTCATTCACACTTTAGATTTTTATAAAGTGCTCTTCTGATGGTTTTGGCTAACCTCTCGTCCTGGAATGTTTTACTTTATCCTTCGTCGGGACAGCTCAGATTGAGTTCTGGATAGATATGGAGACACTATGTACGTTTTGTCAGTTGTGATGTCATACACAAGGATTTAGTTATTTGTTATTTATAACACAAGTTATTTGTAAAACAGGGGTTTCAAACTGGGGTCAGGGGGCATCCAGAAGATTCTAGTGGGTCCTCAGAAAATCTCAGATGAACTTGAATAGTCTCCTAAACTCTACTGTTTTAGTCAGAAGTGTTCATGTTTATCTCTTTCCAGAATTGTTTATTTTTGATCTTTACAGTGAATTGTTCTCGCTAGCATTTCCTTTATTTCACTCACTGGGTCTTTGCAAGGATGTCATGAAAATTACGACAGTAAATATTCTGTTTATATTTAAACATCCAACATTACTCTTATTTGAGACAATTATTTACATCATCACACTTATTGTTTATTTGACACAGCTAAATGTTGTATATGAATTAGTGATATCAATAGATACATTTTTTTTAATCAGGATAAATTGCACAAGTACAGTGAAATGGAACATACACTATTTATTATAAATATAAATCACTTTATTATAAAAAGACAACTAATCACACACAGCTTTTGTGTTTTTAAACAAACTTTTACATTTCACATTTTATCTCCAAATGAATGTATAAACAACACATTTCTTCAACAGCATCATTTTATGAATGAAAGCCAACATTCTAATATTGTTGCCTGTACAACTGATTTCTTTATTAAATATATAATTATTTTCTACTAATCAAACCTATTATGATAAATGTGGCCCTGTCTAAAAGGTAAGAAATATACTTAATACTGATGTGTGTCTGACAGATTCTGACGCAGCCTTTACACCAGACGGGACAGCTGAGGCGTTGTGTTGATGTGTCAATACAATCATTTCATATCACGCCTAAATAGTTTTAAGGCCTTTATATGAATAAGAGCGTGATTATATAATGTACATAAAATGACGACAGAAAAAAACGCACATTGGGTTTATGGTGTTAAATATATTTTTTACGTATTAATCGGAAAAAAATGATCTCATGCGTTGACGCGTTAAAGTTGACATCCTTAAATTATCAACATGTATTAGGAAAGGGTCCTTACAAAAGATTCATCTCCCCTCGCATGGTAAAGTTTAAAAGTGTTTGTGTTTCATTAAACCTCAACACCGGCTGATGGAGACTCGGTGTGTTTTTGAGTACGGATGTGACAGAACTTTGCATCTGATGGTTTTTCTGGAGACATGCCAGTTTGAGATGCATCTGGATCTTTATTTTCCTCGTGGTGAATCTGATGACGCTGTCGTTTCTTCACAGATTTACTCCGGTCGAGAGCTGGAGGACTCCATGAACAAGATCAGAGAAATTCTCTCAGATGATAAACACGACTGGGAACAGCGAGTGGCCGCTGTGAGTGATGTCACTGATACTGGATGCTGATTGGTTGATCATTAGTGTTTAGTTTTATATCGCCATAGTTTTGGTTGGGTTTGTGTTATTCTCTGTGTTTACTGTCACATAACTCACACTAATCCAGTATTTCGAGATCATTTCGTGCATGACCTTTGACCCGTGTGCAGTAGATCAGGGTTATCTGATTGTTGTTGTTTTTTTCAGCTGAAGAAGGTTCGGTCGCTGCTGCTGGCCGGCGCGGTCCATCACGACGGTTTTTCTAATCAGTTGAGACAGCTTGAAGGAGCTTTTAAACTGTCCGTCAAAGATCTGCGTTCACAGGTGGTGCGTGAGGCCTGTATCACACTAGGGTGAGTAATTATTTCACTCTGTCTCACTCTCTTC
>CM017911.1:622086-646552 GCA_008369825.1 Triplophysa tibetana | reverse complement strand
GAGAGAGAGAGAGACCCTGAATGAATGTGACATGATGCAGCAAGAGTCTTTTAACACAGTTTGTATTAGAACAACTGTCCATACAAACAAAATAAATTTACTTTTTAAATGTATTAAACTTTGCGTTTACGTTTTCTTTATGTAGACGCTTTCATCAGACACGTGCGCCAGGATTAAAGTTAACTTCCGATCTGTGTTTGTTTATGGTTACTGTGTATAATAATTTAATGTATTTTAATATTAATTTATATTGATATCATATCGGATAATAATTGTATTAAATAAGCAGTTTGTAGGATCTTGTAATTTTGGTTGCATTTAAATGAGGTTAAGTTTGTTATTTCAGTCTTAATTTAATATATTGTAGATACACATTTAATAAACGCTTCTTCTGGGTTTCGTTTGCTTGTTATCAGAAACAATCTACAGGCGCTCTATTGTTTGTGAATGTGTAGTGGAGGTTAAGGGCAGTCCACGCGCGCATGCGCAGTTACGCTTGTTTATGTTGTTGCTGTGAAGCCGTCTATAGTACCAGACTTATTTTTAAAACTACTTGGGACTAAATTTGGCCCATTTTCAGGATATAAACATGTTTTTTATGTGTATTTTATGTGTATCAGTTGTAATCTTTGAGGACGCAAGTTTATATTATTTTGAAAAGTGAAGTTAGAAAAGTATACACTCTTATATTTAGTTTGAAAGTACACCGATGAACACTTGAACAAACACAGTTTTTGGTGTGAGGATGATGTACTGTAACCTGTTCTGACATTTAGAGATAAATGTGTTATTTTTTATTCATAGCAAATATTTAAAGCCTAAGTGTGACTGATGATGCTGAAATTGTGAGTGGTATTTCAATGTTGTCTGAATGTTGACGAGACGCATCAGACCGTGTCATTAAGAGGCCGATGAGATCAATCATGAGCTCCTTATCTCTCTGATCATACGTTGTTCTTTACGTTGTTTCAAAACGTTTTTTCTGTGTTTATTTATATAAATTGAACATGTTTCTGCGCGGATGATAAAACTTTCATTTCCTGCTCTTTTAAACTCTCTTCTGTCTCTCATGATGTCGTCCTGCTCGTGTCTTCCTCTCTTCTGTCCTGCTGTGTGTGTGTGTGTCAGCGCGGGGCAGTCGTATCCCGAGGCCCAGCATGAGTCAGGGTTGTAGTCGTGACACCAGTCGAGAGAGCAGTCGTGACCCCAGCCCGGCTCGAGCTTTCAGTTCGCTGGGTAAGACCCCCAACTAAATATTTAACCCCCCAAAACAATGGATTGAATCCTTCCCCGGAGCTCAAGTGTTAGAGAATAGTGTCATTGTTTTATTTTTAAATACGTATCAGTGTAATGGTTCATAAATAAAGGATTTTACTAAACCGTTAGCATCATCTTGATAACTAAATTCAGCTTATCCCGCAGCGCTGGCTGTTCGTTTTAACCCTCTCCTCTCTATCTGCTGTCTGACATCTCATGCTTTAATCTTCTCCGTGTTAAAGAGATTTTATCTGTGTTGAAATAAGTGTTTTATGTGTTTCCTGATCCTTTCCAGCATCCCACAGGCACTCTCGCTCCACCAGCGCTCTGACGGCAGGTGACATGCTGCAGACAGGTGATTTGCATGTCCTGCGGCTCAACGCATCCAGACACATCCAGGTCATCTGAGTACAGAATGAAGATTCTGTGTGTAAATGTTTCCCTCCACACGCTGGAGCCAGAGATCAGTGATCCCTCCTCAACTCTCTCTGTGTTACTGATGGTCAATAGAACACTGGATGTGATCCGGACTGTGTGTGTTTGTTGTGTTGTTCTGTTCACATGTGTTTGTGTCATTTTACAGAGTTCCCACATTCAGGGGTACATTGACACATCACAGAATGTGACCGTAGCTGCGTCCCAATTCACATACTATCTGTCCTAAATAGTATCCAAAACAGAATTAGTATGTGACCCAAATCATAGTATGCAGAATTGAGTGTTCTTAAAGTACCATAATGATCTACTGCTTCTGGTGAAAATTGGAAGTGTGAATCCATTGACACTTAACGACTGATATTACCAACAACTCACGGCGAGAGGGCGGAGTTTAGTGACGCTACACTGCATTGCTAACATTAAATAAAAGATGCTGCACCAAATTAATGTATAAGTATACAGTAAACATTACATACACAATAATAAATTGATAAATAATTCTAAGGAAGTGGTGTATTTTAAAGTCCCAGTAAAAATAAAAAATTACCATTCTTATTTTTTCATTAAATATTGCAGAGTTTATAGTAAAAAGTTTATCAATGTGGGTAATTTCCTTTAAATTCATGTGCCTCATAATCTTCAGTTAAAATGAATATGCACTTCCTTCCTGAAATGACTGTCCATGTCAAATGAAGCAAATTAGACTGTTTGGGCGGAGCATCCGTTAACTCCTCCCCTTCAGCTGTCAGTCTGCTTCCAGTTTCATTTCAAAACGGGACGGCTGTTATTTCACATCCAATCAATTCGCAGGGAAAAACTCAAGCCACGCCCACTTATTTTCTTCTTTGAAATTACTTTTCACCCGGAAATGTGTCAGAATACTGCAGTAAAATGATTGCAACTTCCGGTTCACGTGGACTTTAAAGTTTGTGACACTTAAGGATCACAGTGTTGTCTAGCCAACAACGGTCACATCTGTTTCACATTAGTATGTCCAAAGTCAGTTTTAAGAAAGTCCTGCCACTCACCGGCCATGTTTGTGACGCGCCTCTGGGCAGTTATTCAGACCAGACGTGAATGGGAATACTGATATTTCTACACTCGCAGGCTAAACTCCTAATTAAACATCACATTTCAGAATGACGTATACTCTACCGTAACATTTGTTTCCTATGATCAGACTTCGCTTAAAAACATTATTTTCGTGCTGCTATAGATACTACGCATGCACTAAGCTTCGCTAGTCATAATTGAGCGTTGTGCACGTTCCTCCCCATTCATTTCAATGGCAGTGACGCATCTTGATCATATTAATATCTTTGGTATGTCTCAGTGCGGGCATATGGTTTTGCTTTGCACTAAAATGTACATACTTTTCCATTAAAAAAACGTTACAGACTTTTAGTGCATACTAGTATAAGAAGGCGAATTGTGACGCAACATGTGTGTTAATATGACATTTTTAATTGGCTTGAAATTGAACCATGCGAATACATTTTACCTTTATATAATTATTATTGTCCGTTAATGACAGGAAAACTCGCAGAGAGTCATTTGTCAGGAGCGGGAACTCAGTTTGTTCAATCTAAATGTGTTTTTTTCATTTTGATGAACTTGCTTTCAAACGTTCTTTCTGTTTTTCCATCGTTTGCATTACTACTCACAACGTTTTGTGGTGTAAATAAATGAAGAATCTTGTCTGGTTCTTTTGGGATTCTTTTCAGTTTGGACTGAATTATGTAAATCACCCCATCTCTCTTCGTCTTGGAAACACATTTGTATGCAATTTATGTTGCGGTATCGACAAAGTTTTTAATTGATGTGTAAATACACAATCTCTCTGTGTGTGTTTTTGTCTCAGATCGTTTTGGTCTGATTCATCAGGCTCGTATCTCAGCGTCTGTTAATGCCATGAGAGTGTTGAACACGGGTTCGGAGGTGGAGGCTGCTGTTGCCGATGCTCTGGTGAGAACCATCAAACTCCTCGTTCACAACCTTTAACTCTTTCTTTTGTTTAAAAGCTGAGACTCTGTTCTTTCTGTTTGTCCATATATTCTTTACAGAAAATGTACTGTGAACCATTAAAGTTGGGTAAACATTTTTTAAAAAACGCTGGCGTAGGCAGCCAATATTTTTAAAAGGCTGGCGGGGAAAGAGTTAATGTCTTCTTTAAACATATTTGTTGTGCTGGATTCATGGGAACGAATGTTCGTCTTCATAATTTTTCATGGTAATTTGAACTTTCTTTGCCTCTGATGTCATCAAGCCCTTGCTTTCACAATGCATCCAATCTGTCGTTTTCCATCAAATATACAGTTTTACCTTCACAGTATTTTCTTTAAACACAGTTAAATGACTCGCAGTAAGTGACAGGTTGCATTGTTGAAATATTCTGCCGCATTTATCACAACACTTGCAAATAATGATGCAGTAATGTGATGCAAGGCTTTAAGCTCGAAGTGAATTAAATGATCATCCAAAGTACTGATGAATGAGATATCTTGATCATTTTGTACGTTTTGTTAATAAAACATCTCATGTATTTGTTATTTCTCTCACAGCTTTTAGGAGAATCTAGGAATAAGGTAATGAATTTATTCTCACAATGTTTTTATGCTTTCTAGTCGTTCATTGCTTCATTCTTGTGTGTTCAGACATGTTCTTTTGCTTTTTTGTACAATAGACTGAGATTTAATGGTATAATATAAATAATGAATGTGTGGTTTATCTGTCTAGCAGCGGAGGCCGATGTGCCGGCGCTTCGAGTCTCCTGGAATGTGTTCTGACGATGATGCCAACAGTGACGCGTCCAGCGCGTGTTCAGAGCTTTCCTACAGCTCACGCAACGGCGGGATTCCACATTACATGCGTCAGACGGAGGACGTGGCCGAGATTCTCAACCACTGCGCCAGCTCCAACTGGTCTGATAGGAAAGAGGGACTCCAGGGACTCCAGAACCTTCTGAAGAGCCAAAGAATCCTCAGGTGCTCAAGATACTTTATCTCCCGAAAATATCTGGTTGTTTTCTCGCCGGGATCTCAGATATGATGACTTTCTCTCTTCAGCCGAACACCATCAGAGTTTTCAAAGCTCCTTAAAGTCTCCATTATAATGTAATCCATACAGTATGACTCCATTGGGTTGATAAATGTCTTCTGAATCAAAGCCATACATCGAGACACGAGAGTTTCATCATAAGCATGACCTCTGACCTCAGATACAGTATCATGTCATCAACTCAAGCTTCTCTTCTCATACTGTATATCAACAATCTCCTACAGTTGTAGTAAAACATTTCATAGGAGGCTTATAGGCCTGTGATATACTTCTGTTTATAACTACTACAGCGTTCATTCATGACACAGATATTTCATGTTCCATAAGACGAGGAGAAGCCATTTACATTGCAAAAAATGACTTACTAACTTTTTTTCTTGTTTTCCAGTAAAAATTCTTCAATCAAGATGCTGGATAATCAGTCTTGAAAAAAAGGCGAAATTTCAGTGCATTTGTGCTTTAAAGACGCAAAAAAAAATGCCAATGGGGTAAGAAAAATAATCTTGAATTAAGGTCGTCATTTTTCTTTCCTTAGTCACTCAATTCAAGATCATTTTTCTTACCCCGTTGGCAGATTTCTCTTGCATGTTTTAAACACAAATTTAATGAAATTTCAAATTTTTGGACTAAAAACACGAGTGATTTTCTTCATTTTGCTCATTAAGAATATGCATCTTGATTTAAGAATGTTTAGACATTTTTTCTGGAAAACGAGACAAAAAGACAGAGTAACATAGTCATTTTTTTAACTGTATTCATAGCACAACAACAGTGCTTTACATTATAAATACATTTGCAAAGAAATTCACAAATAATATCTGTTGTTTACTCCTAAAAAACATATTTTCGAAAAAGTGTTCTTAAAACCTGGTGTGCACAAGTTGCAGAAGAACTGTACTCTGCCAAAAAAAAATCTTACTTTGTATTTTTGTCCTGTTTTCCAGTACAAATGGCAAAATATTCTTCAATCAAGATGCACTTTCTTGATAAGAGAAATGACGTGAGAAAATCAGACAAAAAGAGTTTGTGCTTAAAACATGCAAAAAAAATCATCCAATGGGGTTAGAAAAATAAACGTAAATTTCGTAAGTAAGAAAAAGATCAACCTTAATTCAAGATCATTTTTCATGGATGGTTTTTGTTTTGCTTCTTTCAAGATTAAAAAAATTCATATTTTTTATCTAGAAATTAGACAGGTCATTTTGCTCATCAAGAAAATGCATCTTGATTCCATCATTTTTAGCCATTTGTACTGGAAAACAAGACAAAAACACTACATAAGAAAGTATTTTTTTGCAGTGTATGGAAGTAAAACAGTGACAAATTTATTTGAAGCAACAACAAAAAAACAATATATGAACAGTGAGTGCATTTTATTGTTCTGCAATTCAACATGTATCTCAGACATGTCTGTGTTTACATCACACGAGTCACATGACGTGTCCGTGTTTACATCACATCACACAAGTCACATGACGTGTCTGTGTTTACATCACATCACACGAGTCACATGACGTGTCCGTGTTTACATCACATCACACGAGTCACATGACGTGTCTGTGTTTACATCACATCACACGAGTCACATGACGTGTCTGTGTTTACATCACTTCACACGAATCACATGACGTGTCTGTGTTTACATCACTTCATACGAATCACATGACGTGTCTGTGTTTACATCACATCACACGAGTCACATGACGTGTCTGTGTTTACATCACATCACACGAGTCACATGACGTGTCTGTGTTTACATCACTTCACACGAATCACATGACGTTTCTGTGTTTACATCACTTCATACGAATCACATGACGTGTCTGTGTTTACATCACTTCATACGAATCACATGACGTGTCTGTGTTTACATCACTTCATACGAATCACATGACGTGTCTGTGTTTAAATCACATCACACGAGTCACATGACGTGTCTGTGTTTACATCACTTCATACGAATCACATGACGTGTCTGTGTTTACATCACGTCACACAAGTCACATGACGTGTCTGTGTTTACATCACTTCATACGAATCACATGACGTGTCTGTGTTTACATCACGTCACACAAGTCACATGACGTGTCTGTGTTTACATCACTTCATACGAATCACATGACGTGTCTGTGTTTACATCACTTCACACGAGTCACATGACGTGTCTGTGTTTACATCACGTCACACAAGTCACATGACGTGTCTGTGTTTACATCACTTCACACGAATCACATGACGTGTCTGTGTTTACATCACTTCACACGAATCACATGACGTGTCTGTGCTTACATCACTTCACACGAGTCACATGACGTGTCTGTGTTTACATCACTTCACACGAATCACATGACGTGTCTGTGTTTACATCACTTCACACGAGTCACATGACGTGTCTGTGTTTACATCACTTCACACGAATCACATGACGTGTGTGTGTTTACATCACTTCACACGAATCACATGACGTGTCTGTGTTTACATCACTTCACACGAATCACATGACGTGTCTTTGTTTACATCACTTCACACGAATCACATGACGTGTCTGTGTTTACATCACTTCACACGAATCACATGACGTGTCTGTGTTTACATCACTTCACACGAATCACATGACGTGTCTTTGTTTACATCACTTCACATGAATCACATGACGTGTCTGTGTTTACATCACTTCACACGAATCACATGACGTGTCTGTGTTTACATCACTTCACACGAATCACATGACGTGTCTTCGTTTACATCACTTCACACGAATCACATGACGTGTCTGTGTTTCAGTCGTGTGGAGCTCAAGAGACTGTGTGAAATCTTCACCAGAATGTTCGCAGATCCACACAGCAAGGTGAAATCTTTGGTTTTCATTTTCTCTTTGTTGAAATAAGAGAAATAATCGCGATATTAAAAAGTCCTCCTCTGTGATGTTTCTTTCTCGTGATGCTGATGAATCTGCTGTTCTCGTTCTGGCCTGGACGGTTTCATCAGAGAGTGAGTTTTCTCTAAGCATATTGAAAAAAAAATACGATTCTTTCTCGAGGCGTTTCCAAACCGTCGTGCTTGATTTCAGGTGTTCAGCATGTTCCTGGAGACGCTGGTGGATTTCATCTCCGTTCACAGAGAAGACCTTCAGGACTGGTTGTTCGTCCTGCTTACGCAGCTCTTGAAGAAGATGGGAGCTGATCTTCTGGGCTCCGTCCAGGCTAAAGTTCAGAGAGCGCTGGACGTCACCAGGTCTGTGGTCTGCTCCATCACTCGCTCAACGTTCTGTCCCGTTAAACTCTGTTTCACGCCTCTGGTTTCTTCTGCTCTTCACAGAGATTCTTTCCTGTATGATCAGCAGTTTAACATCCTCATGCGCTTCATTGTTGATCAAACGCAGACGCCAAACCTCAAGGTCAGTAAAGCGCTTGAATGTCTCAACGTCCATGAATAACTCTTTGTCTCTTTTATCAAAGTCGGGGGTCAGATTTGCTGATAATATTTACACACGTGTGTGTGTTTGTGCAGGTGAAGGTGGCCATCCTGAAGTACATTGAGTCTTTGGCCCGACAGATGGATCCCTCAGACTTTGTGAACTCCAGCGAGACGCGTCTGGCCGTCTCTCGGATCATTACGTGGACCACAGAGCCGAAGAGCTCAGACGTGAGGAAGGTCAGTGAGTGTGTGTGTTGTGTTGTGTGTGCGTGTTGTGTATATTGTGAGGTTGTGATGTGTCTCATGATCGTCGTCAGAGCTGCTGGATGAATGAGGAGATGTCGGGCAGGATCACTGTGACCTCCCTGCCGGGAGACTGTAGCATGGAGGAGAGATGTAAGCAGGTAGTGACCCCGTGACCTTTAACCTCTGACCTGCAATACAGAGGTCATGTGTACATGCGTTCCCTAACACTTCTGCGTAGTGTGATGAGATTGAGAATGATTTTCAGGTTCTTCTGTTCAGGACCACATCTTGTTATCTTTTATGTGGATAATCTGAGCGATTGTTCATGTTTGTAATCTAACAGCATGTGTGTGTGTGTGTGTGTCTGTGTGTGTGTGTGTGTGTCTGTGTGTGTGTCTGTGTGTGTGTCTGTGTGTGTGTGTGTGTGTGTGTGTGTCTGTGTGTGTGTGTGTGTGTGTGTGTGTCTGTGTGTGTGTGTGTGTGTGTGTCTGTGTGTGAGTGTGTGTGTGTGTCTGTGTGTGTCTGTGTGTGTGTGTGTGTGTGTGTCTGTGTGTGTGTGTCTGTGTGTGTGTGTCTGTGTGTGTGTGTGTGTGTGTGTGTGTGTGTGCGGCTGTGTAACATGTTTGTGTGTCACTAACTCTTCTATCTTACAGTAACCCTTATGTCAGTAAGGATGTCATATTTGATTTAACATGCATGAAAACAAGGAGACGAATAAATTGTGACTTAAAACAGCAACAATTCAAACAGTACTTTACCTTATAAATACATTTACAAATAAATCACGAATAATATCTGCTGTGTTGTTTATTCCTGAATAACATATTTTCAAAAAACTCTCCATAAAACCTGGTTTGCACAAGTTGTAATACACTACTGTGTGGAAGTAAAACAGTGACAAATGTATTTGAAGCAAAAAAGACGTGCATTATATGACCAGTGAGTTCAGGTATTTTGTGCGTATTTCAACGTTGTACATCTGGGTATCGCAGGAATCGAGCATGGATGCATAATCGACAGCTGCTGATTGTCGGCTTCACCAGCAGGTGGTTTGTCAATTAGACCAAGATTTAAACACATGCGGCCCAGATAATCATAATGTTTAGGCCTACAGACCCTATTGTCTGTTTTTGGCAAATCCCTGAGTGTGATGTGATGTCTCGGTCTACCTGTTGCTTTAGTCTCATCTAAACTCCCTTGCACCACCTGCTGGTGAAGACGACAATCAGCAGGTGTTGATTATGCATGGATGCTCGATTGCTCTTCCTGCTATACCCGGGTGTGCCATGTTTAATTTCTTGTCCAATTTGAATCACTGAAATCCTGGAAGTGAATTAATATGCACCACATTTATATTTTTAAATAACATGAATATTTAAAATAGAAATTTTTAACAATGACATAGTAGTATTTAGTAGTATTTTAAAATAATCTGAATGTTTAATATTAAATAAAAATTGAACAATAAAATAGTGAACAACGTATTTCTTAATAATATGAATATTTAATATTGACATAGTGAAGTGGTATTTTAAAAAATTCTCAATGTTTAATATTCACATTTTTTTGAACAATGAAATCGTGAAGGACGTTTTTTTAAATAATATAATTGTTTAATATTAAAAAAAATCGAAAAACAAAATAGTGAAGGACAAATTTTAAAATAAAAGAATATTTAATATTGACATTTTGAACAACGAAAAAGTTTAAGTCGTATTTTAAAATAATCAGAATGTTTAATAGTGAATTTTTTTCAACAATGAAAAATTGAAGGTGGTATTTAAAAAAATTCTCAATGTTTAATATTCACATTTTTTTGAACAATGAAATCGTGAATGTCGTATTTTAAAATAATCGGAATGTTTAATATTAAAAAAAATTCGAACAATAAAATAGTGGACAAATTTTAAAATAAAACAATATTTAATAATGACATTTTGAAAAAAGAACAAGTTAAAGTCGTATTTTAAAATAATCTGAATGTTTAATATTGAATTGTTTAAAAATGCGATTTTCCACCTGAAAAGTTCACAGCTTCACTGCTTGAATTGCAGAACCTTAAAATGCAAACACTGTTAATATAATGCTTTTCAGTTAATGCCACATAGCACATATTTTAGCTTCAAATACATTTGTCACTAATTTACTTCCATAATTCTGACCGGACTCTTTTAATGTGAAATAATATTTTTGTGTTGTCAGGCTGCTCAGACGGTGTTGATCTCTCTGTTTGAGCTCAACACTCCAGAGTTCACCATGCTGTTGGGTGCTCTTCCCAAAACCTTTCAGGACGGAGCCACGAAACTGCTTCACACTCATCTGAAGAACAGCAGCGTCTCCACTGCAGCGGTACGTTATGATCATCCTCACAAAACACACTCATCTAAAACACGATCGAATGATCGCTCACATCACTGACGTGTTTGTGAAATCTCAGTCGTCGCCCAGCAGCGCTATGGGACGCCCGCCATCAAAACACCCTGTGACCCGCGCGAGTCCTCTGACGTCACCCACCAGCTGTTCACACGGGGCACATTCACCCAGGTACATCACACAACGCAAAAGTACACCGAACACATCTGATGTACAGATTGATAGTTAACCCTTGTTCACTTAGTACACGCTCATGACTTGGGCTGCAACTGATGATCATTTTATAATTGATTAGTTTGACGATTATTTTTTCTAT
Source organism: Triplophysa tibetana (assembly GCA_008369825.1). Taxonomy (NCBI): domain Eukaryota; kingdom Metazoa; phylum Chordata; class Actinopteri; order Cypriniformes; family Nemacheilidae; genus Triplophysa; species Triplophysa tibetana. Next base: position 635,448 of record CM017911.1, on the reverse strand, counting down.
TAATCTGATAAAAGGTTTGAATTAGGTCTTTTGCATATAAAACCTAAATCAGATATGGGAAAAGTATTAGCCATCTCCCAAAAGTTGTAGATGTTTGCGTAAATAACACATCTGGTGACTTGATTCAGATGTGTCATATTGGAAGCAGCCAACTAAAGTCTCTCCCAAATGTGACAGTGAGGGGAGGGTCTGCACTGTTTTTGTGGCATGAAAAGTATAATTTTTGTCATTCAAATGTAGTGAAGTACAGTAAAAGTATCCAGAAAAAAGAATAATTAAATACAAATTCTCTACTTCATCTACTTCCTTGCTTCCCACCTCTGAACTAAATAAACCCCCAAACTGGGCTATTTAACCTATTATGTACTTTGCAAAGTGCCAACACCACAAATTGGGTTTTTAATCTTTAGTGTTGTCATTCAAACTTTGCAACTTACGCCGCACGTAGAGAAGCATGCATGGAGAGCGACGTCTGACTTTAAAACTGCTCACCTCGCGCTGCATGGATAGAAGCATGCACGTAGAGTCACGTGTGACTTTAAAACTGCGTATCTTGTGCTGCATGGAGAGACACATGTGACTTTAAAACTGCGTATCTTTTGCTGCATGGAGAGACACATGTGACTTTAAAATTGCGTATCTTGTTCTGCATGGAGAGACACATGTGACTTTAAAATTGCGTATCTTGTGCTGCATGGAGAGACACATGTGACTTTAAAACTGCTCACCTCGCGCTGCATGGATAGAAGCATGCACGTAGAGTCACGTGTGACTTTAAAACTGCGTATCGGGTGCTGCATGGAGAGTCACGTGTGACTTTAAAACTGCGTATCTTGTGCTGCATGGAGAGACACATGTGACTTTAAAACTGCGTATCTTGTGCTGCATGGAGAGACACATGTGACTTTAAAATTGCGTATCTTGTTCTGCATGGAGAGACACATGTGACTTTAAAATTGCGTATCTTGTGCTGCATGGAGAGACACATGTGACTTTAAAACTGATCACCTCGCGCTGCATGGATAGAAGCATGCACGTAGAGTCACGTGTGACTTTAAAACTGCGTATCGGGTGCTGCATGGAGAGACACATGTGACTTTAAAACTGCATATCTTGTGCTGCATGGAGAGACACATGTGACTTTAAAACTGCGTATCTTGTGCTGCATGGAGAGACACATGTGACTTTAAAATTGCGTATCTTGTGCTGCATGGAGAGACGCATGTGACTTTAAAACTGCTCACCTCGCGCTGCATGGATAGAAGCATGCACGTAGAGTCACGTGTGACTTTAAAACTGCGTATCTTGTGCTGCATGGAGAGACACATGTGACTTTAAAACTGCGTATCTGGTGCTGCATGGAGAGACGCATGTGACTTTAAAACTGCGTATCTTGTGCCGCATGGAGAGACACATGTGACTTTAAAACTGCGTATCTCGTTCTGCACATAGTCACGTGTGACTTTAAAACTGCGTATCTGGTACTGCATGGAGAGACACATGTGACTTTAAAACTGCGTATCTGGTGCTGCATGGAGAGACACATGTGACTTTAAAACTGCGTATCTCGTTCTGCACATAGAGTCACGTGTGACTTTAAAACTGCGTATCTTGTGCTGCATGGAGAGACACATGTGACTTTAAAACTGCGTATCTTGTGCTGCATGGAGAGACGCATGTGACTTTAAAACTGCGTATCTTGTGCTGCATGGAGAGACACATGTGACTTTAAAACTGCGTATCTTGTGCTGCACATAGAGTCACGTGTGACTTTAAAACTGCGTATCTCGTGCTGCACATAGAGTCACGTGTGACTTTAAAACTGCGTATCTGGTGCTGCATGGAGAGACACGTCTGACTCTAAAACTGCACAGCTTTCGTTGCACGGAGAGACGCATCTATTTTGATTTATAACTGCACAGCTCACAAGTGATGACACAGACCAAATAATTGATAATGAAATTTGTTGACAACTGTTTTCATTATCGATTTTATCGATTAGTTGTAGCAGCCCTACTCATGACAGTGATGTTCACCGCTTTCTACTGTCATCTATATTTCTGTGTGATGTCTTTCCCTGCTGCTGTAAACCTTGGTTAAACCTTCAATAGTTTTTCTAAAAAAATAACTATATTAGCCAATAGACAAACATGCAGATTCATTCGTGTGTAATTTAGACTTTTCAGGGGAGCACAAAACCCTTCTCATCATCACATTGTCACCGTATGTGTGCGTTTAGTATGTTGGAGTATGACACAGAGAACATGAACTCAGAGGAGATCTTCAGCTCTTTGAGAGGAGTAACAGAAGCCATTCAGAGCTTCAGCTTCCGCAGTCAGGAGGAGAACCCAGAGCCAATGAAAGGAGACGTCAGGCGGGACGATCCCGTAAGATCACACCTGATGATGTCACTGAGAGGAATGAATTCATCACTATAAAATAAAAGCATAACATGAGGACTGCTGGAGATTTCCAGCGTTCATAGAACTGATATACATCAATGATTTACATACTCATCAGAATACAAAAACCATATACATTTATTAATTCAACAGAGATGTAAATCTTTCTCTGTGTTTCTGTCAGACGGGTGTGATGTCATCTTGTACGGACTCGCGTCTGTCAGCAGGAGGAACTGAAGGAGGTCGAACCGCTCTGGACAATAAAACATCTTCATTAAACACGCCGTCTCAGCGCTCCTTCAGCGGCCCGTGGACACGAGAGTACAACCCTCACAACTACAGCGACTCCATCGGCGTTTATGAGAAAGAAACTCCTGACAGCGCGGAGAACAGAGACGGTAAATTACCCGTCAGACCGCCGGCCCAACGTTCACAGCAAAACACAATCTCTCTGTTTTCCCTTTCAGGCCGTCACGGCTGTGGTGAAAACAAAAGCACGCATGCTAGAAGCTTTTCTGCAGGTATGAGAATATTTGTCATGCTAGAAAACATTCAATATGTGCCAACAAATGTAAAACAAGTAGGACAGTCAAAAGATTAATTGTGATTAATCGTCTCTGTACTGCTTTTTTTTGTTATTTATGAACACATACATGTATACATATTTAGGAAAAGTGTACATGTATTTATTTGCAAATAATTCAAATTATATAAAAATGTTTATAGATTTTTATATTTTAAAAATGTCCTAAATATACGCACACATGTGTATGTTTTTATAACTACAAAAATTTATATGCACAGTACACAGACATGTATTATGTAAACACAAACTTTTATTCTGGATGCGATTAATCATGATCTTTAATTAATCGTTTGACACCCTAAAATAAGGTTTCATGAACAGCTCAGTTCTCTCCAATTTATACAATAACTTACATAAAAAGAAATGAAACCTACAAAAATAAATAAACAAATGAAGCAAATACCGAAATTAAGCAGAAAAAAACTAAAAAATATTAAACAAAACTTAACATGAAGACTTAAAAATAACACACATAAAAATAAACTTCAGTGTAAAATATTAATAAAACGACTATGAGACTAAAGTAAAATATAAGTGCTATAAAGAAGCATTTCTCAAATGTCCATTAATTTTTGTTAAAATTTTAAATATTGATATACTACAGTATAAATGAATTGTTTTATTTATATCTAAAATGTAATCCTAAGTTATTATAGCTTTTTAGTTTTGTAAACCTATATATTATATTTTTGAACCTTATTTTTATTTTATCTGTTTATATGTAGTTTTATTAATGTCTTGATTTGGTTCCATTTTCCTATTTAATTTAGTAAGAGTTTAATTTTATAGTTGAATTCAAGATTTTCAAATAACATGTAGACCAAAATAGCATTTTATTTTGTTTTAGTAATAAAAACATTATTTTTTAGTATTTTCATATTTTATTTCAGTTAACAGAAGCTGCATGACTGTATGTCACATGTTTTGCAAAACAAACACAAAAGCTGTGTTGTGATTGGCCAGGGCCCGGTCAGCAGTCGGAGATGGTTGGAGACCTGCTGAAGGAGCTGTCCAATCACAGCGAGCGTGTGGAGGAGAGGCGGGCTGCTCTGCTGGAGTTACTGAAGGTTACTCGTGATGACGGACGGGTGACGTGGGAGGAGCATTTTAAAACCATGCTGCTGTTGCTGCTGGAGACGCTGGGAGATAAAGATGTGAGTGACACCTCAGTCTTCACTTTACTGTGAGCGATGTTGACGTGCTGACCGTGGTGTGGTGTTCTCCGCAGCACACGATCCGAGCGCTCGCTCTGCGTGTTCTCAAAGAGATCATGCGCAGTCAGCCTGCACGCTTCAAGAACTACGCAGAACTCACCATCATGAAAACACTGGAGGCTCATAAAGACGGACACAAAGAGGTGAGCGAGAAAATGTCTGTCCTCAGCCGTCTTTAACGCTCGTGATGTGTCTGTCACATGTGTTCTGTCCGCACAGGTGGTCCGGGCCGCTGAAGAGACGGCGTCAGTGCTGGCCGGCTCCATTCACTCTGAACAGTGTGTCAAAGTTCTGTGTCCCATCATCCAGACGGCGGATTACCCCGTCAACCTCGCCGCCATTAAGATGCAAACTAGAGTCATCGAGCGCATTTCCCAGGATTCATTGCTTCAGCTCCTGCCCGACATCATCCCGGGACTGCTACAGGTAGACAAACACACACCTGTGTGCACATCCATCACACTGACGCTGAGACCGTGGGTTTATGTCTTTCAGGGCTATGATAACACGGAGAGCAGCGTTCGGAAGGCCAGCGTGTTTTGTCTGGTGGCCATTTATTCTGTGATTGGTGAAGATCTGAAGCCACACCTACAACAGCTCACCGGCAGCAAGGTCATACAGAACAGACGTGTACAGTACAAACAAACGTTAAGAACAAATTAAATTAAATGTATTTCATTGGCGACTGCTGCAAAGCAGCTTTACAACATAAACATAAGACATACTAACAGAACTATTACACATGCAGTGATCACTCTCCCAGTGATCAAGTCAGAGGTCAAGACAAATATATCAAACAAGCAAAACAACACTGATCTCAGAATCACTTCCTGTTTCAGGTTTTTTAACTCTACACAGACCGTAGAACACAATCAACAGAACATTTAGGACTGAACGGAAAATGTAAATTTAAGAAAATATATTTTTCATACATCTTATACATTTATATATACTGTATATAAGAGCTCTTTTTCAAAACGCTATAAATCCATTTTAATAGTTTTCTTGAAAATGAATTTATTTTCCTAGATTCATACATTTTGTTAATATTAAATTTATCCTGTTAAAATGGTCTGTTGGCTCAGTCTGAACATGTTAAACAATGACTGTTAAATGAAACGACAATATTGTCGATAATAAATTCAAATTTCTAAATCTTTTTTTTTTTAAATGTTGGTTGAAACATATGACATCAGGGACTCGTACTATAAATTAATATAAATCCAATAAATGCAATTGCATGAAAGAAATAACAGCCAAATAAAATAAACAGTGACAAACTAAATTGTAAAATAAAATAAATATTTTAGATTTCATGTTTCAATATTTTCCACCACATATAATACTTTTTTTTAGAAATAACACATACAAATACCACTAATGAGCGAATTCTGATTGGTCGAGAGGACATATCGCATTAAGGCTAAAAACAGGTTCTGGATTTATAGCGTTTTGGAAAGAAACTGCATTTGCAGAACATTTTTAACAAGGAAATATAGAGATTTGGAATGAAACATTGATGGAGCAGTGAATAGGTTTAGTACACAGCAAAATTGTGACAAACTCATTTTTTATAAATTTGGCGTTTACTGCGTTTTGGAAAATATATAATAATATATATAATTTTTCAAATATCTCATACTACATTTAAATATTTTTCAAAAATATCATATATCAAATGTATGATATCACAATATCATATATTTTTCATTTATCTTATTTCTTTTTATATATCTTATACATTTATGTATTTTTCATATATCTCATACTATCCTATATTTTTCTTAAATCCTATATATTTATATATTTTTCATTCATCTTATTTTTTTCATATATCTCACACATTTATACATGTTTTCATATATCTCATATATTTATATTTTTTTCATATATCTCATACTATCATATATGTTTCATAAATCTTATATATTTATATTTTTTTCAAATAGAAATATTTTTTCATATATCCTATACATTTTTTAAATATCATATATGGATATATTTTTACATATATATTGTTTATTTATATATTTTTCAGATATGTCATACATTTTTACATGCTTCATATATTTCTTATACATTTACAGTATATATTTTTCAAATATCTTATATGTTTATATAGCTTACATATTTTGTATATTTGTTTTATATACTTATAAACTTATTTATAAGGTATATATTAAATATGTCTTAGAAAATGGTCTTTATAACAAACATAAAACAAATGTATATAATAAACGTAAAAAACAAACAGAACAAATATAAACTGATATAAATAACAAACTGGGTGAAAAAGGGTCTGATTATTAATCTGAATAACCGTACGATAACTCTCATACATCCTTTCCCCATGTGACAACTAGCCCCGGTCCCTCGTACATCGGCTTAAAATCTGATATTTAATTTTTGCAGAAAGAATAAAGTGAGGCATGGGGTTCTGACAGAGATATCCATTAAAGTAAAATAAAAACAAACAAATATACTTTTCAATGAAGAAATGCAGGAGTGCAACACAAACAGCTCGACTCCATGTGAAACACAGACACTCAGAGATACAGAATTCAAATTAAACGAAATGTATTTATAATTTAAATCCATGAACTCGGAACTCATTCCCATTTGAAAGCGAACATGTTCCTGATGTATTTGAAGGGCACTGGGTAGTTTTAACAACAGAGCTTGTGTTCTTTGTGCTTTTAAATGTAATTTTTTTCTTTCTCTGTATCTGTGTGCAGATGAAGCTGTTGAATCTCTACATCAAACGGGCTCAAACCACCACCAGCACCAGCAGCAGTTCTTCAGATATCTCGTCTCACAGCTGATCTCAGCGTCACTCCCTCTCCATCCGTCTCCAAACAATCATCAAACGCTCTCCAGCACGTCTAACTCGTGCCGTTGTCTCTCGTGTAAGTAGATGCTACTAGAGCACACGTGTGAATATGTTTCATTATTCAATGATATTTTAACACTTGAACAACCGTCGCCTTTGACTTTAAACAAACATGATTTAATCCGTGCCTGCGCAAGAAACATTTCCCTTCGCTATCAGTGTTTGTTTGATTTATTTTGAAGGTTTGTTGTGGTGTTTATCCACCTCGCGTGTTTATCGTTCCATCAGCTCAGCTGATCACAGGCGTGTGGTTTATTTGTGAATGTGTCATTTTAGCAGATTTTACTTTGTTGCTGAAACAAACGCCGCTGCCTCACGTTCTTCTGCCTGTGATGAGTATCAGAATGAATGAAAACTGTTCGGATGTTAAAAAATATGCAAGAACAAAAGATTGTATTTGTACATTATCGTTTTATTTGCTTGATAACATTTCGTTCTGTTCTGGATTAGTGAACGGTTTCAGGACCACGACATTTCAACACTAAGAGACAGTTTTTCTTTTGTGATGACGTTGATTTTATTTGATTCAAATGGTCTTACAGAAATGTGTGCATTTGGCCTTTCCCATGTAAAGATTCCACTGTTAAACACTTGCTTTGCAGGTGAAATATATGACGGGCTGTTACATTAGAAACCTGATGAAATACACTGTAAAGGCAAAAATATCTGTGGAATTCTGAACTGTTCGGAGAAGAAAATGTCAACAAAAATAATCCAAATTGGATTTTATTAGTCAAGTTGTTGTTTATACCCAGTTTTGTGGTTTTAAATCTCGGTGCTTAATTTTTTCACACTGAATGTTAAACCTTACATGATATTTTCTTTTTTATTACATTTTTATTTTCGTGTTTCGATAAGGAAAATGACACTACAAATATACTAAAGCTCTTGTTAAAAATCCCAAAGAACATTTTACACACACAAAAAAAAAATTTATTTAGAAGAAGAAAACTGAACTAATATGGTATATTTAAAACTTTTATTTGCTATTTAAAATATCTTTTGCATGAAACAATTTAAGAAATCATTTTAATTGTCAGTTCCATTACGCAGAGTACAGAATCCTGTCTATTAGTGCTTAAATTAAAAATAATTTAAAAGGATTTAACAACATTAAAGATGCCAACATCTGTATGACATCAGTTTATAAAGTGAACACTTCATTCATAGGACGCTAGAAACACAAAGTTCATGGAGAACAACATCCAGAGCTTCACACGACGCGCTTTACTTTGCTTTTGATGCTTTTCTACTTCATATTCACGTCTGTATTTATTTGATTCTTTGTACACATGACCTGTTTTTTTTTGACCGTCACACGTGTAAAATAATAAATCTGTAAACTTGATTTGCTTTCGATAAACAAAACCTTAAAGTTGTACATGTCTGTGCTGTGTGATTTCTTTTTATTTTAATGAAGGATTAAATCACAGATGTGTCGTGTTATATATTTAAAGGGTAATCTTTTTGCTTACGCCGTCAGGAAAGGTGTTATGAAGACCGAAGTACTCAGAATGTAATGATTAAATATTAATTCAGTTCATTAAATGTTGAAAAGCAATGTAATCATTTATTTATTAAATTAACCATTAATTCAAGTCATTCATTTATTGTTTAATGTCCACTAAAAAAATATGATTCATTTTTTTTTTAAATACATAATAGCTACTGTCAAAAACGACTTTTTCATAATATAGATTTTTTATTTATTTTTTGGGGAAATTTATGATAGAGCTTTTGTGAAAAGAACTAAACAATTAATGATGTATTTTCAGGGAATATTACAAAATAAATGCATACATTTTTTAATGTTTTAATTAAATTATTTAATGATTAAATTGCTGCAATATAAACATCAGAATTGTATTAGTGGTTCACTAAATGAATTAATATTTTAATTATTATAATATTATATTACTTTGGTTGTCCATAAGGTGTTAAATATTCATGCAGGTGTTGTATTGAGTTATTCAAGATGATCAGAAGTGGATGTTCATGAAGACAGAAACACAGTTTATTATCTCAGGATATTTCATCAGAGGACATACAGTCAAAAAATTATATTTATGTATATATATATACACACTTAAGTATTTACAATAGTAAACCGTAGTAATATTCCTATTGTTTTGGAACCTTACTATAGTATGCATTAAAGTTTACCGCAGTATATACTTTTATCACTTTCTTGGTTCACTAGTAGATAAAACAGAATAATAAAGTAATCATTAAAATGGAAGAAATTACTAGAATATACTACAGCAATGTAAAGAATACGGTAAACATTAGTGTGAGTTGAGCTGAACTCAGAACAGACCGAAGCCAAACCAGACGCTCTTATTTTCAAAACTTTCTTTAAAATAATTGTTTTTTTATAAGGTTTGTATTATCGTGTCTTATTTTTCAGGTCAGAATTTTGATTTATTTATGCAATTGTGAGAAATTGCATGTAAAAGTTGATGATCATGAAACTCTTAATGGCCATAAAAATAGGCTTCATTTTTCTCTACAGCGCTTCACAAGCTTTGTGAGAGATTGAAATAACTTGAAAATCAGTTTCATACGTGGTGTAGGGAGTTATAAAGTTGTTTCGCTTTTATAGAGCTTTAATTTATATTTTAAAATATGCTTTTATTTGGACATTTTATGTTAATTTTAGTTCCAGTTTTATTACATGCTTTTGTTCTTTTATTATTTATTTATGTTGTTATATACTATACTGTAAAGTTGAATTTATTTTTGATTTATTTTCACTTAATTATTTTAGTGCCTAAGCTTAAACTTATTTTGCTTTATTTCCAAGGCAACATTGTGTTTCCTTTTTCAAAACATATTAAGGCCAATATTTTATCTAAATCCAGTTAACAGAAGTGTAACTATAACTATAATACTATGAACTATACTATAACTATAAAACTATAATAAGGTTGATGGTGTTGTAGTTAAAAGCTTGACAGAAGGTCTTTATATTCCGGTGTCATGTGGAGAGATGTGATTCTCTTTCATCTGTAGTTCTGATGTCTGAAATCTCGCGGGACATTCACTTCTGAGACCTTCACAAGTTTCTGCCTTTGTAGACATTTCCTCTCCTGTCATCCAGCAGTATTATTGCTTGCTTTGGTTAGCTTTCCGTCTTCTGTGATTATACTATATCTGATAGAAATGGACATTTATTCATAGATTTTAACTGATGGAATATCTAGTATATTCATGTTAATCGTATTGGATGGAGAAGGATGTTTTATCAAATGGGATTTAATGGCACTTATATTTCTCATCAGCAGAGGGAGCTGAAGCCATTGAGAGACTCTTGACATCACTGGATGTATGTGTACACTTCACTACAGTATATACTCGGGTATCTCAAACCTTTTTCACCGCTTGATTTACTTCCCTCTTCTATCTATCCGATGAAATGAATGATTTAATCAAACATTCCCTATTAAAACATGTTGTGCTATTAGGCTGAAAAATTAGCAAGTATACATTCAACATATTCTCAGAAATGACACTTCTGTATTCTTGACTTACAGTGACAGAAGTCTCCAAAGTGTTTCTATATTTTAAGTGTGTAGTCTTTAATGCTTTGAAAAACTTTTTTTCACATAGTTTGTCTTGTCTGAGCACAAGCGTTCAGGTTTATATCGCTTTAGGGTTGAATAGCTCAGAGTAAATAAATTGATTTTCTGAATTGACACACAGATCGTCTAAATCTACTTCATATCAACCTTTAAGTGTACTTGCAGATTTGAAGTGTTAAACAAATCGTGCCTAAATAGGATACACTACTAGTGATAATATATAAATGTATAGTAGTTCAAAGTTAAGGTTACACTTACATACTTAAAGTACGTTACAATTATACTACTAGATACTACATAAAGTATACTTTAACATATTTTTAAACTTAATACAATTTAAACTTGAAGTACACTTATATATTTGGCATATATTTCTAAAGCAGGGGTTTTCAAACGGGGGTCCGGGGACCCCCATGGGGGCTCGAGAAGGTTCCAAGGGGTCCCCCGGAAAAAAGAATTAGTAAAAAACTTTAAAGGTCCACAGCGTTTATCTGCTTTTTTTGCTATGGATAGTTTCCAGAATTCTTTATGTTTGAATCTTTCTAGTGAATTTTTCTCACTATTGTTTCTTTTTCGGACTCGAAGTGAAACTGTTGCCGACTATTTAGGTTTAGGAAAAAGCTGTTTATAATATCCTGGTAACTATTTATCCAACAAATTTTAAACGTTTCTTTACACAGAAATATATATATAGATTGATACATATTTTAGAAAAGGGGGTCCCTCATATTTGGGGGTCCTCGGCATCATAGAGTATGAAAAGTGTATCTTTGATAATTCACACATCACTCTGACATTCACAATGTAATATTCTATGATAACGTGTGTCCTGACAGCTCATCAGCGGCTCTATGCCGTCAAACACAAACAACATCATCATCATCACAGAAGACACGAGAAAGTCATTCAAGCTGAAAACGATGTGATGTGTTTGTATTCTCCAGCGTGTACTCGGACACACACACACAGATTGATTTAATGCAGATTATATTCTCTCATTAATAATGTCTTCTATAGAGTTCAATGACACAGCTTTGACATTCCTGACGGATCACTCAAAGATGTCCTTCAGCATCTCAAGACGTACGTTTATTGGAGCTTTATTTCATTAAGCAGAAACTTCACAAGTGGACGGATGAAGATTCTTTAACATCTGTTTATTTTTTCTAGGCCGAAGTCCATTTATATTGTCAGAGATGAGAAAAGTCATGGATCAGTTTTCCTTCATTCATTCATCCATCCCTCACTGACCCAAGTGTCTGAACACCTGAAACATGTCATTTATTGGTCTTATTTCTTGTTCTTATGGCTTTGATTCATAACCATCAAATCTAACAAAATGATCTCTTGACAGAACCTCCATCATCCATTTAACATTTTTGTTGATGCGTTCTTTCAAATACTTGCACATCGTTTCTGTTTGAGATCTTTGGCACCTTCATTTTTATATTTTGTATAAAGACGTGTGAGGGAATTGGGCTGGACTGAGACTTTTAAAAAATGTTTTCATTCATTTTCGAGAAGTCATAAGAAGCGCTGAAAGGATGACTCCAACATGACAGTGTCACGTCAGTATAGTTTGCCTTCGCGTACCTCTCCATCCACATTCTTTTATTGTCTCATCATTTAGATTTTCACAGAAAAAGAGCAAAGATCTTTATGCTTCATCTGAGATGTCACCTGTGTCGTCTCAAATCCTCGCCTGACGTTCCCGCTTCACCTGTAATGGTTTTTTTAAGGAGGTTGGGCCTCCGCGGTGGGCGCGTGGCATCTCCGCCGGCTTTTTCCTCATCAACATTCACCCAGCCGGAGAAAATTAATTCTATTAAAGAGCTCAATTCCCTCCGCCAGACCTCGCTGTTTAAACATCTTTTTAGTGTATGATTACAGCATATTTCCCAAACCTGGCCGGGACTGGCGGCTGGGTCGGGGAGGTCGCGCGAATGAAAGAGGACGACTTCATTGTGCGCTGACTGGACCATAAATCATCGGCCGTTTTCTATAAATCACGGCAGATGGCAGCGAGCGAGCACGGGCTCGTGGGAGCCCTCCGGCCGCGGTGCACGCTGGGAAGGGCGGACTGCAGCAGACGCTGGCGGGTCAACGCGTGGATGGATGTCGGAGGAAGAGAACGCGAGGGAGCCCGCCGACAGACCCGGAGGTCCGAGAGAGGCACCTCTCTGTACCGGCCCGCGTTTAACACGTCTAATCGCGCTGATTAATATGTATGTGCTGGCCTCTCTCCACCCATGTGAGGCCTGTCAGATTGACATTAGATGTCACGTGTTCGGGGATTCGGGGGGGGGGGGTCGACCCTTCTGTCATCCATTCTGATTATGAAGATGTAATTGGGCAGACTATGAAATTTAAAGCACTCGCATTGCAGTCGTATCACAGCCAGTCAAACTGCCCCCGTGTCATTACCTCAACACACCCACAGATCTCCTCACTTCATCCGTTACGCATCACAGATGAGATCTCTTCAACAGCTCAGTGGTTTCTCCTCGACGTCAATGAGAATCAATGGGGAGCAAACCGAGACTCTCATCTGCGTCTCAGATATTTCTCCTGAGCAATTTTAAGAGAAACATTTGAGATGAAACACAACCCTGATCTCCATCACATCTCATGAGCTATGAAGAGAAACATCTGAGCGGTAACATTCTCCTCCGGGTCGGTCTGTCGGTTT
>CM017911.1:608343-621986 GCA_008369825.1 Triplophysa tibetana | reverse complement strand
CTCTCTCTCTCTCTCTCTCTCTCTCTTTGCCTCTGGCCTGTTTCACAGTAGTTTCAACCAATCCACCGATGTTCGTATTGCAAGGAAAAATGTCCATTGTTTCTCCAAGACATCAGTGGTTTTCTGTTTCTCGTCTCTTTCTCCTGTGGAAGATTTCAGATGCGAGTCACCTTCTTTAGAGTTTCACGAGAACCCTTCATGTCTCAAACTGTGCTCAGAGCCTCAATATAAAATCGAACATTTCATATCTGATTCTTCCAAGTGCTCAAGTTCATTTTATTAAGAGAACTTAAAGGAGCAGGTCACTTAAAAATAAGCCCCCATTGACTTTCCAAAGACGATTTTATCCAAACATGGAAAGTCAACGGGGGTTTAAAGTGAACCTTTAAGCAAACTTCCAGAACATTTGAAGTATACTTTATGTAGTAAACATCATTAGTAGTATACTTGTAAGTCTGTTACTAATCTAGTACTTTTAAGGGAATTTAAGTGTATCAGGATTAAACTATGAGGACACGAGTACACCGTAAAACTTTGCTGTAATTTCGCAGCAGGTGTGCCAGTAACTTACTGTAGGTTTAATGTACAGTTTTGTTATAAGCATAGACTTACCTAGGTTATATATTTTTATTTCACGAAACAAGACTTAATATCTCGGGGTCACTTTTCTTGTTGAGTAAATGTATTGTAATTTAAGAAGTTTGAAATGTTTTACAGAAAACAAGAGAAAAATGACAGTATCTTAAACTGCAGTTCGTGGAGAAAAAGTATTTCATATGAAGAGTAAACACAAACAAAGTACACTTACAATACTTAAAGATAGAAAAGTGTTCTCTGATCTGATCAGAACATCCATACTTGTTTGAAACCTTATGAAAAAGATTTGCATCCGTCTTTTTTTCTCCTCTGAACTTTAGGAAATGAAAAACACAAGTTCATTAGGTCTTCTGGGCCGAAGAAGAGCAAGAATCCAGTGAGAGTACATGAGACAGGACATGGTGAGACATGACTCTTGGAGATATCACGGTAGGATCACTCGTGTGTGTTTATCAGGGTTTGAGTTTCACATTTCTCCCTCACATGACACTTAGAAAAACATCTGTGAACATAAGCGTGACAACACAACATACATGATCTATCTGTGTATGTGCGATATTCCCTGTTTACTTTGAGTTGACCCTTTAATATTTTGACACTAAAAACGTTAATTCACTGTAATCACGCATTAGAACAACTGTACACTTCAAAACAGTTCAAGGTTATTTATTTACTCAAACAAAACTTTGGAAACGTTTCTGTTCATTGAAATCAAATGAAATATTGACCTTAAAATGATTGGGAAAAACTTAACCAAAGGGAAAATTGAAATAAAAATAATGTGAAATAAGTTTAAAGCACTAAATGAACTAAATTGATATTTATACATATTATATAGCAACATAAAAAATAAACAAATCAATTATAAAATGACAAAAGCATACACATAAAATGCTTAATCTTAAACTAAAATTGACATAATAATCTAAAAACAAAATCTAATTTTAAATATTGATAAAACTATAACACTGATACAGTTTACAAAAAACACATTTTTGAAAAAAAAGTTGATTTAAGTTTACTTCCGGAGTTCAAGTAAGAAAACATACTTTCAGTCTATTCCTAAAGTACTTCTCAGAAAAAACTTAGTAGTGAACTTTCATTTTGTTTTTCTTAACTGTTGAAATATGCTAAAAATGACACTTATTCTACAAGAAGTATTCTGGTGCCTTAAATAAACACTTTGTCTAAATAATACATAAACACTTAATCAAACGTACTTGTAGTATTAGAAGAGTTTCCACTGAAGCATGATGTCAGTCATGATGCAACGATGCCACACTTTTATTTCATCACCTGTTTTTTTTACCTGTCACAAACTGTCGATACAAAATGTTACATGAATAATTTCAGGTGTCGTCTGAAGGTGACAGAGATCCGTGAGAGGGGCTCAATGCCACCAGGGCTGAAGTTCTCTGAACACCCACAATCCTCTGCTGCCGTTCTGTCAGAAGTGAGTGTGTATGACACGCCGGAGGAGGACCCCGTCACATCTTCAACATTAAAGGCCACGTCGAGGAGCCCCTCGCTCTCGTTCAGAGTTCACAGCGAATCATTCACATGAGCTTGATGAAGAACCTCTGAGCGTCCAGAGGCGTCTTTCTCTTTCATCAATAGTCTCTCAGTCATCATGTCACCGTTAATACATCCGGAGAGCCGTGTCTCCGGTGAGGGGGGTGTGTCTGCCCGCGGGCGGATCTCTGAGAGATCTGAGGACCCTTCAGTCGGGAGAGACGGCCGGCGGGCCACCGGCTCATTCCAGTGTTCTGAGCGTTGAGCTTCAGGAGGTCTCGTTCACTCTTTATTTATGAACCGGCACAACAGTTGTGCGTGAGAGAGACGACACATCAGTCACGATCAGAGCTGTCCGACTCACATGAGACATCACATGACAGGATTACTGCGTCTGTTAGGAGGACTCGGACTTTAACTGAGCAAAACCAGTTTGTGATGACATGACCAGAGCTTCAGACACCAGAACACATACTGTAGTGTTGTACGACAGACATCAGAAAAAATGAAGAGATCACACAATAAAAGAAGGCTAACCCCCCCCCTTCAAAGTCACGTTTAAACAGCACAAGACAAATGTTTCACTTGTTTTTTAGGAGCATTTCATAAAAGAATATATGATGCCAAAACAGTTTTTTCCCCACAATTTGAATGTGTTTTTGGAGAGTTAACTGGATTTTACATTTCACCAGTGTCAGTGGTCAGATGTTTATGTTGTATATTTTATAATATTCATATAAGTGAACCAAGACATAATTATGTGTAGTAATAGATATATCAATAATTAATAAATTGTTATGACTTAACATGGGTTTGAAAGAGTTTTGTATATTTAAGTCTGGTGACGTGAGCAGTAACCTGGAGATCACAGAAGAACATGAAGAACATGAAGATGACTTTGAACTTTGAGTTTCTGGACATGGACACAAATCTTATGACATCTCACATCAGCATGTGTGTGTGTGTCCTCACGATTAAATCATGTTTGAACTCAGATCGTTTCATATCATTTGTATGAGGTGTGTTGAGTAAATATTATCATCATTATTTAACTCTTGTGTTTTATGGGTCCTCTCTAATAAAGCTTCAAACACACGTGTGTGTGTGTGTGTGTCATCCTGCAGTGTGTTAATTATCCGTCTCCGCCCGACTTCGTGCTGAGGTTACACACATCTTTAATTGATTGATCACTCAGTGTGTGTGTGTGTGTGTTTCTGTGGTTCACACAATCCGTCACTGGACTGCACACACAGACAGCAGCACTACATTACAGCCTCATTAGATCAGTGATCTCCTGAGCCCCCAACTCAACACACACCATTACACAACCCCCCCCCCCCCCTCTCTCTCTCTCTCTCTCTCTCTCTCCTCTGTTATATTTGTCTGTCTGTCTCACCTGCACTGCTAAAAATACATTTCTCAGTATTTTATGTCCTGTTTTCAGCACAAATCTAAACATCTAAACATTCTTAAATCAAGAGACATTTACTCGAAAGGCTAAACAACATAAGATGCCAAGTCTTGTATTCTTAAAAAAAATGAGAGTTTGTTATTAAACAGGAAAAATATCTGACGAAATTACAAAGACTTAAAAAAATGATCATTTTCAGTTATTCATATTAGATTCTGGTCATGCATATCCTTCGTCACTTTAGCATCATGCCAGTATACCTGTACGTATCTTCTTGTCTTATGATGTTGCAAGGTATTATGGGAAATGTGCTCTGTCATCCTCTGGTAGGCAAGCGTGAGACTATTCAAGTGTGTTTGATCTGTCAGAATTTATTTAAAGTTAAAAAACGTAAAATAACTTTTAATTATTTTCTTTTCCTAATGTTTGAAATGTGATCAAATGCTTTGAGTCTCTGCCCTTTATGTTTAAGTGTGTGGATTAGTTTTAACCTGGCGTAATGTTTTGTGCAATTAACAATTGTAGATTAAGATTTGTTTTACTTGAAATAAAACAGTTTTTTGTTCGTTTCTAGAGACTGCTTTTTAATTTAATCCATCATTTTATTTCTTATTAATTCATTTTTCAGAAAACAAGAAAGAATCCTTTCACTTCGCTCTAAATGTAAATGCATGCTACTGGAAAATATTTACAAAAACTTATTAAACAATTGAAGATATAAACATTTTTTAGATTAACTTGATGACAATGTGTTTACTGACACAAAATACTTTTAGATTCAGTGTGTTTGCTGTTTGGTCAAACGCTGATGTGTTTTTATTACTTGCGACCTGTAGTTTACCATCATAAACGTTTCATAAATTCATTGGCTTTATGGTGTGGTCACTTACATTGCTTTCTCGTCTAATTGTCTTGTATAATTTAGACTCACGTGACTCTTGCTAAAGGTCACCGGGGTCATCTCAGGCCTATATAAATGAGCTCTGCGCGTTCTTCTGCGATTTCTCCTCAGCGCTTCAAGCTCGTCCTCCTCAGGCTATTTTCTCTGCTCTTCATTTCTCTGAGAGAATTCCAAATTCCAGCGATCAGAAACACGAGATCAAACGAGGCCTCAGCTGAATTCGCTGTCAGAATAAACGTATTTGTTCCTGGGGTTTTTCCTCAGAAGGCCTCGTCCCTCGACCGTTTTCTTCTTCATCCGCGTGTTTTATGTGCTTTAAGCGGCGTCTCCTCCGGGTGCTCGTGTCACTGTTCATTTGAGAAAACACGCAGCTTTACTCTAAAATCTGCTCTGTATGCACAAGACTCACGTTTGTAGTCTTAAACTAAACCTCTCTCATGTTCCACCTGCAAAACAATACAGAATCATTCTTAAGTCACGCTACGGTCAATATTAGTGAAGATCTCAATATCGACTCAAACATTTCTCATCACATTGACTCAAATGCAGATTACTTCCCCTCAACATTCATTTACACCTCTGTACTCTACACAAATCATCAGGGAGAAAACATCCCAGACTGAATTGAAACTTAAATGAAACACATCTAAGAAATCAATCAAATCTAGTGAGCTACAAAAGAAAACACGTGACCCTGGATCACAAAACCAGTCTTAAGTAGCACGGGAACATTTTAAGTGAAAGACAAAAATACATTGTGTGGGTCAAAATTATCATTTTTTATGCCAAAAGTCATTAGGATATTAAGTAAAGATCATGTTCCATGAAGATATTTTGTAAATTTACAACATTTAATATATAAAACTTTATTTTTGTGAGTGGATGGACTGCTTCAATGCCTCTGATTAACAACTTCGAAGGCAACTTTCTCAATATTTAGATTTTTCTGCACTCTCAGATTCCAGAGTTTTAAACTGTTGTATCTCAGTCACATATTCTCCTATTCTAACAACTCATACATCAAGAGAAATCTTAATTATTCAGCTTTCAGATGATGTAAAAATCTAAATTTCGAAATAGTGACCCATAAGACTGGTTTTGTTGTCCAGGGTGACATTTATTTTCATGTTTATTCTACATTTTTTTTACCATTGTCATTTTTAACAGTTTTTCTAATGTCTCTTCTAATTCTGGTACTATTTATTTTAAATGTTCATGTATAAAAATGTATTTTTGTCGTAAATACAGGCTCGCAACGATTACATTGAAATGAAAATTCAATATTTTCCCGAAGAGTTTAACATCCCATTAAGTACATTACATTTATTTTGTAAGAGGTGAGCACATGCGAATGGAATGTGATTTTTTATTTCTTGGCTATGAATACTTTTAAACGTGTTCTGTTTTTTACTTTAAGAAAGAATCAAATGTCACTGATTCACTGCGATGAAATAAAGATGTAACGAATGTCCGTATGTCCGTATGTAAAATAACGACGCAATCAACACCGAAGTAGAAAAACAGCAATATTGTATTTCATTAAAAATGTACAAAAGATATTTACATGATCCGGACCTGTAAATGGAGTCGGTGTAGCATCAGACGGTTTAAACATCAGTCCAGTATAACCAGTTGAGTTGTGAGTCTTCAGCACCATCACAATCTCTTATCATTTCCGTCTTCAGTCAATCAAAACAAGAGTTCACACTTTTTTCTCTTAGATTCACATTTATATTTTATCTGTCTATTATCTTATTTTGCGATGTCGATTCTGTCGAGTACAAACATGGATAAGAATCAGAATATTACATTTCATTTACACAATAAACAAAAGCTCTTTGTATCCACAGAAAGATAAAGTCCCGCTCTGTTCGTATAATGTATTTCTGCATCTGCTCGTGCACAGAGAGGCACTTGTTCCTGCACACATTTTCAAAAGTCGTATAAAAATACAGGACCGTCTCTTGCCAAACTCTCTGTGGGTTTATATGTGCCGTACTTGAACTCGTCTAAGGCAAAGTATGGCTTCTTCAACAAAAACACTACCAAACTAATATCATACAGAATGATACACTTCAAAAAGCATTTACGAAACGTTTACGCAACATTCGGTTCATTACATCCCTGACGACACAAATGCAGCGCTCAAACTTTCTGTCCGTCCTACGACATCATGTTCAGAAACTTGCTCTCCTCCGCCAGCGTGCTGAGCATGGAGCTCATGTCTCCAATGGCCATGTTGCCGATTCCCGCGGCCACCGGGGGTAAAGTCACAGAGTTCCGGGGTGTGGTGAGGCGCGAGGAATTCTGGGATAGGCTGCGGAGGAGGGTGGGGCTTAAAGTACCTGACATGAGGCTGGAGTGGTCGCCGTCATCCAGCATGGCATCAAAGTCGATCTGCGGATGCTCCGGCTCGCTTGAATCCACCGTGCTGGAGACGTGATTGGTTTCAGGAGAACCCACCGCAGCCACAGCTACACCGTCCATCATCAGCAGACAGCTGGAGTCGAACATGTGAATCTGTCCCGTGTACATCATGGCGCTGGCATGGGTGTTGTTGACGTTGGCTGATTTTTTCGGGCTGGCCTCTGAACTGTCGTACGCTGGGCTGAAGTTGGACTGTGGGTAACTGAGTTGTTGTGTTGGCCCTGAGAGTTGCCGGCAGTGGGATTTGGGTTCTGTGGGCTGCCGCGGCTGTACGAGTCCGTGGTTTCCGTTCAGCGTGGGATTCTGAATGGCGTAACCTTGCTGGCTCATGTTCATCTGGGAATAGCTTTGAGTTTGACCAGCCGGAGGTTGAACTCGCACCCGGCTGGTTTGAGGTTTCCCGGACACGAGTCCTGTCATGTTGGCGATGTCATTGGAGCCCTGATGGTAGCCATGCATAAAGTTCTGCTCTGTGTTCGTCTGCAGCGCTTGCCTCTGAGAGTTAAACTCAATATTGTGTTGCTCGTGATTCTGCTGGGCAGCGTGAGCGAGGTTCTGACTCATGTAGCCGATCTGTTGGTTGGAGTTGAGGTTGTGAAAGGGGCTGAGGTTTTGTTTTTGATGAAGGTTTCCCCGCCCAGTTCCTTGCTTGGGAGATGACTCCACCGTCCCAGAACTGACCTCGTTCCATTGGACCGGCATCTGACTCTTGGGGGAACCCGTGAATGTCTTCTGAGAGCCAGGACTCATGTGACAAGAAGCTGCTGTCGGTCGAGGTCCGTCGTTCATGTTGCTCTCTACCAGTGCATGCCGTCGATGTTGGGAATTGAAGCCGTGGACGCCCTGATGGCGGTACACTGACCCGGCATGCTGTCCGGAGCTTTTGTTCTGAGATGTGAGGTACTGAACGACATCATCTGGCAACATTATGCCATCATCAAGACTGTCGCTCGCCATGGTTTCCATAGCGACATTCTCAGAGATGCTAGGAGGCCGGGATGGATACGGGTGACGGTTCGTGTTAGCCTCAGGTGGGTTGCAGTTCTGAAGAGCAAAGTGTCGACTGGGGTTCACGTTAGTCATGCTGTAGAAGCGCTGGCCAAGAGAACGCTGCTCAACCAGTCGTCTCACCGGGTCACTCGCCCTTCGTGGGATGTTGCCTGGCACCTGATGGGGTAAAACCCTACTGTTAGTGTAACTGGTGTCACTACACCTTCTGGGAACCGTAGGGGGATGTACAGGCAATGATGTCATGTCATATGAATCGCCTAATACGGCCATCCGAGCCTTCGGACTCATGGGGTCCATGTTGGGTAGAGGGGTGGGTGGAGCTCCTCCTGTGGCAGCAGCGTACTTTGCTTTGAGTCTGTAATGTTGGGCGGGCGTGAGACTGAGCATACTTGGGAGTTCTCCACATTGGCTGCCTTCACTTGAGCGTCGGGACATGTCGGTGGAGATGGGGTCATATGAGTCCGCCGAGCTGATGTTATTCAGGCGACCACCCGGTTGTGAGGCCTGACTGGACCTCCGGCTGGAGTAGCACGGGGAGATTCCTGAAGAACGGCGGCTGAGGTTGTAGGCGGAGCTGTTGGTGCTGGCCAGACTGTCCCGACGCTCCACCAGCTGACTCAGAAGCGTAGTCTCACCAGGGCAAAGGTCACCCAGACATGGGCTGGAGATGGTGAGCGCTGGATCACAGGGACCATTTTCCAATAATGAACCTGTGGCGGAGAGAAGTTGAGCTTTGAGAAGAATCATTCACATAAAAATAGAAATTTAGAGGATGAACACGTTGGTGTTTGGTATGAACGACAGATTCACTCACCGATGTGAATGGGGGGCAGTTTGGTGCAGGGGGCAGGAGGAGTCGTGTTTGCCCAAGAGCAGGAGTTCCTCACCGACATCAGCTTCTCCTGCTTCAGGTGTGAGAGTCTGTGGGTGGGGCATCTGCGCAGGTGAAGGCCCAACATTCCCGTGGAGACGGTGGTGGAATCCACGAGGGGCGCATCGTCCAATCCGCTCAGATCTCCCATACTGCCCCCGCTGTGTCCTGCCGGCTCTACTCCACCGTCATGGTGGGTGGCACAGCCAATCGGTGACGGCTCGCTGCTACATGATGACTGACCACCAGGGCTGGACTGATACATCTGAGAAAAACCCACAGGATGTTTTAATACCCACAATGCACCAGCGAGAAACATTGACATTCATGAACGGACAGATAGAAACATGCTGACACAGTCCTGAACATCACTTGCAGTTGTATAATTGCAAATAATGAGCGTACTGCGCATCCCAAAATCCCCCCCCTTCATCATCGAGGCACGTTTCATGTCTATATCCCCCCTCACATAGCTAGGTTAAGTGCTTGACAAATCGTTATTTCCTATGGCAACGTCTCTGTGCATTATGCATGTGGTCTGGTGTGAATGCACAAAGGGAAATCTAGCAACATAAATAAGGTACGGTACGGCACGTCTTTGTTTCCTGACGGCTGATCCCCCGGATGAGGTAAATGAGGTCCCCACATGAAGCGAGGCACTTCTTGATCACAGCTTGAGCTCTGGCACTATTTGTTCAGCACACAAAAACAGTCCCACTGATATAATATTAATCCACTAATGGCTTTTATCCTTGAGTGGCGGGCGGGGGCGTTAGATCTCAGTGATGGGGGGGGGGCCCGGGGGAAATTAAAGGCCCTCTGCACGCCAACACATCACAGGCAATTACACAATACGGGGGTCCACAGTTTTGATGCAGTGATACTATATTTTTTTAGAGTTAACGATGCGACTTAAGGCTGGAATACGCTATAAGACTTTTAGAATCTGAACAGATTTTTTTGTACATCATACACTTGCAGAATTTTTGAACGTTTGCATAGAAAACAATACATGATAAAATCTGCAGACTGGCGCAGACTTACTGCAACAACTCCAGACTGAAAATCTGAGCTAAAGTCTTGTAGTGTATTCCAAATATTAGATGAAGCCAAAAATTAAGCAAGAACTTCGGGAAAAATGTCAGACTGTGTACTTTTTATAGAATGAGAGCAAAATACACACACAGACATAAAAAGGGTCGAACAAAAACGTGTTCAGACAGAACATAGAAGACACGCTTTAACATGCAGAAATGAGCCGATGACAAGACATTGACTAGAGAAAAAACCTCAGTAGTTGTATTTTTTGCACCAATTTAAGGAAGTAGTTCACTTCAAAATTTGCAGCCGTTGAATTTCCACAGTAGGAAAAAAAAAAGGGTATATGCACACGGGTGATGTACTTCTGCTAAGATCTCAGACAGCTAAGCCCCGTCCAAGTCCGTCCGTCCTAGCCAAGGTAGTTTTTCACCAAATGATAACAATGTGTTGAGTGTTTAAGAAAACGACCAAATGTCAGCGGAGCACTGCTATGTGCCGCTGTGATCGAGCCTCTAGTAAGTGCACAAGTTTACTTCTCTTTTTCATATTTGTGGATTCAACCTTTTTGGTTGTTGATGTATGACGTAGTGTTTGGATCATTTGATTCACGTTGTTGACCATAATCCTACACGCATCTCGAACCGACCGAGTGTAAAATGCCTTTGTTACATCCGGCGCATAGAGAACTAGTGTCCATAGAGTCCATAGAGAACAGAGCTCCCTGAGATAAGAGCAGAAACACGTCATGGGTCCGTGTGCATATACCCCATTTACTATGGAAAGTGAATAGGGGCAAATGTGAAGTGAACTACTTTATACACTCAAATTATATTTTAATTGACGTATTTCAAATATGTGGTGAGACTGTCTCTATAAATAGCTGTAAAATACACAACCATTAAACAACACGAAATATTTGTGCAAATGATAAAGTTGACCTCCAACTGTTATTTACATTTGTAATGTGTATGTGAGACTACTTCGATGCTGCAAAATAAATACAATTATCCAACTATTGTAAATTGAAGCGATTTGCAAAAAATAAATAAACAAATAAACAAACAAAATGTGTATGGTCAAAGTTTGAGGTCGATCCAGATAGCAAAAATATATATTTCTTCCCCCCAAAATGAGTACAAAACATGCATGTTGGCTCATTTGAACTGTTTTTACAAACATTAAACCAAACCTAAACTACCTCAGTGTTCATTTGTCTTTTTACACATTCGATTGTGAAATCTTTCACGTCCATGTCACATGTCACAGAAATAAAGGTGAAAACACAGAGATGCTCACGCTCACCTCAGTAACGTCTGTCCTTAATGAAAGTGAAAGAGAAACAGGACAGAGATGCAGAAAGCAGTTAAGAGACACACACACACACACACACGCTCTGTTAGTATGATTGAATCAAAGTGAACAAAAACTTTTCCATAGATTTCATTAGAAATTAATAATAGATTAAATGCTGCAGTTGGTTACAATACACAACGTTATTGTGTTAGAACATACACAAACTTATAATAGTGATTTATAAGTTAAACTTTTATTTGTAATTTTGTGGGAAATGTCAGTTCAGAGATGCTGAAAAAGAGTGAAAAGTTACAGATTGCAGCTACATATTATAGATATTTAGACTGACATACATTTTATTATGCCGCTCTAAAGATAAACATGACAGTTTACAGGTGAGAAACATACTTTAGAAGTGTCCTGAAGGAAAGACTTGACAAATATATTATGAGTGCTCTCACGAGGGCGACAGGTTACTGCCAGATATAAACATACTAAAGCCTTTGGCCTGATTTACATTTTGCGTACATTTTTTAATGTAGATGAATTTATTATTTTTTATGTAAATTAAATGTACATTTTAAAACAACAAACATGCGCGCGGAAAAGACGTGAAATGTGAATTGTGCCTTAAATGTTCTTTTCGTTCTCTTCTGTGTTATGCTGGATTCACACTAGCGGTACAATTGTCGCGCGGCAGTCGCCTGTAAGCTAATGTGGCTGCCGCTGCCATTCACAAAAAGGTAAAATATTTTTATCGTCAGATGCGCATGCCCCAAAGAGACTTGCCCGTGGAAGTTTGGTGGATAAAGGATGCACGAGTACCGCTTGCGGTCCGCCAACGAAGCTGCCCGCGTTTTGCCCCTTCCTGCATGTTTCCTTTGAAAATGACCTGGACAAACGCGACTGCCGCGTACCGTGTGAATCCAGCATTAGTTTGACTCAAGCGTGTGTGGTTGTGTACTCGTGTTTCAGACCTCACAGACAGTGAGAGTGAATCTTACCATAGAGTTTTCAGTCTTAATAGATTTGACCTGCAGGTAGTCGTCCACTCCTCTGCCTGTGCCGTTGGCTTCCAGTTTCTCCTCCGTCACGCGTGTCATCTGCTTATTTCCCGACTCATTCTCGCCGTTTTCTTTGGGTGGGTGCTGGCGAGGCGGCAGGTCGCCGCGCTGCTTCTTGGTGACGTGAGCGTCGGGCCCGTGGACGGTTTTCACGTGTTTGCGCAGCGAGCTGGGGTCCGTGTAGCGCTTGGTGCAGCCGGGGATCTTACACACGTAGGGTTTCTGCGGAGATAAATATGAGTCGAGTCAAATGTACGACTTTGAATTAGACTTTTATCTCTCGCCCGTTATATCAGATTATCTTCAAATGCTTTCGACGAATGCACAATTAGAAGGAATAAATTACTGACGCGCTGACGGCGACGACGCTAAGCATGGGTGATGCATTGCTGTTTACTAATAAAGTCGTGATAAAACGATCTCTCTCTCTCTCTCTTCTTTAGCTCAGAGCCGAATGGAAACGGAGGCAGGTTTCATTTTCTATGCGTGATCTGCAGGTGGTCTCGGCCTCCACTGGGGACGGCCTTGATTCTCACTAATGTATGGTGGGTTGCTGTACTCATTAGCTTCAGAGCTCATTATTCACACACACACACACACACACACACACACACTCACACACACACAGAGGTTGTTAATGGGACAGCGTTGAGCAGGCGGGAACAATCACTACACATGATGAGGGACTGCGCAGACAAATCTAATTTTGGCTTAAATTTGTTAGCGTATGCTGAAAATGGCACATTTACATAGAATTAGGCAGTTAGTGGTTCCTTAACGGCGCACGCTGAAGTAAATGATCTGATCCTGTGTGTGTTGAAGGGCGGCACACGCGTGCAGTTCTCATCAGGTTAACAGATCGAAATCAAACATGTGTTTCATGTTGAGATGAAGTGTGTGTGTTTGTGTAAACGCAGGTGTGTGTGTTTTACCTCATTGGAGTGTGTGCGGTTCTGGTGTTTGGCCCGGTCTGAAGCGTTAGAGAAAGCTTTATTACAGCCCTCGTGCTCACACACATACGGTTTCTCTCCGGTGTGTGAACGCAGGTGCGTCTTGAGATTTTCCAGACGTGAGTACGCCTTCGAGCAGCCCTCAAACTGTGACACACAAACATTAGAATAAACAATCACTTTATTATATGAAAACAACACAAGTTTATTAAGGTTAATGGGCTGTGTGGAGTGTGTAGATGTCATGTGTGTTTGGAGTGTGTAGATGTTATGTGTGTTTGGGGTGTAGATGTCATGTGTGTTTGGAGTGTGTAGATGTTATGTGTGTTTGGGGTGTAGATGTCATGTGTGTTTGGAGTGTGTAGATGTTATGTGTGTTTGGGGTGTAGATGTTATGTGTGTTCAGATGTTGTGTATTGTGTGTGTCCTTGGAGTGTTCAGATGTTGTGTATGTTTGTTTGGAGTGTGTAGATGTTGTGTGTGTGTTTGGAGTGTGTAGATGTTGTGTGTGTGTTTGGGTTGTGTAGATGTTGTGTGTGTGTGTTTGGAGTGTGTAGATGTTGTG
>CM017911.1:563343-605843 GCA_008369825.1 Triplophysa tibetana | reverse complement strand
ACCGACACCAGCAGCCGCAGATTTGTCAAAAGATGAGCGGAGAGCGAGGGGGGGGAGAAAAAACTCTCAGGTGACAATAACGGCCGGCCAATATTTCATGAAAATGAAGTGCTCTGGCACAGTTTACACGAGCGCGGCGAGTGAACGCTCGTAAAGCTCTTATCAGCTGGAGTTTTTCTGCCGCCGCTCGTGCGAGAAGGGGGTCAGGGGACCGCGGATGCTCCCGGGGGCCGCCGGCCCGTCGTTGATCAGGAGGAGGGTTTTTCAGGATAACAGAACGCACCGTCGTTTTAGCGCCGCCATTCGTCACGGCTCGTTGTTTAGCAGAACAGTTTCTGTCGTGCGGTTTGTTTAATTGGAGGACGAGACACGAGGTCTAGTGAGCGTCTACAGAGTGCACGGGCGCAGGGAGAAGTTAATAAATGATGGATACTGAACGCTTCACTGAATATTCAACATTAATAAACAGAATTAATAAACAGTTTTCCTTTTATTATTGAATGCTCAAACATTCTGGGTGTAATAAAAAGCTGATGAATTATAAAACACATTCTTCACATGAGGAACACTCTCTTGTATGACAGTCTTACCGGAGAGCACGGTGACAAGGGTCGCAGCACGTCAAACTCTGTCTTGACCTTTGACCTTTTTGTGTTCAGGGGGTTCACTGTGCTGCTGACTGCCGAGTCACCACTGAAGTCCTAAGGAGAGAGTGAGAGAGAGAAAGTTGGATTTGTGTGATTGTGTTCCTGTGTTACTAAATGTGATTATGGTAGCTGTGTTGATGTGCGTTTGTGTGTGTCAGTTGTGTTAGTTAAATTGCTGTGTGTTTTTGTGGTAGCTGTGTATTGTTGTGTTGACATGTGTTTGTGTGTGTATAGTTGTGTTAGTTGCATTGGTGTGCGGTCTTGTGTCAGTGGTGTATTGTTGTGTTGACATGTGTTTGTGTATTTTCAGTTGTGTTAGTTGCATTGGTGTGCGGTCTTGTGTCAGTGGTGCATTGTTGTGTTGACATGTGTTTGTGTGTGTCAGTTGTGTTAGTCGCATGTGTGTGTGTTCTTGTGTTATCTGTGTATTGTTGTGTTGTCCTGTGTTCGTGTGTTTAGTTGTGTTAGTTGCAATGATTTGTGTTCAGTTGTGTTAGTCGCATGTGTGTGTGTTCTTGTGTTATCTGTGTATTGTTGTGTTGTCCTGTGTTCGTGTGTTTAGTTGTGTTAGTTGCAATGATTTGTGTTCAGTTGTGTTAGTCGCATGTGTGTGTGTTCTTGTGTTATCTGTGTATTGTGTGAGTTGACATGAGTTTGTGTGTGTTCTTGTGTTATCTGTGTGTTGTTGACATGTGTTGGTGTGTGTATAGTTGTGTTAGTTGCATTGGTGTGCGGTCTTGTGTTATCTGTGTATTGTGGTGTTGACATGCGTTTGTGTGTGTTCAGTGTGTTAGTCACATGTGTTCTTGTGTTATCTGTGTATTGTTGTGTTGACATGTGTTTGTGTGTGTTCAGTGTGTTAGTCACATGTGTTCTTGTGTTATCTGTGTATTGTTGTGTTGACATGTGTCTTTGTGTGTTCAGCCAGGTGTTGCGTCACCTTGCCGTCAGTGTCAGGGGCGGCGGTGGGCGTGGTCAGGGCGGAGAGCGTCAGCGGGTGATGTCTGCTGGTGAATGTGGGCGACGGCTGCATCAGAGGTGGTGTGTGACCGAACGCACTGAGTCCTCTCTGCTGACACAACAGCTGCTGATACGCCACAGGATTAATGGAGGGAGGAAACGCAAAGGATGGACTGCAGGAGAGACACACACGTGAGCATGTGCAGATGATGTTTGTGTGACAGGGGTTTAGGGGGTCCGTACAGTACCTGATCCCCCCCACAGACAGGTGACCGTACGAGCTGCTGGCGGCTGAACTGGAGCGAGAGTTATTGATGTAGGCCACCAGAGAGTTGGGTGATGTGCGGATCATGGTCTGAAGGTCGATGCTGGCGTCTGAGAGTGGAGAAATGGACAACGCACGCTTGCGACTCAGCCGGGGCGTCAGACGGGGACTGGGGAAGCGAGAAACTGTAAACACACAGACACATTTTGTGAAGAAAGGATGAAAAATAAACAAAAGTCCAAACGTAATTGTTTATTTGTTGTGTCCACAGCAGCCCCAGAACGATTTTTAGTAGTGTGGGCATCATCTGACACACATCTGTGCCATTTCAAGCTCCGCCCCTCCGTGTTATTGTAGCCCCGCCCACCTCTGTGCTATTCCAGGACCCTCAGGAGCATGTGTGTATGATGGATGCTCTCACACAGTGTGTGTGACACACAGCTCCACAGGACAGAGTCGAGTCTCATCAATAAGTGCTGAAGATTTATTTCTTTCTGCACGAAACACCATCTACTGACATCAGTGACAAACACACACACTTTAATTCCATCAACACACTTCTCCAAACACACTCTAATAGTCTAATACAGCTGCGAAATTGTGTCTCTACAATTCACATGATGCTTATTTGAACATGTAAAATGCAGCAAGGTTTGTGTGACTGTCAGGGGACACAATGTACAGTTTGTATAGTAAGATACTACAATATAAAAGACAAGCACGCGTGACCGTGCATGGATTGTGTGATTAATGTGTATTGTGCATGAATGCGTGCGAAGAGAAAATATCCTGATCATTTAACACAAATTCAAAACTTCTTTATGGCAGATTTCATAAATTAAATCTGTTGTGTTTATGGTCAGAATCAAACACAAATTATTGAGACGGCTGCAGACAACTCAACAGGTGTTTAGCATTACTGCTTCTGCTAATAAACCCTGTGTGTGTGTGCGTGCGTGTGCATGTGTGTGTGTGCGTGCGTGCGTGTGTGTGTGTGTGTGTGCGTGTATGTGTGTTTATTTTTGTGTTTGCGTAAGAATTTGTGAGCGTGTTTGTGTGCTGTGCGTGCGTGTATATGCGTGTTTGTGTGTGCGTCCGTGTGTGTGTGTCTGTGTGCGTGTTTGTGTGTATGCATGTTTATTTTTGTGTGTGTGCCATGCGTGTGTATGCGTGTTTGTTGGTATGCGTGTGTGTGTGCTTCATTGTGTGCGCGTGCATGTTTGTGTGTGTGTCCGTGTGGGTGTATGAGTGTTTGTGTGTATCCATGTTTGTGTGTGTGCCGTGTGTGTGTATGCGTGTTTGTTGGTATGCGTGTGTGTGTGCTTCATTGTGTGCGCGTGCATGTTTGTGTGTGTGTCCGTGTGGGTGTATGAGTGTTTGTGTGTATCCATGTTTGTGTGTGTGCCGTGTGTGTGTATGCATGTTTGTTGGTATGTGTGTGTTAGTGCATCCGTGTGTGTTTGTGCATGTTTGTGTGTGTGTCAGTGTGGGTGTATCCGTGTGTGTGTGGATGATTGTGTGTCCAGAGACTCACACCAACCGGACGTTCATAATGATTTCATCACGTGTGATGCCAACACACGAGCAGGATTACCCAAATTCTCTCCCTTCCTTTACTTTTCCTCTTTCGTTCTTTCTTTCTTTCTTTTCCTCTTTCTTTCTTTCTTTCTTTCTTTTCCTCTTTGTTTCTTTCTCTTTTCCTCTTTCTTTCTCTCTCTCTATCTTTCTTCTTTAACCTGTCCTCTTTCTCTCCCTTCTTTTCCTTTTCCTCTTTCCATTTTTCTTTTCTTCTTTCTCTTTTTCTTTTTACTCGTTCTCTCTTTCCTTTCTTCTTTTTCTTATCCTATTTCTCTGCCTTCTTTTCCTCTTTCTCTCTATCCTTTCCTCTTTCTCTTTTTCTCTTTCTTTCTTTTTTTTCTTTCTTATCCTCGTTCTCTCTGTCCGTCTTAAATGTCCTGTAAGATGTTTTGAATATAAGTGTCTGTCAAATTCATGACAGTATGTGTCTCTCTCACCGTCCACAGGTGTGAAGTATTCGGGCAGGTGAGCCGCGGCCGCCCCCTGCATGAGCAGCTCTCCGTACGGGTTTCTGTGACCGGTCATCAGGTGGTAATACTCGGCAGGGGTGGCACCGGGAGGTGGAGGGGGCAGACCGAACAAACCTCTGTCCTTCAGATGCTCGTGGGTCACTGCGTAATGCAGAACGACAGCAGTTAAAAGGGCATGTCAAGAGAAAACACGACTTTACTGAAAGTCCAAATAAAATCTATTAATTTGGCTCAACATCAATATCAAACAAATCAAGCCATCTCTTAATGAAAACCCTATATTTCATACAGAGAATCTAGAGGCAGCAGGTCTGTGTTTAATCGCTGAAGTTTGACTACAGCTGTGCCCGGAAACCGTTCAAGGCCGTTTCTACCCATCCGCCCTCGTTTCGGCTCAAATAGACTCATTTCTCTTTTGCCCGCCAGCTTTTATGTCTTTATAGCTGCTGGGATCTCCATCGCGCTGCTTGTTTAAGTTTAAAGGTGCAAACATATTACTGCTGACAGACGGTGAATGGTGATTTATACGTCACGCCTTCAGCTCGCCCAAACCTGTAATTGTAATTCAGATCTGAACAGGGGCCTGTCATCGGACCGGAGGAATTCTGCCTTGTCGGGTCTCTCTTATTTCATTTCCAAAACGCCCTCCGGAGGCCAAAATCACAAGGAGGGAATGTTGAAAGTTTCGCTCTTTAACATTTCACAGAAACATCTGCATGCGTCAGATTCCTTTAGTGTCCACCGGGGGAAGATTGAGGATTAAACGTGATGAAAGCTAGCTAAACATTGTTTGTTGAAATTCAAATAGCGCTGACACTTCGACAACAACCACAGTATACATAAAAGCCATACGCTACTAAACTTAAAGGTACAGTTCACACCAAAATGAGAATTCTGTCATCAAAATGATTTGTTCTGATGAACACAAAGGACGATATTTGGAGGAACGTCAGTAAACAGATCTCATCCCCCAGAAATCAATTCTTTGGGATGAAAACTGTTTACTGACATTCTTCGAAATATCTTCCTTTGTGTTCATCAGAGCAAAAACATATATAAAGAACAACCTGAGGGTGAGTAAATGACAGAATTTTTGGGTGACCTATCCCTTTAATATGTGTTCATTCTTTCCTCATTGAAAACAACGTGCCAAAGTAAAAATGAGTACATTAAAAACGTTTAAATCATGGTAACAGCTCCTATCCATCAATCATCTGGTAAAAGTTGATCGATTTTAATGAAATACTTGCACAGGGTCACTTTAAGGACATATAGAAATCACATGACCAGGCGAATACTAGCCGTTTTGTTCTCCGTCATTAAAGTCCATTCATCAAAACTTTTGAGATAATGTCGTCAAAATCAATCTAGACTGAAAAAAATTCAATGGCATCCAAACCACAACTGATTAATGAT
The DNA here is from genome assembly GCA_008369825.1 of Triplophysa tibetana. Taxonomy (NCBI): domain Eukaryota; kingdom Metazoa; phylum Chordata; class Actinopteri; order Cypriniformes; family Nemacheilidae; genus Triplophysa; species Triplophysa tibetana. The sequence goes on along the minus strand of CM017911.1, from coordinate 600,507 downwards.
AAAACATTGACAGCCAATCGAAATTCATTTCAATTTAAAGGGTTCGCACATTCAAAAACTGCAGCGAGCGAGCTTAGAATAAATATGAGGTCATTTTCTGTTGGGGTGGTTAACGTAATAGTTATCATTAAAGTTATTAACCTCGCAGTTCTTCTGAGATTTTCCGGTTATAAGTGATGCTTATCGTGTTAGTTTTACAAACTGTTTTATTTTCACTTATTACACGGCTCGTTGGAATGCTTGATTCTGATTGGCCAGTCGCGACATTTGCATGTTCGATATTCCCACATAACAACCACACAGAACTAATGACACACGGTGACCTGGACGCAACAAATCATTTTGAAAGCTTTTATGGACAAATTAAACATAAATATATCTTTTAATAACATATATTTACAAATGATTCAACCAAATTGGCTGTTCAAGACATTTGAACATCCTTTCTTACGTTAAAACCGAAAGTAAATGGCTTTTCCTCGCGGAAGGTAAAAATGAGCTAATAAAATATTTCGAATTCACATTTCATGTCTATTTTTTCTAATGTGGCATCGAAATTATCCCTTACAAAGTCAAACTACTTAAATTAATTGGAATTGTCACTTTCTCAAACGCTGTCAGTAGCGTGTTACTATACAAAATCTGTGTTGTCAACACGCACCATCAGCTGGACTCAGTCCGCGGGCCGCAGAGATCATGGACAGCGTGGGACTGCCGTGAGCCGATCGGAGGTAATGCTCCACATGCGGCGAGACGTAAGAGTGGGGATGAAGGAATGTGGACTCGCCGGCGCCCCCCGGAGACAGACGGATCAGAGAGATGTCAGAGATCATCGGGCTGCCTGCTAACCCCGGAGGCCTGGAGGACAGAGATAAAACAAGATTTAATATCCACGACATCACCTCAGTACAGTCAGACAACAACATTAATGATGGACTGAACATTTCTGATAATCAACAGATTTGTTTTTATGATTTTTGACCTGTGTATGATGATGAATGGACACAGCGTCTTCCGTTTAGAGGTTTCTTATCCAGTGTTTGGTGTAATTAGTTACAGTACTTTAATTACTTTCCCCTTGAAAAAGTAAAGTAAGGGATTACTTTGGTCCGTAAATAAGAATAATTAATGTAGTTATTTAGGACTTATTTGAATGAAATCTCGGTAATATCTCAATTGTGAATGAGAATAAAAAGAGTAAAACCCAGAGATTACATAACACATATCATTTAGAGTTTCAAAAGATCACAAATATTTTTTTGCAGTACAATCTTGACTTTTGGAAAAGATCAAACCTGCGATGAAGTAAAACCTAGTAGATAGTAAACCTAGCAGATGAGTCGTGTTTCTCCATCTGCGGTCATTAAGCCTCATTAAATTAATCCACAGCCAACATTCAATGAGCTAATCTGATATTTTCCTCCGTTTTAATGACACAATTTTGATTTTAATAGTGGAAAACGAGAGTCAAATGAAAGCGCTTTTTGTGAACAAACAAACTTGTTTGGCCAAAGCAAGGTCACTTCTTTTAAAAAGACTGCAAGCAAAAATGCGAAAGCTAACAATAAGCACATACATGCATCAGACACATGCATACTTAATCTCCTGCGTCCTCGGAGATCATATGGACCCTGTGCAAAACATTCTCTATATCACTGCACTGCGAGAGTGCAAACACAGCCCGGGCGGCACTTAAATAATGTAATATTCAGATTTGAACATCTTTAGCATGTGGAACGCATCTCGTTTTCATACCGACGGGAGGTTCCTGTAAAACAAAGACAGGCTCTGAAATATCGCCCGTTCCACGCCAGGGGACCGCGGGACCTTGGAAGGCGTCTCTTTCACACCTCGACCCTCCTAAAGATCCAGACGCTCCTGGAGTCAGAGCTTACGACTCCCACAATGCAACGGGGTAACGCCGGCGATGAGGATCCCGGCCAGAATCCAGTAAATCTCTGTGGCCTGAGGATTCCATCTCAGCGTGATTCAACGAGTCCGTCCATGTCCTTGGCTGCACTCGAGAGTCTTTGCTTTGCCTTTTATAGTGAGTTCTACATAGTGCACTATATAGTGAAAGAGCGGAAGTGATTTATTTAAATTAAAAAAAAAAAAAAATGTTTATTGTATATAATCCTGTATTTTACTCAAACATTTGATTAGAAATTTCGCTCCCTTAAATGTTAATCAACACAGAACAGATGACACACACAATAGTGCACTATAAAGTGAAAGAGCAGGAGTGATTTATTTGACATTTTTCGTTTCATTCTTTGTTTATAATATATAATTGTGTATTTTACTCAATCACTTGATTTAAAAATTTTGCTCCCTTAAATGTTAAACAACACAGAAAAGATGACACACACATAGTGCACTATATAGTGATAGAGTGGGTGTGATATATTTTAAATTTCTTATTTCATTTATTGTTTATTGTATATAATCGTGTATTTTACTCAAACATTTGATTAGAAATTTTGCTCCCTTAAATGTTAAAAAACACAGAAAAGATGAAACACATGAAGTGCATTATAAAGTGAAAGAGTAAGAGTGATTTATTTGACATTTTTTGTTACATTTTTTGTTTATTGTATATAATTGTGTATTTTACTCGAACATTTTGTTTACATTTTTTCTCCCTAAAATGTTAAACAACACAGAAAAGATGACACACACTGTGCACTATATAGTGAAAGGAAACCGCCTTGTGATTTAATAAGCACCTTTAGATGCAGATGCCACCAAATGTCTGTTATTTTTCTCACATGGGTGAGAGATTGTACATAAATACACATAATTCCTGCTATTAATCCATCATAATACAGTGGTGGTTCAATAATGCTGGATGGCAGCGTGTTTCATTTGTTCGCTGTGGATGACTGAGCGCAGACGGGCTATTGTTAAGAGCGAGAGAGCAGGTTTACACCCCTGTGATGTGGGCATTGTTTCTCATGCCGTGTCGGTGGGGCGTCCGTGGCCGGCAGATGGGCAGAGCACCTGTTTGCACTGCGTGCCATGCGGTCAGGTGCCCACGTGTTGGCATCAGCTGAGCCTTTTAGGTGGAATCTGATTCAGCCAAATTGATCTCTTACGTCTCTTCTACTCATCATCTACGGTAGAAAGTAAATCCAGTAATCACAAGATCAATATGAACTTCTCATCAAAGAAATCTAAGAACCAACGCTCTGAGCTTCTCTTTACACAACACAATACTTCTACTGTAAATACACATTTGTAGTTTGTGTGTGTATGTGTGTGTGTGTGTATGATGAATTAGTCTGACGGGATCTTGTCTCTACGTGGAGCTGTTTCTCAGTTTTACATACATCACTTTTACACACACGCACTCATTCTCTTACACACATAGTGTTTATATTTTTAAGGGTTCTTTCCACAGACTAAATGACTTCTCAACAAACTGTATGTTCAATATGATGTTACTGGACACAGCGTGACAAAAGATGCAAAGGACAGATTGTAATTTACATTTTGTTCACACGGTGTAGACACAGTGTAACAGAAAACTTTCTGAATTTAAAGAGTGTATTTTCAAAAACAAATAAGACTGTTTTTACATTTTTCAAAAATCAAATTGTTTATTGTGCATTCCAAGTAAATATCAAACTATAGTCGGGTTGTTTTGATTAAGTAATAATAACTAAACAAATAGAGCTCACTAACGCAATAAAACAAAATTTACAGATGGAGTTAACTGTTTTTGCAAATGAACTCTTTATTTGTACATTTGAAAATAAATAAAATAAAAAAATATTTAATTTGAATGATCGGTCGTTTCCTTTTTAGGGAACAGCAAATGTCCCCACAAGGTCAAAAAATGTACAGACATTAGGTTTCAAAAAACGAATGTTTACCCTTAAAATTTGTATTGTTTTTCTACATTGTGAGAACTTTCCATAAACATAACGCCTTTGTACAAACTGAATCGTGTCACAGAGAACGTTTAGTATTTTTTTATCATTTACTTTCATTGATTTACAGCTGTGAAATTGAATATCATGTAAGCTGGTTGTATGTTCTAAATACTTGTTCTTCCTCACATCAGAAGTTCTGGGCACTTGTTCGTCTGTGTTTTCCAGCTCTCTGACACTGATCCGGATGAAGAACGATGCTGACAAGTGGGTGGCGCTTTCTGCATTCAGCGGTCTTCTCCTCCTCATCTCGAGAGAATTCCCACAGCGCCCGAGTCTTCGGCACAGATGAATCGCATCGGCCGCTGTCACTTCAGCTCCGGGATAAAAAAAACACTACCTTTCCGCTCTCTCGCTTTGTCAAACGGACCAAAAAAATGATCGGGGATCCGTAGGGGAAGCGTTGCCGAGCCAGCCGCTGACAGCTCTGACAAAATAACCGGCGCCCTCGTTATTTTATATGCAAACAATGATAAAACGAACTGTATGGACACGTCATGTTAGACAATCAGCACGGAGACCCCTGACATGCCGCCCGCCGACTGAAACAAAGTGCCTGGGCTTGCCACGGGCGACACCGCGCTTAATTTGCCGCACAATGTCCCTGTAATTAGATGAATTTGGCTCAGGCAGAGGAAAAGACAGCTAGATCAAGGTCTTGATGAATTAGGGGTCCACTGTCAAGATCAAATCACATTAATCAAGGCGAGCGAGTGGTGGGACAGCCGGTCCCCCCCCACCCAACGCCGCTCTATGTGTGATGAATAGGCTAGCTGCCGGCGGGCCGACCGAATGCATCACCATCAAAATCTGTGAATTTAAATGTAAGAACAGCACTTCCACAATTCTATCGATTTATTCTGCTCTTTCAAGATAAACCTACCTACGAGGCCCGAGACCCCGTTTCGAAAAAAGAAAAGTCGAAGGTGTCGTATTTAAGGAAGCGAAACAACAAAGTGGAACTTCGGAAACTAGCGCGGCCCACTTCTTATGTTCAGTTTCGGCGACCAAAGCGCGAGGGACAACGGAGGTCCGGAGGTTAACCTACATTACTCGAGCTGTCCAGCTGAACCTGAGAAAGATGCTCTGTGTGCATTCACGAAGCTCAGCTAAAGCCTTAAAACCAAAAATACAACATCGATCCCAAGCCTCGTTTTGGAAAACATCTCAACATGCTCATCCTCGATACAAGACATGCGATCAAAACTCTACGTTCAAACGATCAAACATGAAAGCATTGTGGAGCAATAAAATATTTCCAGGTGTGAACTCCTAGTTCGACAGTACTTTGACTTTATGCTCTCCCCAAACCTTGAAGTCTTTCTTCAGTGGAACATAAAAGAAGATATTTGGAGAAATGTCTCAGTTGTATAGGTTTGACGCGAGGATGAGTGCATGATGAAATAATTCTCATATTTGGGTTAACGATTACTTTAAAACATCAAACAGAAGAGAGACGAGATGTTTGATATCGCCTCCGTGGATCTTTGATATTTGATTTTATTCAAATTGGTCCGTTTGAATACTGGATTCTGATTGGCCGAAGGTGTGCATTTAAAGCCTTTAACGCACGGGTCGCTCCAATCAGTTTGATTACATTTAAAATGAACTGACAAAGTAACCGTCATATTCACCTGTTTGATCTAAAATGACACTGTAAACATCAATAAAAGATTTAACGTGGCAAATAACCATGGTATATACGGGATAATCCACGGCTAGCTGTGTATTATAGGATTTTAATGCCCTTCGCGGAGGCAGCCACCCTCCGCTTACTTAAAATCTGACTTGGACATAAAATGTGAGATTGTTTAGCCGTTTCCTAAACGCTCAAATCAAACAATAACTCTCAGAGGCCAGATTGATGGTTCTGTCAAATCCAAACTTCAACCTTTACGTGTTTTATTAAAGTTTCCTACATCAAGTTCACGTCATGTTCGTTTCTGGATCACCTGCGATCAAACTGCATTTGAATGTTGCGTGCATGCGTGCACTCCGACCGCAGATATAAACAAAACACACAAGTGCAGAGATTATTTATGTGCAGGAACGCGCGACCGCAGGCTTACCCGTGCAACGCGTGAAGAGCGTGAGGCTCGTAGTGGTATCTTCCCTCGTGGTGCCGCACGTCGACCGGGATGGGAGAGTGGAACGTTGGGAAGATGTGATGGGGGCCTGCAGAAAGAGAGAGGTTTGAGAAACAGACAGACTTTCAAACAGGACATTTCAAAGGCAACGGCGCTACAATAAAGCAACACGGATTTCACAGGGCGCTGAGCAGTTTCGTGTAAAATGTTGGCACCATCACACAAGAGTGGACGGATAAATAAATAATCAAAGTATCTCAAGAAATCCTACATCTCCAACATAAAAGATATCCAACTGGGCTTCTGACAAAGACCTGCAGCAACATGCTCTTTGAACTCGCGCAGATGATGGACGTTGCGGAGGAAAAAACCATCCGGGACGCAAACCACGGCTGACAGCGCAGGGAGAACGTTCATCGCTGCGGCGCGCTCAACCAGAACGGCATCCCGACACCCGTTACAACCCCGAAAAACAAAGTGACGTCAAATCTAATGGGGGCGACTTTAATAAGAAATGCCTCCTTGGATTCACTTTTTACAAGACGACTCGGCCTTTTACAGTCGGCTGTATATATTAGCCGGCTTATCTTTTCATCATAACGCCGTCGGCTGGATCAGACTAAATGAATCCAGAGAGAATCGGAATCAGCACTCTCCTGAAGTCTCCGTTGGCCCGGGACGTCCCGTTTAAACGCTGGGCTTCATTAGCCGTCGTGATAGCCGCCGAACGCTTTATAGAGCCACATGTGAAGAAACTTTGTGTTTTAATGAGATTTTCCTTCTAATTAGAGACTTTTTCGTGCCAGATGAACTCTTCTCACTTGTTTGTTATGGAAGCAAACGCCTCGCTCTTTCTAAAAAAACTGCGTTTTCTAAATCACAACTGGTGTGTGTGGCTGATAGGACGTTGCTCGAGTGTTGTGAGTTTTATTGCACTGGTGCACATAACCCGAACTATACAGACCACAGCGAACACTAATGAGAGAGAAAAGAGTCAAACGTGAGGGAAGGGTCGAGCTGATCTCTGAACAGCAGCGGCGAGCGGGTGTGTGAGCTGACCCGGAGAGGTCAGAGGTCGCAGGTCATTATCTACACCTGGTGCGGTTTCTCCAGAGCATCGAGACTCTTGACAGAAGCAGCGTGAGTCAGCACATTCTCTCTCTCTCCTTCTCAATCACTCGCTTCACCACTGACAGAATGACAGACAGGAACAGGAACACCTGATACCTTCAGTTCACTCTTTCTCTGTGTCCTTTTCTTTCTAATATCCTCCTCTATCTGACTCCAGGTGCATCTGTAGTGATGGCATTTTTGATTGAATTAAAAAAAATGAATTTTCTCTTTTACATGATTAATGTTGTTTTATAACAATGACTGTCTATTGGAGTTTAATGCAAAAGAAAATATTCTGCCTGATAAAGTCATACACCTTTGGGATGATCAGTAAAAAGGTGATATATGTTTTTTTTCTAAATGCACTTGTGAACAGTGTTGGGTGTAACTTGTTACTAGGTAATTAGTAATTTGATTACTTTTCCCTTAGAAAAAGTAAAGTAAGGGATTACTCTTATCTTTTCTGTAATCTAATTATAGTTACTTCTGATGTAATTGAACTTAATACTGTGTGATATATTCAATAGTGTAAATGACATCAAAATTATAAGTCTAACTTTAAAATGTATGCTTTAATGTATCCTTTTCACATTTGTATACTTTGGTCGGTTAATAATAATAAATTATGAAGTTATTTATTAATTATTTGAATGAATTGAAAGAGCCGTTTCATGTCCATCCTTGAATCAATTCTTATCATGGTTGATGTTAGACATAGAAAGTAATTAGTAATAAGTCATTAAACACTTTTTGGAGAGAGTAATTTGTACAGTAATCTGATTACACTATTGAATATGTCATTAGTAACTAGCAATTAATTACTTTTTCAGAGTAACTTACCCAACACTGCTTGTGAATACTGATATTTCTACAATCGCCCACTTCAAACCACAATCAAACGACATATTTAAAAATGACATCAACTGTAGCACAACGTTTGTTTCCTATGATCAAACTGCGCCTAAAAACATTATTTTTCATGTTGCTGTAGATGCTACCCATGCGCGAAGCTTTGCCATATTGAACGTTGCATTCCTCCCCAATCATTTCAATGGCAGTAACGCCATCTTGCTCATATTAAAGAGATACTTCGCCCAAAAATGAAAATTCTGTCATCATTTACTCACCTTCCAGTTGTTCCAAATGTGTATAAATGTCTTTGTTCAGTAGAACACAGAGAGAGATGTTTGGAATAATGCTCATAACCAGACAGATCTCAACACCCATGGACTCCCATAATTGTAAAAATAATGGTAGTCAAGAGTGCCTCAGTATTCTTTGATGTCCTACATTCTTTAAAAATTCTTCTTTTGTGTTCAACAGTAATTTTCAAAAGTAATTGTTACCACTATCGAAGTCAATGGGTGTTGAGATCTGTTTGTTATGAGCCTTCTTCCAAAAATCTTTCTCTGTGTTCACTAGAACAAATAAATTTATTCACATTTGGAACAACTGGAAGGTGAGGAAATGATGACAGAATTTTAGGGGTGACGTACTTCTTTAATATCTTTGATACACATAAGGATGAAATATTTCATTTAATCTACCCTGACAAAAACACATGTTTGTTAAGATCAAAGTACCTGCACATAAAACTGTCTTTAAGTCATGTACTTCCATCATAAATAAGCTCCACATGGCCTTTTGTGTACGGTCTCTATAAAATAAAAAGGGCACCTTAAAATGTCAGAAAATGCTCTGCGTGACTGTGGTTTTCGTGAATCTCATTCTTGTGTTTGTCATGGAAACTGCCTCAGGTTAATTGATAAAAACCCCATAAAACACACCTGACATCCAAAGAGACCCATATGTCACACATCTGTTAGAAACACAACAACCCTTCTGAAGCATCTTCTGCATTTAGCCCCTCGGTTACAGCTGCTGACACGCAGAGACGTTTGGGTCTGATCTTTACGCGTCTGTGAGGAGCGCAGATCTGCTGCCAGACGCCGCGCACGAGATCACGGGAAACGCACCCGACCTCCTCCCCGCGCGTCTCCGTTCAGCGCCCGGGCGCGGTTAATGCGCCATTACTAATGCAGAGGGTGAGTTATTGCCGGGGCCGATGGGAAGAAAGGTCGAGGATAAAGAGAAACGGAGAAGTGGGTCAGCGAGACGTGACGGAGCGCGGCGAACCTCGAGCCCCGCTGGAATCCACCCGCTCCGGAGTCACGGACCGGGTCCGTTTAAAGCAAACTTTACGCTTTAATCACAAACTCGGAACACAAGATGCAAACTGGGGTAATTGAGAGAGTGAGGAATATACACGCTCCAATGTTTGCGACTGCGTAAAGATATGTCGCTGTCCTGGTATACGACCCCCGGCCCCTGTCATTAAAACTACACGTTACGCCGCGGTTTCATTCATCTGCGCTCGCCCTCAATTATCCACATTACCGCTGGTTTTTTCCAGCGTCGCATTTTTCATGTCAGCACAAACACGGCGATCCGTTCTCTAGCGCGCCCGCGCCCTCCCCCTGAAGAGGCTCGCGGAGGCCCGGGGCCGTCTCCAGAGCAGCGGGCAGGATTATTCTATCATGCCGACAGGCCCATTGTTCCGTCTCAACAGAAAGAACAAAAGAGAATCGCTCTGGAGAGTTCAAGAGGCGCGTTTAAGAGCCTCGGTGAGCTCTATCCCCTCAGGGTTGCAGTGAAGCCCCCTCACATCTATTAGTCTTTATGTGATAACATTTGTTTCCACATTTGAGCGAAGCGCGCTGCCGGCCGCCGCATTTTTTCAGTGTCACGAGCGCAAGGGGTTCCGCGCGCGCACGGACCCCGACATCCAAGAACCTGCAACATCTGCGCGCTCTCTGAGGAAATGACCTTTCTCATTCAAACCCAGAGCGTTTGCATAGCGGGGTCTGAATCGCGTAAACGTGGTCCCACTTAACTTTAAACTGATGTAATTCTGCTTTGAATAACTCGGGCAAACGCGCAAGACTGGAGTCTTTGTTGTCGTCTAATCCTGGGATGTAAATGGTTCGGTTTGTCAGGAAGCACTCAACAACAATAATGATCTCTTGAGTGGCCCGGGTCTTTGCAGGGCAATTAAAAGCTTTCTCACAGAATCACAGAGGGGAAATTAGACCGGAAATTCCTGCGGAATAAAGCTGGCCTCAGGCCTAAACAAACATCGCCATGCCAACCATTAGCGACGCAATGCATTCTGGGAATAGAGTTGTTTTAAGCACATCTGTTCGAAAGCAATTTATTCTGCTCTGAAATCGAGCGACTGAAGAAGTTATCAGAGATGACTAGACTGAAACAGATCAAATGGGCTACACCAGGCCCAAAGAGAGAGAGAGAGAGAGAGAGAGAGAGAGAAAATCACAAAATCTTTGCTAAACAAGAACATCAGATAAAACAGAGGAGTTATTCGATTAAAGGAGTAGTTTACTTTCAAAAGAAATGTTGATGATCATTCCCTCACCCTCATGTCATCCAAGATGTTTATGTGTTTGTTTCTTTAGTGGAAAAGAAATGAAGGTTTTTGATGAAAACAATGCAGGATTTTTCTCCATATAGTGACTTCAATGGACTCCAAACGCTTGAAGGTCAAAATGACAGTTTCAGTGCAGCTTCAAAGGTCTTTAAACCATACCAGACCATGAATAAAGGTCTTATATAGTGAAATCATCGGACGTTAAAAAAAATATCAACATGCTTTATAAACAGAAATGCTCGTCTTGCTCTGTTCTGCGATGCACGTTCATGACTTCACGTAATGTGAAATTACGTTGAAAACTTGCACGTTCAATTTATAAACACTGACTGTGTGTGTCCGCCTACGTCAAGTGTGACCTTTTAAACGTAATTAAGTATTTTGTGAAGTCATGAACGTGCATCGCAGAACAGAGCAATGGAAGCATTTGTGTTTATAAAGCATATACATTTTTATTTTTTAAGAAAATGACGGATTGTTTCTCTAGATAAGACCTTTATTCATCATCTGTTATGGTTTAAAGACCTTTGAAGCTGCACTGAAACTGTCGTTTTCACCTTCAACCATTTGGAGTCCATTGAAGTCACTATATGGAGAAAAATCCTGGAATGTTTTCATCAAAAACCTTCATTTCTTTTCCACTAAAGAAACAAACACATAAACATCTTGTATGACATGAGGGTGAGGAAATGATCATCAACATGTATTTAAAAAATGAACTACTCCTTTAACAGATAAAAATTATGCATATAAAGGTACAAATGTTCATTTAGCTTACATGAAGCCCCTTTATAGGACCAAAACCATTTAGAAACATAATAAGATCAGTCATATCATTATAATATATAAAAATTATTATTTTATCTATTTCACTAGATAAAAAAACAACCTTGCTCTCTAAACTATTAACTTTATTTTCATTATCATACATTGCTTTAATCTTGGCAAACATACGATTCAAATGTTGACACCAATATTCTGTGAAACAACAAGAAAGAGAGGGAATGGGTTTATTATGTCTTGTTGAAAGGAAACTTTGATCTTTTACCTAGCAAAGGATAAAAACACTTTACTGTTTGGTGTATTTCTTGTATTTCACCTCATTGTTTGTTTTATGTTTAATGCTTTGCCAATATTGTAACTAAACGCAATCATGCCAATAAACGACCTCTAAAGAGAGAGAGAAAGAGAGAGAGAGAGAGAGAGAGAGGCATGTTGTTAGCATGCTGTTTGTGTAATCTGTGTACTTACGAGTACAGAAGTGTGCAAAGACAGATTACAGGAGCGGATGATCCGCAGGCACCTCAGCGTCTGATTTATCACCTCTGCCTGTAATCGTGCTGCTTAACACACAAGTTTGTCCAGATTAAGTAATTACCTTAAAGCCGAAGTTTATTATCTTTAAGTCTGGCGCGATGATAAAAGGAGGCCTGTCGCGGAGACGGAGCGCGCACGAGCGCCGGCGCAGAATGAAAAAGGGAGATAATTAAAATGCGATGCATTAAAGTGGCGTTTCTGTGGGCGCAGTCGGTGCACGCCGCTTCTTACATTCATGTTAGCCCGTGAAAACCCTGCGAGAGAGAACAGCTGGCCCAAAGCTGCAGCCGGTGCACATCTGTACACAAAACAAGAAACACACCTGAAGTATTACTAAAAGATGACTTCAGAATACACGTTCCTGGTGCTATTGTTCCATTTCAAAAAGAGTTGTTTTAGACGCTATGTTGACTTTACAGAAGAAGTGGTTTTGCGGTAACAGTGGGAGGTCAAGACAACATCAGTCCACACGAGGCATCTCTGACGGATGGTCTTACGTGCAGAAAATAGACACGGTCACTTCCCGCTTCACACCTTCTGACACCCGGCAGGCTCTTGAGAAACACAGATGACCAGAGAAACTAAAATAGAGTTGTGGTCCATCAGCAGTCCGAACCATCAGAGCGGAGAGAACGCAACGCTGCAGGACGCTGAGCAGGCCGGTCACATCACCAGGGTCGTCTCACAGGACACACGCGGAGAAACACCAGACATACAGACTCGCTGATGTTTTCGCACCCAAAGCAGCTTAAAGGGTCAAGACGTTTTGAACACACAGAATTTCTCAGGCAACAATTATGAACTACTTTTATCTTTTGACATCAACGGTGATGCAATGTTTATGAATTCATATATCAATTTAAATGCAGAAAATTGGAACAATTCCAACTAATTTTAAAATAAAATTATGATCTCAACCTTTAAACAACAAAAAGCATCACTGTCAAAATGATTGTCAAACAATGTTAAATAAACAACCGTGAATGATGAAATCAACGTCAAGGCTCTCAGACTCCAGCAAAACCACAAAAACCATCAGAAAACAAAGAGACTCTACAGCTGAAGAAAAACAACCTCCACACGTCAGTCTGCTCCGAGCGCTTAAACAAAACAATCAGACGAAACGTTTCGAAGGTTTAAACATGCACTCGATTCCAAACCCAAAACATCTGCACAAATTTGAAAACAAATACGATTTTACACACTTAATCTACTGCGGTGTTCACCGATCGTCATTAAGAGAAAACGTCTGAAGCTGAACGAAAACCACGTGTTGAGGGCAGACCCATGCATGCCAGGGGCATCGCAGGGGATTATGGGTAATCAGCAACTTTTACTGTACAGCACGGATCCAAAAAGTTCTTGTCTCTTCATCTCTCACAAATGCTACACATGTCAAATCCACAAACCTGTGCATGAATGTTTGACGTTCAACAGCCGTCTTTAATACACTGACCTTTGACCCTTCAGATCGGCATCAAAACCAACATCACACTGTTCTGAACAAGCAAAAGTGTTTTCTAAAGAGAGATGAAAATATTGAAATAATATCCTCTGATCCTCAACGATTCAATCGGGACGGTCTTCAGGTGTAAGAACTAAAAATATCTTTGATTTGAGATAATTAGATGAAATGTCTCCCGAGAGAACGCAGAGACAGATGAATAAAAGAAATTAAGATATGATTTCAGGTATCAAAAAATTGTAGTTTTAATTGAAATTCTTTAATTGAATAATGAACTTTAGTCCTGACAGATATCGTTGCTTAAGGCAGAAAGTGTGGATTAAAATGCGGGCGTCTGTGGGCATGTGACCCTGTTTTCACTGTGACCTGGTTTGTGGTTCACTGTAATTAGCTTTCGTGCTCCTGCGTGTCAGGATGAAGCTGAAGCGCTGGGATGTGTTAAACAAAAAAATTAGGATTATGAGAAACAAGCAAGAATGAAGAGCAACCCCTAAACCAAACCGTCAAAGACGCAGATTATACGGATGTATATGAATAAAAAGGATTGAACTCAAAACTAAAGATAGACAGTCAATACAACTTGATGATTTTGTGGGTTTGCTCTGTGGAGTTGACGTTATGTGTAACTCTAACCGCCGGCTCATGAACAGAGCGGTGACTGCGGGGGTCCGGGGGGCACATCTCATACGGCGAGAGCAGGGCCTAATCTGATTTTCTCTGCAATGTATCCACAGTAATAACAGAGCGTGAGGACCGTCAGAGGTGATGTGACCGTCCTCATGTCAAACACTAATTACACACACATTCATGTATCATCCACATCTGAGATTCTATCTACACACAAAAAAAACACAACAGCCGACTGTGACAACAAAAAATACAGGGAAGTAAAGATGAAAGATGAGCGAGAAGAAAGAGAGAACGTCATCAATAAATTAAGAAATGAAGAGAGAAAGTATAAGAGAAAGACTGAGATAAAGAAAGAAAGAGAGAGAGAAGCAATAAATAAAGAGAAAGAGACAGAGACAGAGAAAAAGAAAGAATTAGACACAAAGACTGAAAGAAAGAAAGAAAATGGAACAGAGAAAAAGCATCAAATAGATGATAGATAGTTGTGTTTGTTAAACACGTCATCAGTGCTCCAGTGTCTATGACATCATCACATTGAGTTGAGCTCTGACTCGTGACGTCTCGAGAGCTGCCGACTGTTTTCATGAGCTACTCAAATCCACCGGCGCTCACATCTTAAACACACATCGCACGCACGCACACATCACACGCACGCACACATCATACACACACGCACGCACACATCACACGCACGCACACATCATACACACACGCACGCACACATCACACGCACACATCACACACAAAACACACACACATCATACGCACACATCACACACACACATCATACAGACACATACACACGCACGCACACATCACACGCACGCACACATCACACACACACGCACACATCACACACACAAAACACACACACATCACACGCACGCACGCACACATCACACACACACACACACACACACACATCATACAGACACATACACACGCACACGCACGCACACGCACGCACACATAACCCACACAAAACACACATCACACACATGCACGCATCACACACACATCACATACACACATCATACACACATCAAACACACACACACGCACGCACACATCACATACACAAAACACACATCATACACACACACACGCACGTAAGCATCACACACACGCACGCATCACAAACATCACCAGGCAAGTACACTTCATACATCACATCACACACACACACGCATCACAAACCCATCACACACATGATACACACACACGCACGCATCACAAACACACACATATCACACAAACACACACATTTCACACAAACGCACACATCATACACACACACACTCACACATCACACGCACCAACACACAAACACACACATCACACACACGCAAGTACACGGCATACATCACACACACATCACACATACAAATGCATGCACACACACACACACACACCACACACAAGCACGCATCAGACAAACACACATCACAAACGCACACACACACATCATACACACACACACACACACACACATACGAATGCATGTACACACACACTCATCACACACCACACATCACACATGCACTCACACATCAGACACACACACATTACACGCACGCACACATCACACGCACTTACACATCATACATCAAACACACACACGCACGCACACATTATTCACCACACATCACAAACAAACACACGGACACACATGCACGCATGCACACAGACACACACGCAAACACATCACACACGCATCACACACACACACACAGTGTAAGGAGGGAACACTCATGTTAAGCACAAAGAACTTCATTCACAAGCCGATCTTTTGTGAAGCAGGAGGGGGAAAGACTCACTGAAAGCAATCTCACGACCTCTCGACGAGTCACTGATGAGAAGTCTTCATGAGACTTTACGAGACGCTTCTGAACGAGACTCTGTACAGTACATCATAATAGAGAGAAACACCAAAAATGCTCACATATCACTTTCATCACATCTGCTCAACACGCCTCACAACGTTTCACATCTCCACGAGAACATCTGCCATAGCACTGACTTAAACTAACAGCCCATTATTAGTGTTTATGAGAGGAGAAAAACACAGTAGGTTTGACACGGAATCAAAAGAATCTCTGTTTAATAGATCCTCTACGGATCGGTGAAGCTGACTGAATACTGTACAAAAACATCTCTTGACTTATCACACCTTCTCTAATCTCTCTTTAATCTGTTTAAGCTGATTTTATAATGAAGAGAAAACAGCTTTAGTGGATTTAATCCATTCTGTGATGTGGTTCTATAGTGTTTTAAGCAGCTATCTAAAATTGTAGTGACCGAAAAATATAAAAAAAAATACCCACAAGGTGAAAATAAAGTCATCATTCTGAAAAATGGAAAAGTTGAAAATGTTACAATTTGTCAAAAAACCCAAAATCAAGAAACATTTAGTCTGTACAGAGTTATCAAGTTCTTTGAAGGTTGTGTTGCATTTTTTATCCTCAAGTTTCAGAAACAAACTTAAATCCTATATATCCTCTCTGCTCAGCGATCCTTCAGGATTTGATCAAACGTCCTTCCGGTTATGATTGAAGGTGTGGCCTAATGTGATGTAATATCGAAGTCTCCGCATAATAAGTCATTTCTCACGTCTATTTGTGAATGTATGGAGATGAATTGCAGCATCACAATCACATTTTCCTCTCACACGCCGTGGAAGAGATTGCTTGGTTTACGCTAAAATCACACGTCAGAAAGATGGAAAACTGAGAGAGGAAGATGAAATAGATGTTGAGCTTATGGGATCTTGCTTTAGATGGTATAATGAAGGCCAGTATTCACAGCGTAACTACTTAAAGTGACCTTCAGTGTTCTGAAGAGAGCAGGGATTTAAACAAAGGTGTGATGATAAAGGCAAAAATACTGTTCCTCAAACCTACAGATGAGAACACCACAGATGAGCAAAAGTCCAAACAACACAGAGCATCAGCTCAGCAAAGAACTTCTGCAGAGATAACACACGATTCGTCAATTTACACAGATCGTCTGGTTTGTTTTCTCATCCACACGTGTCGTCTGGATGTCGTGTCGCTGGACCAGCGGCGGTCATGTGACCCGGACCAGCTGCACGGCTCCATCAGCTGACTTTTACTCTCTTCGCGTGTGTGAAAGTGACAGTGCTCACTGGACAGATCTTTGGCAGAACAGAAACTCTTCTACAGAATGAGCAGAACTCACTTTAACAGCAGAGAAAGACACAACATCACAGAACACAAACCTGACGAACACAACATCACATTGACTTACAGCGCAGGTGTAACTTATCTAAATCGTCTGACAACAGCCAATAAGAAATGACCTAACGACACCCTGGGCCATCATTCCACCACCCCGACAACCAAAGTGACATCCTATAAACCTCTTAAATTTAAAATTAGATTTAGAATTAGAACTAACTTTATAGAAATAAATAGAGAGAGTAAGAGAGAGAGAGAGAGAGAGAGAGGGAGGGAGGGAGAGATAGAGTGAAAGAGAGAGAGATTCAGAAAGAGAGAGAGAGATTCAGAGAGATTCAGAGAGAGGGAGTGAGAGATAGAGAGATAGAGTGAAAGAGAGAGATAGAGATAGATAGAGATTCAGAGAGAGAGAGAGAGATTCAGAGAGAGAAAGAGAGAGAGAGTGAGAAATAGAGAGATAGAGTGAAAGAGAGAGATAGAGATAGATAGAGATTCAGAGAGAGAGAGAGAGAGAGAGAGAGAGAGATTCAGAGAGAGAAAGAGAGAGAGAGTGAGAAATAGTGTGAAAAAGGGTGAGTGATAGAGAGAGAGAGAGAGAGAGAGATTCAGAGAGAGAGAGTGAGAAATAGAGTGAAAAAGGGTGAGTGATAGAGAGAGAGAGAGAGAGAGAGAGAGAGAGAAAGAGAGAGAGTGAGAAATAGAGTTTAAAAGGGTGAGTGATAGTGGGAGAGAGAGAGAGAGAGAGAGAGAGAGGGAGTGAGAGATAGAGTGAAAGAGAGAGATAGATAGAGATTCAGAGAGAGAAAGAGAGAGAGAGAGAGAGATTCAGAGAGAGATTCAGAGAGAGAAAGAGAGAGAGAGTGAGAAATAGTGTGAAAAAGGGTGAGTGATAGAGAGAGAGAGAGAGAGAGAGAGAGAGAGAGAGAGAGAGAAAGAGAGAGAGAGAGAGAGAGAGAGAGAGAGAGACAAAGAGAGAGATAGACTTGAAAATGTGGAGGAATGGGGCGTGTTGTTTTTGGGTGAGATTTATGTCTTCAGTCGTCTCAGAGCACATTTACACTAACAAGCGTTTGATGCATGAATCAAGTTTTCAAATACAATAATAATATCAGATCGACCCAACTGAACGCCCGGCTGCTTTATATCGCATTATAACATATCAACCATGCAGCCAAACCCTGTGAGGTCATGATGACATCATCGCATGTTTGCGTTAATACCCAACCATACGTGTTAGTCTGTAAGTGTGTAATAAATCTCACTTCTGGCTCTCTCCTGGATTTTGAACACATTTTAGTGAATAACACACATAAAACCGTGCCGTGCTGTTATATGATGTATAAAACTCTTGTGGGTTAAGTGCAATGTTTCACATCAAACTCCACTTCTTCTCTGTTGTGATCTCTGGGCCGTTCTGTCTCCACGAGAGTCTCTAAGAAACAACTTCTTTCTTTTTTTTGCTGAAGGAAAAGAGCTTTAAAGCACTCGTGCATCTAAAGTTGCAATCAGCACGACCGTCTATAAATAGACTCCGAAATGAGCGGGCGAGAGACTTTGAGTGAGTCTATCTAATCTTTCTCTCTTTCTGGGCCCCAAATGAATCTCAGATTAAAGGAGGCGAATCTCACAAAGCCATCAAGCTAAATGTTTACAAAATGTATGTAACCTGTGGAGTCATTAGCTCCGCCGGAGAAAAGTGCTTCCATGTGGGTAAAAAATGGAAATAATTAGCTTCTCATCGGCAAGAGCTTCTCATTACATACATATGACCCGGCACATGAGACCGAGAGGACGATACCGTTCCAAAATATCTTATATACGCGGTCAAAAGTTTAAGGTCATATTTTAAAAATCCAAATAAGTATATAAAACCACTTTAAAACAAACAAAAAAAAGTAAGTTGGGCATCCTTGAGGTCTCAACACGAGAAACCATAAATAAAAAAACCACAAATAAAATCAATAATATTAAAAGTGATTATTTGTTTCGTACTAATAAACATTCGGTCATACATCTAAAGATCTCGAAGTTATAGGAACTGTTCTAACGATTAAATGAAAAAAAGCTGTAACCTCTCAACAGATTGTGTGGAAGAAATGTAAAAAGATGGTAAAAATGGCAATTACAGTTTTGAAATAAAGAAAAATAAATAACTGACTAAAAACAATGTGATAGTCAAGCTAAACTTCACTTTAATACTTTAAAAAGAAAGAAAGAGAGAGAGAGAGAGAGTTTAATTCGGCCGTCTGTTTGTAAACGTGTAAGTGCTTTGGTTCTTGTTTCTGTCTCTGTCTGCATCTGCAGTGCATTACTGTAAATAAACATAAAAAAACCGCGAGTGCCCTGAAGACGGGCTTCTTGCCGCGGCCTCAGCAGGCGTGTGAACCGGCCCTGTGAGAGACTCATTTACAACCAACAGAGAAAGAAAGAAAATTCCCTTCTCAAGAAGATTAGTGGACGTGCTTTTGCAGTCGGAGGTGGACGCGGTGCCGTTCCGGACACATTTTTCTCTGCCAGCGCGCTGACCCTTGGGGTCTCCCCCGAGCTGCTGAGGAGTTACCGTGAGGCCCGCCGCCCGCCTTCGTCAATTATTCACTGTCGCCGCCGCGACTTCATCCAGTTGATAAAGGAAAGCGTCCTTATCGGTAGCCAGGCTCTCTTAAAAAACTATTTACACCAGCCGGCCGCCACCATCCATCCAGTCCCTCTTCTGCTCTTTACACCACTTTCCGTTTTGAATAATGCGACCGCTTCTTCAACGTAAAATGCGACGCGATTTCAGATAAGGCGTGTTCTTAAACGCTTATATTAATCAAAATAGTTTCTCTAAGATGTCATTTTACGGGAAACATCTGCGCGACCTCCCCGGGTTCAATCGGTGGCCGCAGGTCATATTGCGTTTAGTTAACATGTAGTCGATTACACCTTCAGCTTACCATAAATCACCGTAATAACCTTTGATTTGCTCGCGCGCATGCAAGAATACACGTTTAGGCGTTGCTGTATTTACGTTTGACCTGGGTGTTGTGGGTGCGAGCGTGCGTTTGGTTCACGTCTGTAAAGATGTTAAGTATCCTGCCCGCCGCTTCCCTCAGGGCCGACCCGACTCAGCAGAAAACAGGCTTCCAGAACGGCGACGGCGCTCGGCTCGACCATCAATCACCTCACAACACGACACGCTCACTTTCACCATGATGTATGTCGTGAGTCACCGATTCCAGTTAATCAAGTCATTACCCACAAGCCCCGGAGCTACATCAGCTGACCTGCTTTATACAGCCTCACAGCGTTGTCTAAAAATGCATCGAGTTTTAGATTCGCACAGTATGAGACCACGTCGAACATATTTATTTACAGCTTTAAATGAGGATTTTTAGAAAAATGACCAGACGTTTGCAGCATTTATTCATCTAAGTTTAAGTTCATTTCAACATTTACTAATACATGTTTAAAATTGAACTTTGTGTCTGTTAATATTGGTTAACTGGTTAACAAAAAACTATTGTTTTGCTGACATTAAAAAGTATAAATAAATGTTGAAAGATTTTTTTTCAAATATATTTTTTTATTGTGCGTTCCAATTAATATCAATCACACTGCAGTTGGTTTGTTTTGATATAATTAATAATAACTAAAACAATACAGCTACCTAACACAATAAAAACATGATAACATAATACAAAACACAATTTTTTAAATAAGGACTCTTCATATAATGTTAATGCGTGTTAGCCTATGCATTAAACATGTTAATGAACGAGGCTTTTTTGTAAAGTCTACAGTAAAAAATATGGTATGATATGAAAACAAAAATTAAATTCTGCCTTCTTCTAGTTATTAAAAATACAAACATTTTCAAAAACGGTCCCAGACTGTTGAAACTGATTCATCATATCAAAAAAATCACAGATGATGAGATCTCTTTATCTCGATAAGGCCTTTCACGATTTTGACATTTTGCTGACGATTAATTGTCAATTAAATAAATGCGATTATGCCGATTAATTGTCTGTTTAAAGGCTAACAATTTAACTATTAATGACAATGAATTTATTCAATGAAGAATGTATACACTTTAGAAATGTGAAAATTTTGGAAATAATTAATATTATTTACAGTAGAGTGACCTTAACACAGAAGACTTGAGTCTTGAGCGCTAAAACAAGATATTGAGGTCTGGAAACTAAACACACCAACACAAAGCTAACACAACTGAACTGATGGAGAAACGTCATTTGAATGTAACAGTGAGTGCAGATCAAGGACGGTGGACGTAAAACGCTGCGGATACGAAATAATTGCGATGATGTCAAATAATTGCGATGAGACGATTATTTAATAACTCTGACCGTCAAACATCCGAGAACTAAACAATAATAAAATTACATTTTCTCTAGATATCTCACTCCTACACAAAGAAGAATCGCATTAATGAATAATAATTGATGTGGATATTTGCGATATTTGCAATTCAGATGAATACAAAACACCACAAATGCCGCTACTTGTAAAAAGTGATGTTGCTATTGTTCGTGAGGTATGCGTGAACGCTTCATTTGAATGCATTTATTACGGCAGTCTATGCAAACGCTTGCCAAGGACGAGTTTACAAAACAGCGCTGGTACCCGAACACATCTACGGCCAGCGTCCGGTAAAAGAGAGAGAGCCGTGGACACTCGCTCACATTTTAATTGAATACATGCATTGTTTTCCCTTTGAAATCAGTGGACTGATGCTCGGCTTCATTATATGCATAGAGGTCTACAAGAGCGGGCCCCGGGCCCCCAACATAAAACAAATGACCAGCCCTCGTGATAAATGGTTCTATTAGCAGTCCAGATTGTTAAAGTCAGATATAACCGAGCGGAGGGGAGAGGCGGCCCATTTATTTTCCCATCCTCACACAAATAGCTTGTTTTTTTATGTGTAAATAACATATTAAAAGTCTGCATTAGCCGTGTTCTCTGATGGAGAGGAAACTGCCGGGTATAAATAATGTGGGACAGGGCATAAAACACAAGAGCGGTTTAATGGCGGAGGGCCGCGGCGTCTTCGCGGTGGGCATGACTTAGGTGACAACACCGCCGCAGCCCGTTGTAAACTCCACATTGACCATAAAGCCGGCGTATATTAAAACTCTGTGCGTCTCTTCGCCGGCAGACTCGAGGGAATGCGATCTCGGGTTCAAGGACCTCGTGCTGCATATTCACTTATCAGAGTCTGCGGGCCGGAATAATAAAGCGGATTAAAGCGATAAGTAATTGCTCTGTCGCAGAGCGCCGGCAAACAGCTGAGGCTCATTCATGAGAGTGAAGAAAGAGACGCGACAGCTAAACAACCTCACAGACACCAAAGATGCTTAAAGTTTACGACTGATGACATACACAACTGAAGTTTCTTTAAATGGTCGTGGAGAAAACATTCACCTGGTTGAGTCAGGTTTAACCACAAGTTTAATGTCAGTTTCTTTAGCATACTTCAAAAGGATTTGATGTGTTTGATACAGCTGTGAAGAGTAAAAGATCAGGTGAAATATATCTGCAGAGTTTAACTTATGTAAATTCTCGTGTAAATTCGTAAGTATTTTAAGATGTAAGATGTGGGTTTGAGTTCTTAAGATGTTGATCGTACATTAAAATCTATTTTTTTATAATAACATTTTTAGGAAACCACAATAATGAAGCCCAACACCCGGGCCAGTCACTGGTGCGCATGCAGAATTTAAAATGTACAAATTCATACATGACCCTGAATTACAAAACCAGTCTTTAGTAGCACGGGAACATTTTTAATTAAAGCCAAAAATAAATTGTTCAGGTCAAATTTATCGATTCTTCTTTTATGCCCTAAATCATTAGGATAATTATTAAGGATCATGGTCCATGAAGATATTTAGTACATTTCCTACCTTAAATATATCAAGACTTTATTTTTGTGAGTGGATGTCCTGTCACAGTGCCTCTGATTGACAACTTCAAAGGCAATTTTCTCAATATTTAGATTTTTTGGCACCCTCACATTCCAGACTGTAGAACTGTTGTATCTCTGCCAGATATTGTCCTAATAAACCATAAATTAATAGAAAGCTTAATTATTCAACTTTTAGATACTGTAAAAATCTCAATTTCGAAAAATGTACCCATAAGACTCGTTTTGTCGTGTAGGGTGACAAATTACAAATTGGCCAACTCAAAACAGTTAAGAATTCAAGTAAAATTGTGTTAGAATAATGTAAACATTTATAAAGATAAAAAAATAAAAAAACAAATAATTAAAAGGAGATCTTATGTAGAATCGCATCCCAATGAATAACTCCAGCTTGCCCGGACCAGCGGAACCAGTTAAACCAGTAAACCAGCCTTAAACTGTTTTATCTCCACAAAATGTGGGAAATAGTGAAAATTTCAAATGAAAATCACAAAATTATCAATTTTCTCAAATGCATCTGATAATCCATAAATCCAACTTAAACAACAATATGCAGCAACATCTCTGTCTTCTTCAAAGAACTCCAGGTGATAGTAAGACGGTTTCAGACAACTGCTACTTAAAAAACACTGTCTGATAAATATGGAAACACATACACACACACAGCTGTGGGACGGTGGGAACCATCAGGTACTCAGGTACTCAAACTCCCTGCCGAGCTAAACCGCAGGAGCCCAATCATAAAACTCTTAAAAAAACATTCAGACTTTTTTTGCTCAGATGTTTCTCTTTGACATCTCAGGAGTTCTATCAACGTTAGTCTCCGATGTATAAGAAAAAGAATTAGTTAAAATGGCAGCGGCGGACGTCGTGGTCCCTCCGTCGAGCTCCACCTTTGAAATGGTAAATAGAAATCTGAGACGTAGATGAGACAAAACTTTCCAATTGCGTTCTTTCTTACAGAGCAAATGACTCAAAGCTCACACGGACTGTTGATGTTCAGGGCGAAAAATTAAAGCAAAGTATTCAAGTTGAAATAAAAAGGGTTTGAAATGATAATTATCTTTTATTCGCTCTTTATTATTCATTCGCCCGGAACATCCCTGCAGACAAAACTAAATATTGTTCTTATTGTCAAACGACAAATGTCCCAATTTCATGAAGCTCTTTGATAAACAATGAATGACTGTTTTAAATACTGGCAGGCCACCAAAGTCTTTCATTCGTATCATATAAAAAAACGGCACAAAGTTTATTACCATTTCAAAGGCGGAGCTGTGGCAACATCTCAGCGGCTCTCAGACGGGCCGCGTTTCGTCCTGCCGCTTCAAATAATTCATTACGTTTATACTCCGGAGGTCAGAAGAAGCTCCTTCAGTCTCATTATACACGACTTTTATCACTCGTCCACAGACATGTTTAAAACATGCTCTCTCTCTCACCGTCATATCATCCCCAGACTCTAAAGACCACAGAGCAGATATAAAACTAGAGAAACTTTGTCGTATTTAATGTCCACGACAGATTTACTACAATGTGCGGCTCTAATAAAACATCACACAATTGTCTCAATGGTTTTCGTCCGACAACCGGCTGAGATGTTTCTCCTAAAATTGATTCGGAGAAATAAAATTGTGTAGATTGTGAGATCAAATGATCTGGATTTGTGTAAATGTGATGAGAAATGTTCGAGATGATTTTGAGATCTTAACTAATATTTAATTTGTATTGCAGACTTGACAAATCTGAGCTCAGTTTGTTGACATCTGTTCTCCAACTAACATAATAACAGAGACATTTCTGACATTTCTTTTTCTAAGGAGAACACCTGAGACACAGATGAGAAATAATCGAGATATTAGAGAGATCTCATCTAAGTTTCTCTCTTAGGTTTATTTCTCCTGATCCTTTTATTCTGAACTGTTTTAATTCACTTTAAATCATCTTTAAATTCCTTGTTTTTTTTGTGATTATTTTTATTATTTCTATGTAAACCACTTTGAATTACCATTGTGTATGAAACGTGCTGCACATAAACTTGCCTGGCATCGCATATATTTCATCCACAAAACACCTCGCTGACCTCACACGCTTCTCTTCGAGAGTTTGAACCCAAACGTTCTCAGATACTGTATGTGCATACAAAAGTCAAAGATCTCAACGTGAGCTCGTGTGTTTCTCAGATTCTTCAGAGAGTAAATGAGCTACACTGTGTTTGTGTCAGTAGAAGACCATGACATCACCAATCCTCCGAGAAATATGTGAGATGACGGCGAGACTTGATGAAACGCCACAAAGACTACAAAGACATCATCGGCCTCAACACCACATTTTAGTAAGAAAAACACAGACTGGTTGTAAATCTTCAGAGCGGCGATGGAGAAAAGTCCAGGATTTATGATCATAAAGTCTTCTTTCTGTTGGAGTGTATTAATCATGTAAAAGTGAAAATGGCGCTCTATAAATAATGCCATTCATCTGCTGGCTTTCCACCGTGTGGCCTATTTTTCAGCTCCTTTCTTGAACAAATCACACATTTCCGTTTTCCTTACAATGGCAGGCCACCAAATTCTCTCGTGAATGTGTATCACGAATGTGATATTACCATTTCAAAGGTGGAGCTCGACGGAGGGACCACGTCGTCCGCCGCTGCCATTTTAACTAATTCATTACATTTATACTCTGGAGGTAAGAACCATGCATCATTATTCGCTTCCTAAAGACATGTTTTAAACATGCTGCCGTCTTTCTATCTGTTCAGTCCCGTCCGATTCATCTCAGGGCAAACGCGCCGCAGAACAGAACGTTGGGTTCTGGCCCGTCTCATCAGGGACGATGAGCATTTTCTCCCCGTGTGCCATTTTATCTTAGAAATGCATATTTAAGGGTCATTTGACGCTGGTGTGATGTATAAGCCTGATCGCTTCACCTTTCTTAGATTAAAAATCCACTTTCACTATAAGAGAAAGGTCTGTGGCTTTGAAGTGATCCGTATGCTTGCGTTTGTGCATTTTTAAAGCAAACAGCCTGTCACTTGCATGAAACAGGTTGATGATGTCATTTCTTCACAATTTTAGACTCTCTATAATAACAATGCCCCAGGTCCTTAAACCACCTGCCATCGGTTCACAGTCGTAGGGATATAAACTTCAGGCATGTAAATATGACCACAGGACACAAAACTACCTTAAGAGATTATAGACACGCTGGACACTTTGCTGAACTTCAACATAAAAGCATCACGTTCACAGCATGGATCCTGACGGGAAGTGAAAACGTGTGTTAAAGAACAGACTCGTACCTCGGGCCAGAGATGATAGTTTTTTGGGGAGCTCGCTGAAGCCGTTTCCCTCCAGAGAGGACGTCTTACAGTCCTTCTTCTCAGCGGGCACACTGGTTTCCATTCTGACAAATACTGAGACAGAGAGAGAGAGAGAGAGAGAGAGAGAGAGAGAGAGAGAGAGAGAGAGAGAGAGAGAGAGAGAGAAAGAGAGAAAAAGAGAAAGAGAGAGACGAGGAGAGAGAGAGAGAGAGAGAGAGATCAATGATTACAACAGAAACTTAAACATCCTCAACTGTTAACTAAATCAATTTTTGTGATGATGTCAGTACCCAGATGAGCTGACAGAGGGCACAATACAGATTATAAAACCTAACATTTGTAAGAACACAGAAGTGATGGAAAATTGATGACTTTGCCTTTAATTCAAACATTTTAAAATCATATTAATTACGCATGTTGTGTTGTGTGTTTGAAGCCCATCTTAAATCCCCTAAAACTGCAAAAAAGCTTATATATCATAGTGTTTAGGCATGAAAAGTAACACAAAACATTAACAATAAAAGTTATAAGTGAATTCTTTGAAGGTTTTTGTGAACGTGGTGCATGTCAGAGCCATTGAGAGAGAGAGAGAGAGAGAGAGAGATGCATCAACTCCATCGACTCCAATAGAACAGTTTTTTCACAGCAATGGCGGTTCACAAAGTCTCTCATTGGTTACCTGAAGTTACTTGTAACGCATGGAGCTACGACCAAAAAGACCGACTGGGGCTAACTTTTAAATAAAAAAATGAAGGAAATAAAGCATTTAAAGAGAAAACATGACTGATCTGAAGGCTCCGTGAATCACGTGACACGCGAAAATGTTGAACTTCCGTTGTCGCGACTCTCACTCTCAACGGCGCTGGTGCTCGTCTAAATCCCTCCATCGTGATGCTGAGCTGCGGATGGAGCGTTTTTTGCCTTCTCACATATTAAACTTCAGCAAATGAGCAACATTAAAAGATGATGCTTCACTTAGCAAACACAGTTAATACTTGAATATAATTAAACTTCAACTCCTTTTATATAATCATTTGTCTTATACGAGTTGGAAAAGCTGTTTTAATAGTTGAGTAAGGATTTTTTTTTGTCTGTAAGCCGATTAAAGGCGGGACACGCTTTTGTGCATCTGTTTCCCCTTTCCTTCGCCAAAGAAAGCGCGCCCCCTATACAGACACTGGCATCACCAAACACTGACACATCTTACCCCACAGCCTCACAGAGAAACAAACACACATTCAACATCAATTAAATCATTCACAGATACAGCATTTGTACTGTTTGACCTGTTCAGGACATCCACATATCTAGATTTGTATCCTCGCATGCTGTTGTATTTTTGGTGAGGTTTCGGCATTCGTCTACTGCAGTTTGTCTAAAATGAAAGACAAACGTGGAGATCATCTGAGATGTCAGGGTGTGATGGAGAACGCTCTCAGATGCCCCCGTGGCGCTCATAGCCGAGTGTTCAAACTGGGACCAGTGTGTCGGGATAATACAGGTGTCAAAGACCAAACAGACAGATGGTCACGAAAGCAAACGCTAACAACAGGCTCTCCTGTTTCTCCTGCCGTGGTTTAATCTGCTTGAGTCACGAGACCGATCGAGTGCCAGGACCGTCACCGAAACGAGACAAATATTCTGCATGACCCACAAGAAAAAAAATATGCATAGCGCATAAAATGGATAAAATAAAAGAAGTATTTTTCCTATATATTTACGGAGAGAAAATGGAGACGTCTCATCTGCGTCTCAGGCCACGCTTACACGATGAAAAACAGAGAGTTTTTCCTGTGTGTTTTTGAAAAGCTTCACGTAGACAGGACAGTGTCGCCAAAACGGTCTGCATTCACGGATCCTGGAAAACGGATAAAAACGCTGTAGTATGCACGCCAGGCCAGTGGATGGCGATGTTGTCGTGTAAAGAAACAGGACGTGCCTCGGCACACGCACAGTGATAAGCCAAAAGTGCTTTTAATACCGCTGGTCGACGTATATGTGTGTTTAAAGCCTGCGAATGTAAAAAGTGAATCTCCGCTAGTGTTGACTCGATGCCAATACTTTGGCTTCGGTACGTTTCTACAATCTAATACCAAACATGTGAAATTGCCGGCATCCTTTTCATAAAGATACACTTTGAAAGTCTTTTTCAAAAGTTTGCGTTTCAGTCAACTAAAGCACAGTTTTCCGTGTATATGGACGGCTAAAACGCATATTTTTTTTGCGTTTTCAGTTTAAAGCGTTCTCGTGTAAACGTCCTCTCAGATATTTCAAAGAGTCAGACATTTCACAAATGTGTCGGTCATTAAACTTTGTGTCAAACTGACTTCCGATTTGTCTCGTCTACAATCAGAACTCAAAGATCTCACTATGAACTCAAACATTTGTCATCACATTTATTCAAATCCGGTTTTTTTTTGTGTCTCTCTGAGAATTTTAGGAGAAAAATCTGAGACTCGGTTGTAGTGTTGTCAAAAATATCGATATTTCGATAAGTGTCGATACTGAAATATCTGAACGGTACCAATACTAATTTCCCGAAGTATCGATACTACGATCCTAGTCGAGCTGTCACTTATCTCCGAAGGCGCGCTGACAAACACCACACGTGACCGCAGTGCCTGTCACGTGTCTCGTCTCATTCGCTCTGGTTAAATAGCAAAAGTGAAGTGAATATAAATATGGCGTGTGCGGCGCCTCCGCAACCGGCTTTGGTTGATAAAGAACACAGCAGGAGTGCTATCTGGAAATATTTTGGATATGAAGCAAATGATCATGGAAAGCCGAAGGACACAAACAAGCCAATATGCAAGAGTTGCTACAGAGCAGTGCTAACAAAAGGCGCTAACACCTCTAATATAGCGATATGAGTGTTGTCTCGTTTTTTCAGCGTAGTTCTTAAAGTTAATATAATCCGACTGAGGAATCTTTAACTGTGAATCTTTAAAGACTTTAACTGTGGTCAAATGTAAATTAACTTGTGCTTAATTAATTTAATTCAAAAAATGATCACGTGTGTGGATCGGTGATATTTGAATCCGGCATTAAAATATGTTCATCAAATAATGTTATGTATTGACCAGCATTTATGAACGATGAGCAATGCATTTGCTACAGTATATTTTAATCTTTGATGACAGTATGTAATAAAATACAACGGATCATGTTTGCTCTGGTCCAATGAAAAAAAATATTAACAGATAGAACTTTGGATTTTAATTGGTACATGTATTAGTAAATGTTAGTTTAAATTAACCTTTAACTAAGATTAATACATGTTTTGGAAGTATTTTTCATTGTTTATTTATGTTAACAAATATCTATAACCAATTACTTAAGTTCTGAGATTAGTTACAAAGTTCAGTTCATTTTAAAAGTGCTGTCAAAAAATATATATGTTTATTAAAGTTTGGCATTCTCTTGTAGCACCAGAAAGAAGATGAGACTCATCCTGCTACAGTACATAATGCGTTACAACACAGATTATGAAGAATTATAATGCATTTTACCCTTTAATAACTCTTTATAATACATAATATATGTTATATTTATCTTTAAATAATAATAAAAAAAATTACCCCCTTAATGTTGTGGCAGTTATTTTCTCTGTGGTATCGAAAATCGAAATTTTTCAAGGTATCGTATCGAAGTAAGAAATTCCAGTATCGTGACAACACTACTCGGTTGATACTTCAATGAAACACAGACACACAGCGCACGCTGACTGAGAGCTTGCTAAACAAAAAACAGCTGCAAAATGATCCAAATCTCATCCAAAGGATAGAAATGAAATCTGTTCTTCCGAGAAAAATTCACATCTCATCCCAAACACAAAAAAACAGCTCATGTATTAAATGTCATGACAGTTGTCACTTTAAACAAATTGGGCCTCATTTGTACAAAAAAATTGTTAAGCATCAACGTCTATAAAGCGCAGCATGGAATATAAAATCAATGGCTAGTGTTTTACGGGCTCTCAAGGATCCGGACTGTCCGGTCTGTGTGTGTTTATGAGCCGGCGGGACCTTTGAAGGGTCTAACAGGTGTCTCGGGCTTCTCCCCGGCAATTCAACGTCCCGACTAAAGATGTGACGTCCCCTGCGGCGGGTGTGAGCTCATTAACACACATCAGACACACAAAAACGTGTTAATTACAGTGCTGAAATAACAGCGGTCATTCACACGCTGGCGCTGGCCTGAGATCACTGTCTTAAAGCCCCATATTCATCTGTCAGAGGGGCCGTGATCTGAGGATTATCACTTTCAATGTGCCAGGAATGTACAAGAAACCATCACACAGTTCATGCACGTGACAACAGACATTAAGAATTAAATCTGCCTTATTTATCTGATCAGTTTCATCTTAAGTAGACATGGAAGAGTAAACTCTTTTAGGACAAATATATACATCTTAAACATTAAACATAGTCTCGTACTGTAAATGAAATAGAAATGGTAATTAGACATTGTGACGTATAACATGAGTGAATGGTCATTTACATTTCTAACAAACTTCTGATGGCCTCAGAGGATCATTATTTCTGAGCGCTCGGTGTCTTTAGATACACAAACAGCCATTCACAGGTCACAAAAGAGACTTGAGGGGGAGATCATTGAGCAGAGACCCCCTCAAGATGTCTTTGTATTCGAATAAACCACATGTTTGTTTATAACAGATCCGACGGTCCTCTCCAGAGATCAGAAATCAAAGCCTGAACACTACAATCTGAACATCAAATCACACAGTTAAATCAAACTGTTTCACCAGGTGAAGATTTCATGCAAATCTGTACGATGTGAATCATTCAAAACTTTACAATTATGTACAAAAAGCAGATAAAGCAGATCATTAAAAACACAAACGCCAAACAAATGTATACAAGTTTACCAGCATAAAATAGCAAAACAGTTTCAAAACAGCATACAATAGTGTTGGTTTACTAGAAATAAACTAAATAACAAAAGAAAAATCACTGTGTTATATCACTGTTCAGAACAGAAACCGTTTGACCATTATAAAGACTTTCATTTATTTTATTGCAATCTATAAATTAGTTTGATAGAAGTAGGGTTGGGAATCTAATTCCAAAGGCTAGCAATCGGATCGAAAACAAAAGGAATTGAATACTTGAGACTAAAATGTAAATTCCTCTCATCAATTCCTAAGTTTATATTTTCAGAAATCTACACGCCTTGTGTGATCTCAATAAATGAACTTATGAAAATGAACAATATTTTTACTATAGTTTAAATGTAGAAAAATATGTATACAGTATATACAGAAAACTGAGCTCATAAATATATGTATTTGTTTAAAATCAAGTCAATGAGCAGGCAATACAGGTTGATATCTTAATGTTTTACTTCAACCGTGGAATCGAAAATGTGAATCGGTAAGAATCGAAATAGATAAGCAGAATCGCAATTAGAATCGATAAAATTCAAACGATTCTCAACCCAACATACAAGTACATAAAACTGGAACATCAAATCAGTAAGCTTATAATAACGATTTGGGTCTAATTATGCGAGTTATGTTATCTGACTTGACTTCACCCATGTAAAGTACGTAAAATAACATGCAACTGTATGTTTCCAACAGAGGTGGCGATAGAGAGGCAAACGTTTGTTTGGTTTGGATGCATTAGATTCAAAGTGTGTTTCTGGGTCAAAGTGAGTCAAAACGCAGCAGGTCACATATAGACCATCAGAACGATGTTTAATGTGCAACTTTAATTCAGCCGTGAGTTTAAAAAACCTCATTAAGCAGACAGAAAGATCTGATTCCTTGAAAACAGATCCACACAGATCTTCTGTCGTCTCCAGTAATGAATGTTTCTGTATCGCAGGCGCGGAGGGCTTTCTGGAAAGCGTTTGGCTCATCACACTGGATTACTCAACGTAACCCCCTACCTCACCGGCTGAAGAATTACAGCACGAGCTGTCGGCCAAACAAATGGATCTGACACAACACTGAAAGGTCAACAGAGCGAAATCCCTGAGAGAGTGCCGAGATCTGGCTTCATTTCGCTCTCTTCGTAGGATTCAAACCACTGCCATAGTTCAAACTCCACAACTCGTGTGTAATGTAACGTGAGTGTATTTGCTCAATATTTGAGCTTCATGCATCTTAAAACGCAAGAAACAAATCTTCAACAGCACACCTAAAGTTCACCAGGGATCTTCATCGCTCACGATTTGCTCTTTCATAGACCATGAGACTTGGGAAAGTTCTCATGTGTGTATCAACGATCGCTCGGACGTTACATTTCCTGGATCTGGATGAACAGAGAGGCGATAGACTTCAAATTTAAACTAAACAAATGTGGTCTTTCAAACCGGTATCACGTCAAACCGGTTAACAACAAAGATGATGTCGACATATAACAAAGAAACCATGATAATGAGTATGATGCGCAAACCGTTTTGATGTGAACTAATTTGTTTTAATATGACCAAAGAGTTTGGATATTTTTCCTATTTAAAACTTGACTTAAAACAGCAGGCGCAGTGATATCACACAGCGCATTTCCACTTTCCGCATTTCCACATGCGCTGCTTGATATCACTGCACCTGCTGCGGCCATGTTACGGTGTCATGAGGTATCGAGTCCTCCCTCAAATTCAGTCCCCTCTGGGACCCCCAAATATTTTCGGAAAGTGCTAGGGCTAGCTCTTTTTCGCAAGCGCTGGCTAACCACGTAGTTCCATGCTATGCTAGTCGATACGTAAGCTAACTAAAACAGTAAGAATGAGATTTGTTTGATTTCACTACCTATAGCCTCATATACATACTAGCATAGCATGCACTTAACGTAAAAGACGTTAATGGTAATTTTAGCAATGTTCTAGTGACATGTATCGTAATGTTATTTTGTAAGAATTGCAATCAGGCGCTAAAGGAGTACCCAAATAGACGTTCTTTCAGCCAATAGAATCACTCAGGGTCCTAAAGGGGACCGAATTCGAGGGGTGACTAGATACCTCATGACTACGACATTAAACTTCCTCGATTATCACGCCAGAATGGGAGTATAGTTCCTGTTCATATCGGCCTAGAAAATCGCAGCTTTTAATTTTCCTCCGATCTTAGCACACGATATTAATACAGAAGAGTCGAGTTTTAAATTGGAAAAATATCTAAACTCTTTGGTCATTTTTGAACGCGATGCTACTGGTCTAATCGGATTAAATGATTTATGCTAAGCTAAGCTAAAAGAGCTGTTGCCAGAACCGGAGATCGGCTGTATAGATTCCAAAACGGTAAAACTCAACTTTTTAACTCTGGGGGAGTTGGAGAATGAGCATATTTCCAAAAAAAGTGGAGTGTTCCTTTAAAAGACAAAACACACACATTCAGATGTGATTCACTCATGTCTCACTGTGACTCAGACGGACTAGAAATGTTCAGTAATGGATTGTGTGTGTGTGTGTGTCATGACTCATGTGTGAGTTTAGGTGATAGGAGACCCCCGCGGCTCTGATCACACCCCCCGCCGCTAAGTGTAATATCCTGCGGGTCATCTCCATCGGTGTGGCCAATAATAAACAGATGTTGTGATGTTCAGTCCTCACTGAAGTTCAGGGATGGAGGTCTTACACGAGGACCGTCACATCACGTACGTGCCAAACGAGAGATAAACACAGCACGTGACCCTCTCGAGTGTTTCTTCGGGCGTCACGGGTGTTTTTTTTCACAGCACACTTTGATCTTGAGGCCAAATGGTGTTTTTAATGGCCACTTTTGGTCAACAGCAGGGCCGTAACGTAAACTTCCTCTCCGGGATGATATGATTCTTCTGTCTGACGGGGACTCTTTTAAACACCGCTAGAGTTCACGTGAAGAGAACTAAGAGAGAAAGACCAGAGATCTCAATGATGTCTCGAACTGTGCTCGCAAAGTGTGCAATTGATTTGATTCGAAATCACGTGGAAACGGATGCGTTGAGAAAGTAAAGCCAAGCTGAAGGTCATCAGAGGAGAAACCATGTCAAAGTCGTTCCTTCAGTCTGCAGTTGAGCTACATTTCGACACCACTTGATTTCATCCGTCATCGTGTGAATCTAATACAGAACATACGCACACTCCAAACATCTCTGAGAGATCTCCACAGAGATCTTCTGGAATAACCGAACGTGAATAATGTAAACATCTGCGCTGCATGTCCCGAGCTGCTAAACACGTTTGAACCGGAGCCGAGCGCCGGCCGCGAGCCAACCCCGGTGAAAACCGTCAGGGATTTTCTGCTATCAGCCATTTGTCTGCAACACGTACAATTCTATCAGCGCTGAACGAGATGATCCGTTTGTATCAGCGCTGTCGAATATTCTCGGGTTATTAAAGGAATATCATCCGGTTACCGCATCCCTTCAGGAATTCATTAAGTCGCGAATCAAAGGCGGGCAAGAGGCGCTACGGATACCCATCACGTTTCATAGAGAGGCGAAGATCTCGTGGCCCCAGCGGGCCGCCGATCTTTGATTTCAAAGCGCCTGGTGCCGTATGATGTCCTTTCAGGAGAGAGAGACGATCTGATTTCATTCTCTGTAATTAGACGAAGCTTGATTGTCTGATGAAGATCCTTCTGGAGTTCATGTGTGACGGGTCGAAACCAAACCTCTTCAGTACAGCAGAAGGTTCTTCAGACGTTTCTCTGTGTGAATCATGTCAGACGCTCTGGTTTTACTGATCATACGCCAGATGTTCTCTTCTTTTGCTTCAATCTGACCACGACCCGACATTATGTACTGTATACATTGATCTATAACACAATCTATAACTTTTTTTAAACGAAACATTGCAGCTTACTTACATACTTTACATCAGTTACGGATCACAGCTTTACGATCAAATATGAAAATGAAAACTGTAGAAACACAACAAAATGAGTAAATCTAATTTTCCAAATGCTTAAACCAGCACAACACATGTAACAAAAGCAGAGCTAAATATTAACATTGAATCAATCTTTCAACGTGATCAATGATTTTAAGAAAAGTTGCATTTGGTGCCGTGCCTCCCTCATCTTCCTCAACAATTTCAGCTAAAAATATATAATTTACAACATCTTTTGCAAACTCAAATATTCCCTTGTTTTTAGAAAGATATTTACAGCTGAATATGACACATTTGAGTCACATTTTTCTCTTTCTAGCACTCACTAAAAAAAACAAAATGACAAAATCATTATCACACACTTTGAAGTCTCTGATGTGAGACGATTGTGCAGACGCAGACACCGACTGCGCAGACGAACACGAGCAGTCATGCAGTTAAATAGAATAAAGTTAACCATAATCTCCTCCACATCAATGACAAACTAATTCAATCTTATTTGTCTATATCTTTAGTTCTGGATGTCTAACACACGTATAAAGGCCACGTGTCAACATCCATATTTCAGTCAAATTCATGCGTGACATAAAATAAACAAACTAAACTAGCAACAAGCCAACATGCGAGTAACTAGGCAAGACAGAGTGAAGACTAGGCAACACAGAATATAGTTTAAAGCTGATTTTCTCTTTAAAGAAAAAATTAAATAGCAGTTAAAGAAATATGATTTTTTTAATCCCGAAGGTCGCACAAATTTAACTCTAGATGCAGTTAAGGCATCATTACGAGTCAGTAATGTTTTGTTGACGGTCGGGCAGGTTTAACAATAAGCAGATCATAAATCTCCAGCAGTGTCTTTTGTTTAAACTCTGTTCAGTATAAAACAACAGTCGTTTCCAGGGGTCAGCGGATCTTTTCACGCCTCACAATGAATCCACTTCTAAGGAGCTGGACTTCCCTCGGATTTCTCGACCTATTGACAGTGACTGACCTTATTTACTCCTGTGAGAAAGTCTATTGTGTTGCGAGGTCTTAGCAAGACAAACGCAAATAGAAAGAGAGTTTCAGCGCTCTTATAGAGTCTCCAGACAAAAAAAACCCTCAACAGCCGAGCGGCTTCTTAAAACTTTACGGTCATCAAACTTCAATCATTTAAGACTCTCATTCATGAGCTGATGTTTGGCAGATTGAGCACTGGGGTTTTTTGGGGGGGGATATATAAGCTTCAAATGAAGGAAAACTCCACAGACTAAGAATATAATATATATGTTTGTACATGAATTAAAATGACGGTGTTAAATTTGGAAAGCGTCTGACATTCCTCCACAAATAGCCCGAGACTATGTGCATCATGCAAGACATCCGGCACAAAAGTCTGATATAAAAAGACAATTATTTCAAATCTCTGGGTTTTGTTTTTGGCTGTTAATTGGTAAAGATGTGCTGAATGAGGCTCTTTCTCCGTCGGTCTTGTCTTAACTTCTGAATGGTCTCGGCGGGAGTTTTACTCAGTTTTCATTCATCGTTCCACACTCGCTGGACGCCATTCCAGCTTCTCCCGAACCCTCCGCTTCATTAAATTCTTCTGGGACGTGATGGATAAGAGAGGGCCTGACGGACACTATGAGGGGGACGTGTGAAAAAGGCTCCGGGGGAGATGAAAGGGGCCCCTGCGGCACTGGGCCCCGGTGACCGTCAGCTCCGTCGGACCTGAATAATCCTGAATGGCCCTGACGTTCTTTCACATCTTTTCAAGCTCTTTAGCCTGACTGCTGGAACTCTTCATCCAGCACAATAGCACATGCACTAAAACTGTTTTCTCATGCAAATGGACGGGAATTCACTCCCACAAAACACTTTCTGCTTCTTCCTCCAGGATTTAAATGGGCCAA
>CM017911.1:550843-560843 GCA_008369825.1 Triplophysa tibetana | reverse complement strand
CGTGCGTGTGTTAAAAAGTGTATTAAAGATTTCAGGCATTTACAAATGACCTTTGTGCTTTTGAAATGTTTAAAGGTTTTATTGGAGGATATACTTGAACAAATTTTATCCTCTGAACTACAACAAAATTATCATTATGTATTGTATTTGCAGTTTGATTAACAAATAACCACAACACAATCACACCGACAGCATTTAAAGCAACAATATAATTTGGAGAAAGATAAACTAAACAGTATTTTTCATAAATATTACACTTATTGTATTAATCACAATTCCTGCTTGTATTTTTGTTTCGTTACAATTAATATTTTTGCTAATTCATAAGTTGTTTTAACCTTTATAATCACTGTGTTTTACATTTTGCTTAATATTACATTTATTTGACATCATATTTAGCATCATACTTACTGTGACAACGTACCCCATACAGTGAAAACATGTTCTGCTGCAGGTCAACCTGTGATAAACACATTGTGTTAAACTCTCTTTTTCTGGACTATAATGATGGAAACTGTTTCAGAATCAGAAGGAGAATTCTTTCCAACTACCTTTACACACACAAGGAATTTAATT
This sequence comes from Triplophysa tibetana, assembly GCA_008369825.1. Lineage (NCBI taxonomy): Eukaryota > Metazoa > Chordata > Actinopteri > Cypriniformes > Nemacheilidae > Triplophysa > Triplophysa tibetana. The sequence goes on along the minus strand of CM017911.1, from coordinate 560,267 downwards.
TAAGGAGTTTAATAGTTCAATATTGTCACATCCATGACTTTGAGGTTTGTGCATTTATAGAAATTGATTTAAGAAATAAATCCACAGTATGAAATATTGGCCGAAGTAAAAGTGTGACATCAGACCCAGTCTGCACTAAAGCTCGGCTGTTTTCTGTGGAAATTACCACGTTTATGACAGTAACAATTTTTCCGTTCATTATGACGCAACAAATCTAGTGATAACCTCCAAAATTAACACTTTTCTGGCCATGATTTAAGTTTGAAATCCAATTGGCATTGCCGAGCAACCCATCGGCTGTCATCATGTCATATGTTCACTGTTAAAATCCCTGAAAACCCATCAGCCCTTCCAATGACCTCCAACTCACAATCACTTATCACATCAACATCATGATGCTTCACAAGTTCAATCACTGACAGATCACAGGCGTGTTGTGCAATAGCGCCATCTATTGTTACAAAAGAACATGAGGTTTCTGTTAAATGTTGATTTTAAGGTGGATCAGTTATCCTCAGTTGGCGGACCGGAGGCCGGATCCGGACTTTGCTTCGTTCCATTCGGACCTGTTTTCTGTTCAGTGTAAAACTATATAAGATTCACATCACACATGTAGCCTTGTGAGCAAGTATTCTGTTTCTACAAAACATAATAAAAACATATTTTCTGGTTTTGATTAACTATTGAAAGTAATTGAATCAATAATTAAACATCCAACAAACAGGTTTACGACAACCTTTGTGCAATTAGTGTTCAACATTTATCTTGTTGAGCAAAAAAAAACTGCTTTGGATAAGCATCTTCATCTGGAGGACACCGTGAGACATTCTGAATCGGATCACGTGAGCAACATGGTTTGAAAAGTGACATAAGATATGACATATACAATAAAAAGATAAAACAACAGCCTCCGTCTCACAGCCTATTTTGCAAATGACATCAAGATAACAATCAATCTGCTTTCGAGTCAAATAAAGAATCAATAAATACATCCGTTAAGCATTTATAACATTTGAGTTATAAACGGCTCACTGTTTGGCAGGTATTTCGATAGAATCCCCTTTTTTATTTATGCAGATAAAACTGCTTTATAATGCATTTGCAAACAATTTATTAATCATTAATGAACATATTTATATTATGAAGGAAACCTTAATGTAAAGTGCACCATTACATTTCATGACGAATAAAATGTGAATATTTGATCAATTGAGGAAATGTTATTTTAATGGACCTCGGAGATAGTGTAGGACTTAAAGAAGAATACAAAAGTACAGAATTTCATATATCAGAGTTTATATAACACCACAAAGTGTGAAACGTTATAATGATTTAAACCTTAGGACACTTAAGAGGAGCAGAGGTTTAAAATCAGAGAAGACAAGCATTAAAGCAACTGAAAATTAACATTAGGTAGTTATAATATTATTGAAATAATGAACATACATCTTTCTGGATATAATCTCTAGATTAGAATGTTTATTGGGTAGAAGTTGTGAGTGGGGGTGTTGAAGTCATAAAGGTTGAGAACCACTGCCACCTGGTGGTCGATAGTTGATCAAAAAATATCACTTTTACACATTCACATTTATGCAGTTTGGCAGACGCTTTAATCCAAATTGATGTTTGATAATTCTGTACTTTATTTTCTGCGCATGAGCTATCTCTGGGATCAGACCCATGACCTTGTGTTGCTAGCGTCATGATCTAACCCCTGAGATACAGGAATGCACAATGTAGTGAAATCACAATGAAGTGCACACTACATAACAATTGAGTGGAAATGATAAGTGTGTTATAGACTCTGTAAACATTTCTGTAAATTGATCCAGTTTTAAGTTTATGAATCCTGAATGAAATCTTCTACATTCATCACGTCAGATGCACTCTAGTCACATATCCCACAATGCCTTCTGCTCCAATCTAACAACTGATGGCAAGGATTGCATGTTCCTATTATGATCCGTCAATGAAAATTTATCCAAATGAAAGAAAAACATCTTACAAATACAATCACCTCTCTTAAGAAATCTCTTATGAAATGTTTTTCTTTTTGGACTGAAATCATTGCACCTCAAAAAATGACTTTCTTACTTAATCTTCTTTTCTTGTTTTCCAGTAAAAAGGTTCAAAAATGGCAGATTTTTTTGCTTGCTTTTGGTAAAACATATGAAGTTTCAGTGAATTTGTTCTTAAAAGAAGACTTCTTTTCTTAGGTCAGTTTGCTCATCAAGAATATGCATCTTGATTCAAGAAGTTGTAGACGTTTGTAAAACAAGAATAAAAGACTAAGCAAGAAAGTAATCTTTTGCAGTGTGAACACTCACTCAAATATTTCTCTCATCAAGTTCTTCAATAAACCAAATTTAGATTTATGAATGTGCATTTGAGTAACCTGAGTTCTGCTATTCACATTGTTCACATACTATTGTTTCTTGTATGAACGAGACAAAACTGATGCAAGATGAAGCAAAAGTGCTAGATCGACCTCTGATCAAAACAGTTTATGCTGGGAATGTTGACAGGAAACAGAAGTGATGAGGCAGAACAGACCGAGAGAGAGAGAGATTAGTGATGGGTGTAAAGACACGCTGGGTTTTTGGGCGGCTCTGGGTGGAAGCTGCACAGTTGGGTTTGATGGAAGATCTTCCGCCCAGCTCATTGTTACGGCTCACAGCCTCAGAGAAACTCAGATGGGAGGGAGTTTAACCCCCGTGAGTCCACTCAAGAGCCGGATTGTTCTCAACTCTGCTTTACCCCAAACCAACAATACCCCCAAATCCCCAGAGTTTACCCTCAGACGTGTACATGGTGCGAACACACCAGCGCTCAAAAGCTTAGAGTCGTTGACTTAAATATTTTGATCTGAAGTTGAAGGACAAAAATGTTTGGAATTTCTCTGTAGACAAAAACATCAACGTGGGAGCATATGAGGTCCTTCAATTGCAAACCGTATATTTTATGGTGAATAAATATCTTAAAATAAATAATTGGGATTGAATAATAAAGAAAAACGGCCAATACGAGTCCAGAATAGATGTGAACTCCTTCATTGCAGTCAACGGCTGACAACACAGGATGATAAAAGTTTGCATTGATTTGGAATTTCCAAAGTTACATCAGTGTTATTCTATGGTTTCCACGAGTTTACAATAACTCTGGATTAAAATAAATAAATAAAAAATGAGCAAATAACATTTAACTTTGTGATTTTTTATAAATAAATGTTTACTTACAGAGGGCATCATGTCTTAGTGTGAGATATTGTAGGCTTTATCATTTTATCTTTGTCCAGGTGTAATGTTGGTAAATTCCTACAGGGGGAGACACAACGACATGAATTCGGCAAATAACAAAACCTTTCAATCATCAAACCACACAAAGTGTATCTGGAATAGTGCATCCTACATGTATACAGCACACTGAATACTGTCTTTTTATTCTTGAATAGTATGTCAAACAGTTATAAAACATTTCTGTATACAGTCGAATTCCGGACTGCAAAAGATGACTTTCTTACTTAATCTTTTTTTCTTGTTTTCGGTCCGTGTACGTTTTATTCATTTGATATCCTATTTGAAATAAATTATCGGAAACTGAAAGATGAGTCGTTTTTTGTTTTTTCGTTTAGTTCACCAAACGAAAAATAACATTTCGGCCCGATTTTTCATTTTTCGTTTGCCGTTTAAAAAAAGGATTTTGGACTCAATATGGGATTCGTATATGTGGGCGGTTCATTAACGCCCCTTTCACCCGATTGGTCAAATCGCTCACCATTCTGTACGGACTTGATTCTACACAGCAGATTAAGAGTCTGTACGAGTGCGACATTGACAAGTATTTTCACTTTAATATATGTTTACTTGAACCACCAGACAGCCTCGCACATCTTAGGCCCGCTAGGTTAAGAGGGACGCGCACACTGGACTTTCTCTTGTTTGCTGTGCACCCTGTCACACAGCAGTTTTAGTCTTGTTCCGTTTTTTGTTATAAATCAGAAATAGCAAGGAGGCATTTTACCGCAATAGAAAGTCGGTTTGATTGTTCCCCGGTGTGGGCGTGGCCTAAATGCGCTCTCTCTTAATGCGCTAGCTCAAGTTCAAAGTCTACTCCTGATGCAAGTTGGGCCAATTTTCACTTATTTTAATGTTCATTGTTATAAAAAAATTGGATGAATATGCCCTATATCACGAACTTGGATACAGATCATTTAGATCAAACTCCAAAAATTCCATGACGACCATAATTCTTAATGCTGTCCACAAGAGGGGGTGTCAGTCTCTTTCAATCTACTTCATCCACTCTCCGTACAGATAAAGTAACAAATATATCTATACATTTAATCTGCACTGCCATGAATATGTCGTAGCTGTATGTCTGAGAACAAACATCACACATAAGGAACATCAATGAATCTGCTCAGTTGGGAGCCTGCATGCAGATGTGTATGTTAGTTTGTAAAACACAAAATGTAATTCTGCAAAAACGTTTATTTTATTCTCACAACAGCACATGTAACCAAACGAAATGTGACCTGAAATGTTTTAGGAATTTGAGTCAATTTATCACAAATAATTTTCTTTCAACATCAACAATTTTATAGTGCAAGTTTATGAACATTGCTGAACTTAAAACAGCATTCTGTAATGATGATTGGGAACATTCTTTAAGCAGAAATAGTTCACACCATCTGTAAAAAACATGTGAAGGGGTGGATTCCTTAGCTCCAACTATATATATTCAATTACATCCTTTTGTGTAGTTATGATAAATAAATAAATTATTGATCAGTTATATTCCAATAATAAATAATTCAATCAATATTCTTCTGCCCAATAATTATTGTGATCTGAGTAGATTATACGTACAGTATGCATGTATGTATGTACAGTGAGGGAAATAATTGTTTGATCCCCACACTGATTTTGTAAGTTTGCCTGCTTACAAAGAAATGCAGGATCTATAATGTTTAGGTTTATTTTAACTGATAGAACCTGAAAATCAACCAAAATATCAGTGGAAATAAAGGTTATAAATTGATTTGCATTTCAGTCAGTGAAATAAACATTTGATCCCCTACCAACAAGCAAGAATTCTGGCCCCAAAGATTGGTTATGGGCCTACATGGCCCACAGATTAGTCCTGTCACTTTAAGACAGTACTCTTAAATCATCTTGTTATGTATATAAAAGAGGCCTGCCAACAGAATCTGTATCTCCCATTTCAACCTCTCCACCACTATGGTCAACCAAAGAGTGGCTTAAGGAGACGCACATTAAATGTTCTAGCCAGTCTCTAGACCCTAGTCCTATAGAGAATCTGTGAAGGAGGCTAAAATTACAATTTACTGAGCGACAGCCAAGAAACCTTAAAGATTGACAGATGAGTGGACTCAATAATATCCTGACACATGTTCAAACCTGGTGACCAACTCAGAAATGTCTGACCTCTGTGCTTGCCAACAAGGGTTTCTCCATCAAGTACAAAGTAATGTTTTGCTTGGGGATCAAATTCTTATTTCACTGACTGAAATGCAAATCAATTTATAACCTTTATATAACATTTTCCCCAGATTGTTTGTTGTTGATATTCTGTCTCTATCAGTTAAAATAAACCTACCATAAAAATGATGGACCCTTCATTTCTTTGTAAGCAGGCAAACTTAAATCATCAGGGGATCAAATAATTATTTCCCTCACTGTACATATGATTAACAATAGTTTTAGCATTTGTCTTTTGTTTTAGTTTTTAGTTTAGGCATCGACTCTTTGTTTCCAGTTTAAAATAAGAGCTTTATCTGGTTGTGAGAATGTACATATCACTATGTTTTGGAAATGTTTGAGATTAAGCTTGAGGGAGCAGTGTGTGTGTGTGTGTGTGTGTGTGAGTGGGTGTGTGTGTGTGTGTGTGTGTGTGTGTGAGTGGGTGTGTGTGTGTGTGTTTGCAAACAAAGGCTACTGTACCAAATATTAACATTGATTTTCTCAGGTGTTCAAATACTTATTTGCAGCTGTATCATACAAATAAATAGTTAAAAAATCATACATTGTGATTTCTGGATACATTGTGCGTGCGTGCGTGTGTGTGTGAGTGTGTGTATGTGTTTGTGTAACAAAAAACGGAACAAGACTAAAACTGCTGTGTGACAGGGTGCAGAGCAAACAAGAGAAAGTCCAGTGTGCGCGTCCCTCTTAACCTAGCGGGCCTAAGATGTGCGAGTCTGTCTGGTGGTTCAAGTAAACATATATTAAAGTGCAAATACTTGTCAATGTCGCACTCGTACAGACTCTAAATCTGCTGTGTAGAATCAAGTCCGTACAGAATGGTGAGCGATTTGACCAATCGGGTGAAAGGGGCGTTAATGAACCGCCCACATATACGAATCCCATATTGAGTCCAAAATCCTTTTTTTTAAACGGCAAACGAAAAATGAAAATTCGGGCCGAAATGTTATTTTTCGTTTGGTGAACTAAACAAAAAAACAAAAAACGACTCATCTTTCAGTTTCCGATAATTTATTTCAAATAGGATATCAAATGAATAAAACGTACACGGACCGTTGATGAGCAAATTGACCTAAGAAAATAAGTATTGTTCTTAGTCTAAAAATGAAATGAAATTTCAGTGAATGTTTGCTTAAAAAAATTATCTTGAATTAAGGTTTATCTTTGTCTTAGTCACTCAATACAAGAGTATTTTTCTTACCCCTTCGGCAGATATTTGTGCTTGTTTTAAGTACAAATATCTGCCGAAGTGGTAAGAAAAATACTCTTGTATTGAGTATTCATAAATAGTATGCACGTATGCCATTTTAAACATAGTAAACGATCTCAATATCTCAACAGTTACTCCTAAAGTCAAACAATCTACAAAACACTCATAAATGCTATTTTTGAAAAAGAAAAAAGTTAAACACAGCTGATGCTCATACTAATTAATAGAAAAATATTTTTTATTTTATCCCTCAAGCAATTAAATCTTTAAATTATATTTCTTCTGACATAAATTGATTAAGCCATCTGGTCTGGACAAATCTTTTTTATCAAATTAGTTTATTGAATTATGCATTGATTTTTGTTTGCCAATTGTGACTTGTTGTGTCTGTGTGAGCTCGCTGCAACCTTTCTTTCCCTAAGGGGATAAATAAACTAAACTAACTAACTAATAAAATCCATCAGATCTCTTGAGCTTCTAAAGAGCAACATCTGAGCGACAAACTTTCTTCTCTGGCTCCTCAGTTTCTCACCTTTGCATGTCTTTCAAGCTTGTGTCAGCTCATTCAAGAGGACAAAACAAGCCTCTAAACATCTTCCTGTCCATTTTACTGGTGCTGTGCGACAAAGAGGGGGAATGTCACAGGGTGTAAAACTCGCCCGTTTTAACAGGCCCTTCAAACATTTCCGTCTCAAAAGTCATTAAAAGGATTTCAGGAAGATTCACAGAATGAGCTGCTGACACACAATGAGGGAACAAATTCATCTGATTCAGAATAATAAACACAGATTTCACTTTTAAATTTTCTAATGAGTTTAGGTCTAAATAAAAATGAAATAATCTAAATCTATTCTCTGTAATGCAATTCTAACATACTGCTTACTGTGTGCAGGCGGTATGCACTATCGAGTACAATATCAATTTGTGATGTATAAAGTTCAAAAGATGAACGTTTGCAACAATGTTTTCCTATTATTGTGTTGCATGTTCACATCAAATTTATTTTTGTTTTATTTCTTCTTAACTTGTTAGAATCAAATAACAAGTCAAGAAGTTCTTAACATTGTGGATGAAGTGACCCAGATCATTTGTGATTACACAGTAAATCAATAATATATAAGTGTATAAAAGTTCGAGTTGCATTTTTTCAGCAGGTGGCGCTAGAGTCGCGGATCTGAATAAAACGAGTCGAATGCTGAAAAGGATTTTGAACGTGAATGAGTCTAAAATTAAACAAACTAAACATTTAACTTCAAAGCATTATGAGCCATGCAAAGAAATGTCATGAATCTATTTGTATCTCATTATCCTTTGTATTCTATTCTATTGCATAATTGTGCAGAATGAACAACAACACATCGCCATTTTGCTCTAAAGACAAAGTATAAAACATATATGGCCGCCTGGTCCCAGACTAAAAGGTTTATCCTGTCTTAACTGAATATAACATGCCCAGAAATATCTTAAAATATATCAGTGCCTTTGATTTGTCTCAAAATGCACAGTAATGTATTCTTTTATTTATTTTTTAATAAAAGTTACAGAAATATCTTCATTCAACTGAGGCATATTCCTGGCTCAAGCTAGGCGGTGTCTGTGAAACCATCATAATCATATATTTTTTTAATCGTTATAAACATATTCCAGGTCTCGTGTGAGAAGAATTTCTATTTAAAATGAACGGCTTAAATTATATAGACATCATTTTCTGTTTAGTCAGAGAAAACACACAGATCTCTCTCAATGGAGGTATTCCCCATGAACGTGAAAAAGTCTTCCCTTAACCTCACCCATGAAGAAAGATAACCTGTTCAATTCTCCTCAGAATGAGGGTTTTGTCAGACATGTGTTTCTCTGGGGACATTTCTTCAGTGATTGTGTCTGTAAAGTGAAGTTAAACACACACACACACGCACACACACTCACACAAAAAGACATCACTGTGACCCTCTGTTCTGTTCAAGACCCCTACGACTAAACAAATTGAGGAGTGACCTCTTGCTCTGGAGTATTTACCCATGACAGGTGTATGAATCACAGCAGTCCCACCCAACTCATTACTGCCCCGGCACACCACCTCAAAAACTCCAAAACACCCCACACAGACGTCCACAGCTCCGGCGGGTGAACCGGAAATCAAAATGTTGCAAAACGACACAATAATAATTCATAGCATTTAAATTTGGAAACATATTTAACAAGACTATCAATAAAAATGAAAGCAAAATTTGGCGAACTATTAAAGAATCAGAGCTTTATTAACAAGTGTTTACACACACAGGGAATTCGACATGATGACAGGAGCTTAGAAAAACAGATTTACAAACATTCCCAAAAAGAAAACAGTATAAAATCGTACCTCAATGTGAATCTGCAAACGGGTTGTGTTTCTCTCAATGTGACGGTGTGTGTAAGTTATTTTGTGAAGTGTTCTCTGACATGAAGGGCCATGACCTCTGACCCCCCTCTCATATCTGCCCCCCCTCCTCCCTCTGCACTTGAGGGCCACGGTGTGTGATTTATTCTCCAGCCCACCCCCATCGTGTGTTTGGAGAGAGAGAGGGAGAGAGAGGGGGGGAGAGAGATAGAGAGAGGGTGGGGGAGAGAGAGAGAGAGGGGAGCGAGAGAGAGAGGGAGAGAGAGATAGAAGGGGAGAGAGAGAGAGAGAGAGAGAGAAAGAGGGAGAGAAAGAGAGAGAGGGGGAGAGAGA